>LR750830.1:0-155000 GCA_902729485.2 Mus minutoides
TTCCCTCTCCTTGATTCTCCCTCCCTCCCTTCCTCCCTTCCTCCCTCTCTCCCTCCCTTCCTCCCTTCCTTTCCTTTTTTTCTACCCACTTTTTGTTATAAGGGGATTCCACCTCTACATAACATATTCCTAATATAGAACTTATTTGTGTTTTCACCTCAGTAATCCAAGTTTCCCCTTCAAGTTTAAAAAAAAAAAAGTGAAAAGGACAATCCCTTGACACCCATCAAACTCTGGGGATTAGGTGAGGACAAATAAGAGATAATTTATGGAAAGCACTCTGGCACTCTCAGCAGAAAGGGACCATTTACAGGGAAAGCACTTTTCTAAAAACATGCTGATCAAACTGCCTCAAAGGGTGCAGTGAAAAAGGAAAATGAACACTTATTGCTCCTCCCACCACTCCTTACAGCTTTCCAAGAACCAAAACACCATCACCACCACCAACAACAAGGAAAGCAAATAAACAACAGCAACAGCAACAGCAACCATAAAAACCCACTGGTGTCCTCAGATGGTGATCCATTTCCAGTGAAGAGATTTTTAGGGCTGCTTGTCCCTGAGTCACACCTGAAGGGTGAATGGCTCCCACTGCCAAAGCCTATTCTGAATTCTGAGTGTGACTCCCTTTGAAATTGTTAGGACATTAACAAGGATATTTTCTGTTCTGCATTGTTTAAAGTCTTTTGGATTAGCATCTCTTGTCCACTCTGATGAAGATGGGCTTGATTTACATATGAAATGTGCATCATACAAATAGCCAATAGCCTGTTTCTTTCCAAGTACTTGTGGAAAAATGAACTGTTGGAGAGTGGAAACTAATCCCCAATCTGTTGATGGGAGAGTATGTACCTAGAGGAAAGGCAAAGCGCTGCCAGTTGAAACTGTGAATAAATCTATTGCTTTAGCAAGAGAGCAACAGAAACAGACTGAACACACATGCTGCATTCTCCATGAAAGTAATCCTCAGACCTCAGCAAGGGTCTCTTCTGTTATGCGCGGGTGTTTTCTTTCACCTTAAAACAAACAAACAAACAAACAAACAAACAAACACATTGTGAAACACATGAACTGTTACTTAGGGAATTATTCAGTTGCTTTGGAGTGTAGTTTTCAAATCTAGTTGAAACTGTGCTGAGGTCAATTCAGTCATGAGGTGACATGGGAAAGCTGCCTGGAGATTAGAAGCTAACACTAGAGAGGGGAATTACAGTAGGAACTCAAGGAAGACCTCTGACTGTAACACCCAAAACATTCTGAATCCAATACACTGTCTAAGTTAACCACTAACTATGCTTTGTTTGACTGTAAGAGTATCCCATATCATGAGTCCTATGAAAATGCCCATTCAGCACATGTGTTGGACAACATGATACACTGGAATGTTCCATATAGGAACAAATAAAGGGAATGAAAACTTCTGAGAGTTTAGCATCTCTGGAGTCTTTGAAGCTTGGCATCCAAACTCCTAGATCATGCAGAAATGTGATAAAAGTTCATGTTATCTATTCCTGTGTTTGTAATAGATAAACCAGTCTTAACCTAATTTTTGCAGAAGGGAAAACTACTAGTTCTCTCTGACAGAAAGCAAAGAATGTTGGTTTCTTTCCTCCTCAAACCTTCCCTAGCTTCAGATCATCTAACATAGTAAGTCTCTAAAAAATGCAAATCATGTTACTAATAGAGACCACATTGTGTGAAATTCATGCTATGTCTTCTGATCTCTGTCTTGCAGACATGTGAAGTCATATCATATGTGAATGTCGATCTAGAAACTGTCAGCCTCATAGAGAGTACTCTATACATTTCAATAGCAGAAGCAGGGTGTGAGCTTCATAAGAACTGTGCAGAAATGCCTAGTTCATACCCATGTGGCAAGGGTCACAATGTCAAAGCCACCTTTAACAAGCTACAGTGAGTTCAGAAAAATCAGTCAATTGGAGAGCTAAAGATATTGTCTCACCAACCTCATTTGTGTGAATATGTGTACCATAATTCATTTATGCACTGCAGTGATTTTTTTTTTATTCTTTCAATCAAGCTATATACAATGGAAGGAGAAAGGCAATGTATCTTTCCATTAGGTTGCATTGTAAGAGTGGCTTCACTCTTGGGCTAGTAGCCAAAAGGGAAGCATTTATTTATTTATTTATTTAGTTTTCCCCTCAGAGGTTAGAGTCATCACTGAATATCAGAATGATGATGTCATCTTCTGAATAGTGGTGCCATTTACATTTGCTTTTCTTTCTTAAACAATGCAGAATGACCTGTGAGGCATAGTTGTGAATGACAGGCAGAAGTTAGTAAAGACAACAAAATGTCCCAGTAATGCAAAGGTTTTGCTTTAGTAGTTCTGGTACCTTGTTAATCACAGCTGATTCTTCAGCCCAGCTAACCAGAACCACAGAAAAAAATCAAACTCCAAAATAGCAATGGCCCTGAAAAGAGTCTTTAATTTTCTCTCTGAAATTTCACGAGCCAGGCCTCCATCTTCTGCACTGTTCTCAACATTATCTTCCAAGCTCCTTCACAACATTTCACAGAACTCTTAACACTGAATGGATCTTCTGGCCCAAAGTTCCAAAGTCCTTCCACAGTCCTCCCCCAAACATGGTCAGGTTGTCACATGAATACCCCACTCCTGGTACTAATTTGTCTTAGTCAGGGTATCTATTTCTGCACAAACATTATGACCAAGAAACAAGTTGGGGAGGAAAGGGTTTATTCAGCTTACTCTTCCACACTGCTGTTCATCACCAAGGAAGTCAGGACTGGAACTCAAGCAGGAGCTGATGCAGAAGCCATGGAGGAATGTTCTTGCTGGCTTGCTTCCCCTGGCTTGCTCAGCATGCTCTCTTATAGAACCCAAGACTACCAGCCCAGAGAGAGTCCCACCCACAAGTGGCCTCTCCCCCTTGATCACTAATTGAGATCAAGGGGGAGATCCACCCACAGCTGGATCTCATGGAGGCACTTCCCCAACTGAAGCTCCTTTCTCTGTGATAACCCAGCTGTGTCAAGTTGACACACAAAACTAGCCAGTACACTTATGATTATTATGCTTTCCCCACTCGCTTAACTTCATAGCTTAGTTCTACTCAGTTTAGCTTTAGTAAGACTGGAGATCTCAGTGGCTGGGTTAGATAATCAGAAAACATAGCAAACAGTAGAGGTGGTACTTGGCTTTCGTGAGGTATACATAAGAACTGTCTTACCCATGCTTGATACCTTCCTTCCTTCCTTCCTTCCTTCCTTCCTTCCTTCCTTCCTTCCTTCCTTCCTTCCTTCCTTCCTTCCTTCCCTCCCTCCCTCCTTTCCTTCCTTCCCTCCTTTACTTCCTTCCTTCTCTCTCTCTCTCTCTCTCTCTCTTTCTCTAGTGTACTTTCTAAATCCAACTTATCTTGTTTTAAGGGAATCAGCCTCATTTGACATATAGTTGTTTGTCATCTTGCTATTGATCAGTATTTTATTAACTAAGAAAAAATGGCTTCTCAGCTTTATGTGTTCCATACTTTCTCAAAAGGACAGACATGTAGAGACAGTAAAATCATAAAGCCATCCTCCTCTTAGACACAAGTGCACAGAATGAACTAAAAACTGTTTATTAGCCAGTATATATATATATATATATATATATATATGTGTGTGTGTGTGTGTGTGTGTGTGTGTGTGTGTGTGTGTGTGTGAGTGAAAACTGACTCTTCCCATTAGTGTGTCTCCTGGGTGCTGTGGCCGTTCCTTTGCAGAAGTTACTCTAGAACTAAAACTCTTACTTCCTTTTACATGCTAAGAAATCACTTAACACTTTAAAATGTGTGTTTGGGAAGAACTCCTTTTTCAGATGCTGTAGCTGTAAATATTCCCTTCCTGATGTGTTGAAGAGATCTGATAAAATGAAGAAGTTTAAGGTAGCAACTATTTAGAATGAAATGTATTATATAATGGTGGAAAAACTAAGCCATTTCTTAGAACTTAAAAGAACCTCAGGCCTTGTGCTACCCCATAGATGCAAGGACTGGGCTCTGCAGAGCTTTCATGGAGCACAGCTGGAGTGTAAGGAGGCCAGCCTCTGTGATCTGCTCAACCTTGACCCAAGCAGCAGGACTGGGCTCAATCTGCTCCAGGCTTGAGGGTCTGTGAAAGAAAATCTTTTTGAAAAGCAAAATCCCATTCCTAAAAGGATAAGCTGTACGTGCATGTGGTTACAATCTCTGAACTTCAAAGTTGAGTAGGCATAGAGACAACATTGTCTTACAAGAAAGAGTCGAAACCAACTTATAGGAAGTGCCAAGTTTTCCTTTTGGACCCCAATTTCTTTTTCCTGATTATTTACCTATTCTTACATTGTGTCACTGTATACTTCCGTTGGCCTCCTTCACAAAGGTGGGAAACACTATGCTGACAGGACAAGTGGTTCTGTGAACCAGGTGCACAACACAGCAATGGTAAGTCACATTAATATCTCTAGTGTCAGAAAAGAAGAGCCAGTGACAGATAATTTGGAATTTGGTTTCAGGAAAATGAGAGTTGACAGACATTTAAGAACTTCAGCTACAGTACAAACATAGCACGTACTCTGTAGATGTTTTGGCTACAACAACTATGAGTATTTCCAACGACTAATCCGAGGCTGAGGTATCAGCAGCCCTACCATCTTGTACCTGTTTGGTATATTATGGGGAAATAAAACATCCTATATTCATGAGCCACCTACCTGCTTGGTTAAGTTTCACTCATATAACTCAGTGTTTTCCACTCCCACTATATAGTGCCTGTTGAGACATGCTAATTTAGGTTCAGCTTCTCAAGATAATGGAGAGTTTTTGTCAATTTTTTTTTTTACTGAAAAATAATATACTTTATCACGATTATAAGAACAAGTACAATATAGTAGCTATAGAGGTAAGCATTATCAACTTCACAGAATATAGAATCAGGTAGGAAACAATATTCTATAAATATCTATGAGGGATTGTCTGTTAGTTTGACTGAGGAAAAAAGACCAACCCACTGAAAGTAACAACATCCTATGTACTAGTGCCTGGACTGAATAAAATGGAGAAAGCTAACTGAGGGCAGTGCTATCATTCTTTGTTTCCTGGCTATGGACCCCAAATGGCCAGCTACTTGGAGCTTCTACTGTCTTTACTTCTCTTTCAGGAAAGAATGTACCCTTAAACTGTATCCTGATTTCTCTTCCAGGATAGGATGTCGCCTCAGACTATTAGCCACATTACATATGTCCATCTCGAAGTTAGTTTGTTTGGGTATTTTACTGCAGCCACAAGAAAAGTGCTTTTTTTTTTTCACAAAAAAGAGCAGTAGCTTATTATAATACATATCAAAACTAAGTGTGTGTGTGTGTGTGTGTGTGTGTGTGTGTGTGTAGCATATAGTCCAGCACTCAGTTGATTAGCCAGGTGAAAATTCTGTTTGAAAGCTTTTCACACCTATCCCCTTAAAAAAATAGTTTTATTAAATAAGAATGAAAACCTAGTGTTTTGATACTCTAAACCAGGAGTTGATAAATAAGTATTTATGAAATAATTTTTTCAGACTTGAAAGGCATAATGATTTTTGGTGTAGTTCTTGAATTTTTTTCATCAAAACCTGAAATAAACAGTAGATACTATATTAAATAATGAACATAGCTTTTGTCAATACATTTTAATTGCAAAAATATTTCAGAAGTCAAGATTTTTCTGTGGGCACAACATGATGGGTATTCTAACAAGGAGGAGATCTGTCTCCAAAAGTGGAAATATCTGTGGCTAGTCTGATGGACATACAACATAACATGGGGGAAAGACCTCCAAAAATATTTGAAGATGGAAACTTGAATAAGGAATGTTTGTCAACATTTAATAAGACCCAAGAAGTGAAGAAATAAAGTCTTGATTTTTCATAGTGTATTCTTTTTTTTTTTAACATTTTTATCTGATTTTATTTAAAACATTTTTTTTAGTTTTTTTTTATTTATTTTTTTAAATTTTTTTCTCTTTATTAGATATTTTCTTCATTTACATTTCACATGTTATCCAGAAATTTTCCCTTACCCTCCCGCGTCCCCGCCCTGCTCCCCTACCCACCCCCTCCCACGTAATGGCCCTGGCATTCCCCTGTCCTGGGGCATATAGAGTCTGTATGACCAAGGGGCCTCTCCTCCCAATGATGGCCAACTAGGCCATCTTCTTCCATATATGCAGCTAGAGACATGAGCGCAGGGGGAACTAGTTAGTTCATGTTATTCTTCCCCCTATAGGGTTGAAGACCCCTTCCGCTCCTTGGGTACTTTCTCTAGCTCCTACCTTGGGAGTCCTGTGTTCCAACTAATAGCTGACTGTGAGCATCCACTTCTGTGTTTACCAAGCACTGGTATAGCCTCCCACAAGACAGCTATATCAGGTCCCTTTCAGCGTTATCTTGCTGGCATATGCTATAGTGTTTATTTTGGTGGCTGATTATGGGAGGGATCCCTGGCAGCCGCCGTCACTGGTTGGTCCGTCCTTTTGATTCAGCTTCACACATGATCTCTGTAACTCCTTCAGTGTGTGCTTTGTTCTTGATTCTAGGAAGGGGCACTGAGACCACATTTTGAACTTCATTCTTCTTGAGATTCATGTGTTTAGTAAGTTGTATCCTGGGTAGTCTAGGCTTCTGGGCTAGTATCCACATATCAGTGAGTACATGTTATGTGAGTTCTNGCTATGAACAGAGTGGAACATGTGTCCTTATAACCAGATGGAAACTCTTCTGGATATATGCCAAGTAGAGGTATTGCTGGATCTTCCGGTAGTACTATGTCCAATTTTCTGAGGTACCGCCAGACTGATTTCCAGAGTGGTTGAACAAGCTTGCAGTCCCACCAGCAGTGGAGGAGTGTTCCCCTTTCTCCACATCCACTCCAGCATCTGCTGTCATAGTGTATTCTTAAATGTAGGCTAAAAAATTTAAAGTTAGATCTATGGGTATTAAAAACTAGGGAAATTTGCAAGTGAGTAAAACACGGTACGCGTAGCCTGAGGAGATACAAGACGAGAGAACAGGAGCCCGGTGTTGCTCCTTCCTTTGACACTTCCTTCACAACCTTTTCATACTTGTAGATTCAGAAGCTGCTGCTGAGGTGGTAGATAGGAAGTGACACTGAAATGGTCTCCTAACCCTCTAGTTCCACCACATGCCTGAGAGAAGACAGGGATTCTCACCCAGCGTGCTTAGCTATGCCTTTGTAAACTGGATGAGAGGAAGAGACTCCAACACCTACCTGGAAAAGAAACATCGGAAAGAGACAAAGCAATCATGTCAAGAGCCTTAAGAGGACAGTGAGGAAGCATTGTCATTAGGCCCCTGGGTCTCTCTATGAACATTAATTATTTCCCTGTTCAGGATCAGATTGGATGGACAATAGAAATTTAATACTAAGAGCTTGTCTAGACAGACAGGGTTGGATCTGAAAGTTCCAGTACAACAAAACTGTAATCCTGACCATTCTGGAGTACTATATTTTTTTACCAATTCCTTGGGAATTCCATAGAATCTATTTTGAGCATATTCACTACCCACTACTGTTGCGGTTTTGTCTTTTACTGCTTACTGTAATGCTATGTGGTCCAGATCTTGGAAGCCAGCACATAGTAGTTGGAACCTGGCACCCAAGTTAATTCTGATTGGTGAGTAAAGATGCCAGCCAGCCAATAGCTGGGAAGAAAGGACATAGGCAAGGTTTGACTTTTCTGATCTAAAGACTACAAGGAAGGAGAAAGGGACAGAGTGGCCATGGGATAGAGTAGCTAGAAGGGTCACAATGACCTCTGGGCCAAGAAAACATGGCTCAGAGGATTGCGTGGTTAGAGCTAAAGCAGTCCAGATGAAGCATAGTAAGTAATAAGTTGGGTTACCGATGGGGAAGTAGATTCTCATATCATGGAGGTTTGGCAATTGCCCAGCTATTATGCTGACTAAGGCATATTTTAAAATATAAAGGCTGTGTGTGTCTTTCATCCAGTAATGAAGGTTAAAGGTGGGAAGGGAACCAGTGCCAGGATACTTTAAGTATTTTTTTACTAAACACTACTTGCCCTATCTCTTCCCAGGCCTACCCTTCTCTCCTTACTCCCCAACTTTGGGTCCTTTAAAAGCGGTTTGTAAAATCATTTAGGGTCCAGTTTGTGCAGCCCATATTCTCCTATTTAGAAGATGGTAGCCATGCTAGAAGCCGCATCACTGAGGGAAATTAATTTTCTATCCATCCCAGAAGCCATCAGCTGCCATACAGAAAGTGACACTTGTTTACCTTGTGCACATCTTGATGCAGATGGCATTTCTTTAGTGACTCAAGTTCATCACTTTACAATGAACTTGAGGAAAGTGCTTTGATTTATATGTATGCTCCCGGGCATGTTCACTGTTCTAATCAAGGCACAGTTGCTTGAAGAATATAGGGAGAACTTCTGTTGAATTAAATTTCTTGTTGGTAAAATTAAAGGTTGGCAATTTAATCAAGCTTGTACACCTTATGAGTTTGGAAGCAGACATACACATACTGGCTTTGCACAGTTAAAGGCTTGTAAAGCCAGTTAGATCTGTAAGAAAAAGGAACCAGTGGTTGAAAAAGTGCAGGGAGGAGCCCTGTCCTTCATTTTGCTACTGACTGCTCCTTTTGGCTTCCCCTGCTCTAGTGAGCATCTCAGACTTCAACAGGCTTGTAACGTTACATGCATAACAACCTGTCATAGTCATGCCTTTTCTCCAGTCTCCAGACTTTTGACATTGCCATTAAAGAGATTCAGTGTGCTTAGGAGCTCTTTAAAAAATAAATAATTGAAAGCTAAATTATATTAAACTGGGCCAGTGCTGACCCCTTCACCCCAGTCCATTGCTATCTCCTTAAATGTATTCCTTCCTAAATCATAGAGTAATTTGAAGATGCTGAAGTCTAAGTTTTTGACTCAAATGCAGTCACTTCTGATGTATAATTCATTTTTGCTTTGTGACTGGTCCTGCACATGCAATCGCTTTTCTGGCAGCTAAGTGCAAGATGAAATCAACAACTCTCTAAAGGGTGAAGAATCAGAGTGGACATCTTGGCGGAAGAAATATTAAGAATGTCACAAAGCTTTGTACTCTGTCTGGTGAAATGGAGACACCCCCCCCCCTCTGAGCACCCCACAATGACTCTCACATTAATGGAAAAGAATGGCATTTTATGGCTGGAAATTGTCGACGAATGCTGTCATGCAGATGCTGCATTTAATTAATCTCCACATCACAGGAGACAATGCCTTCTGGATGATTTCAGGCCTCTCCATTCTCTGATGAGCATCTCTTTGAGGTGGCAGAGTTTTGCAAAAGGAGTGAGGTTTTCTACACTTTTCTCAGTCTTATACTCCCCAAGTGAACAGAATTCCTGTTGAAAACATGATGTTAAGGTGAAAAAAAGCTAGGCAGAAACTCTCCAGAGCAGTGGGATTGTTTACATAAACAAGAAACTACACATCTAGATTATTAGGTAACTGAATATTAGGTGACCTAATACTGTTCACATTCAGAGAAATGCCATTGTATTGGGCCTTTACAAGACCATATATTGCTATTTAAATCATCAATGAAAACAGAAAATTTCCTTGTGATATTGGTTGGGCAAGATGTTAGGTACGAGAGAGCTCAAGAGTACTGTAGCTGTGTCTCCTGATAGACAGAATGATTCTTTGTGGTGAAACATACTTGAAGCTGAAGTTAAGTCACCCTGGCTATATCAGAAATTAAGACATTGGGGCCTTTTCCCACAGTGCACCAAGAAAGAGTCTGTTTTCCCAGAAGATATGATAGCATGCTAACATCGTGTGCATGATAGTTTTGAACACTTCTGTTTTGTGAAAATAAATCATGGTGAAAAAATAGCCTGAAATGGAGAGTCAGGCCACCATGACTTAATAGATTTATTCCATAAATCTGCTGGACAACTCAAAACATTCATTAAAATGTCTTTGAAAATCTGAGACACAGAACACAGCAATTCTCCTCCTTCTCCCACTTGAGGCAGCTCATTTCTGTCTCTTTTTGAAGGGTGTAGTTTGCATATCGTGTTAAACAAATTTCTGATGTGGAGCAGGGCGGGGTGGGAAATTTGAAAGCTCCATGCTCAACACCAATACAATGAAGGGGAGCAAAGAGCACACTGATCTTTAATGTGATTACAACCAGACCCCAGCTCTGATGAAACAGTGGGGGCACAGGGAGAAACCTAGCATGAGCTCTGCTTTCAGATGACCTACTCCACAATGGGGCTGGGCGTCCTGAGCATGGGGCATATCTGTGTATCTTTTTCTGGCTTGTTTTCTTGGTGAATTAGGAAGAAAAAAAAGTTCTTAGGAGTCCATTTACTTGTGTCTATGTGGGTATCTGTCAGTGCATATAGACATGTGTAAGTAGAGTATGTGCACATATAAGCATGTATGTGGATGTCAGAGGTTGACATCAGGTATCTTCTGTCATCAGTCTCTACTTAATTATTTGAGGCAGAGTCTCTCCCTGTCAGTAGAGCTTACCTTTCAACTGAATGACTAGCAGGCTCCAGAGATCCTGCTGTCTCAGCCTCCCTAATACTGACATCACAGGTATATACAACAATATCCACATTTTAACTTGAGCAGTGGGATCTTAGTTTAAGTCTTCATACTTCCAGAGCAAGTCTTTGAGTACCTAAGTGAGCTTTCAAGATGCCATCCCTAATGTTGTTGTTTTTGTTTTGTTTGTTTGTTTGTTTTGTCTTTTCAATCTTTCTGATTTTACTACTAAACAGCTGGAGACTCCTGGTTAGTAGTGCAATCATTGCCCTAGCTCCCCCAGTCACTATCCAACAAAAACTGCCTCTCAAGCACTTTAGCAACTCTGGACTTGACCTCTCTGAACTTAGGAGACAAGGAGTGTAAGCATTATGGTTCCTTAGAAAATCTCATTAAGTTAACACAAGCAAGATTTACTTGTCATTGATAATCTTTCTCAAGTCTGGTTTGGCATCTCTGCTGTCTCTGCTTGCTTGCTTGTTATTTGTTCGTCTCTGCCACTGAAATCCTCTCTACACTATACAATGAAACAAAAGCCACATGAGTTCAGATGAGGAAGACATCACTATTTCAATATGCAAGTTCCAAATAAAACTTTCCGAGACCCTATGAGCATTCGAAGGCAGGAATGGGAAAGGGAGTTTAAAGGATCACTTGGTTTGCTCGATTTAGGGGAGCATTTAAACATCTAAGGAAGCTATCCCCAATCTTAAAGTAATGCAAATTGATTTTATTCTTGATAGAGAAATGAAAATGAAAATCACACTCTTTTTTTTTTTTTTTGTTTTTCAAGACAGGGTTTCTCTGTAGAGCCCTGGCTGTCCTGGAACTCACTTTGTAGACCAGGCTGGCCTCAAAATCAGAAATCCACCTGCCTCTGCCTCCTGAGTGCTAGGATTAAAGGCATGCACCACCACGCCCGGCCAATCACACTCTTAATACACATGAAAGACAATAAAAGACATTAGGTGGGGCTAATTAAAGTATTTACAAAAGGCAGAGATACACATTATATTGTGTTATAATGTAAGTAACAATTGCAAAACAGAATAGTTTTGGAGTGAATATACCCAGAAAAGCAATAGTTGACTGAATTTAGATACTGTCCACACTAACCATAACTGGAAAGATTCTAGGTCATCCATAGGCTGAGGTGGCTCAGCAGTTAAAAGGACCTTCTGTACTGGTACCTACAGAGGACCTGGGCACAGTTCCCAGGAAGTCTCTTCTGGATGTTGTGGATATCAAGCAAGGATTGGTGCACAGACATGTATGCAGATAAAACAATCATATACATTAATTTAAAAAATCAAGTACATTTAGAACAAAGGTTTATACATGTTTCTCTTTTTCTCCCTCTCCTTGCTCCCGTGTGTGTGTGTGTGTGTGTGTGTGTGTGTGTGTGTGTGTGTGTGTGCAGGCATATGAGAGTACCCAAAGGTGAAAATGGGATATCAAATCTCCTATAGCTGGAATAAATGTGGTTGTGATCTCCCCAAATAGGTACTGTGAACAGAAATAATTAAATAACAGGATCAGTGTGTTTACCAATGAGTCATTTCTCCAGCCCAACAAAGACTCCATGTGATCTTTAGCTGCAAGGGTTCAGTATGTCTCTTCCACCCTGGTATCTTCACAGAACAAGTTGAGATTTTCCTGCTACCATTTGCAACAGTGATGAGCAGAATGTTTACAAACCATGAGCTAAACATATGTCTTTTGGCTTTTCAAATGATCTAATCATGAGTAATTGAAAAATAAATAAGAAGGCAAAAGCACTCATAATCATAAAATCCTAAATATTTATTATCCAGCTATTCGTGGGCCACATTAGCCAATACTCCTGCTAATGTGTATGGTTATTCATTTCTACTCTTCAACTCATCAGACACTAAGTATGCTTTTTCCTTGAGGTGTGACTGTTCCTTTCTGGAGATGGGGGCTTTATGTTCAAAGCAGTGTATTATAAGAGGCATTTTCAGGCCCGTGATCCAGCCATGTACGTACGCATAGACTCATACATGAATATAAAATCTGGTATTTATTTTCACCTTAAAAGTTACTACAGCTTTGATGGGGGTGGAGAGTTCATTTGAAATGAACAAGACCACATTCACTCCTTGATACTCTCACTTATGTGTGCTCTGGAGTTTGCCCTAAAAAGCTATTGCTTCGCCCACTCCACTGGCTATCCTTGCTAAAACTCAAAAATCTCAGCCCTATTTACAAATACAATGTGTGTTCCTTAATAAGAGTGATTGCATTAGATTGGTTATTCTTTATGGGTGAAATATTTGGCCTGAGAATACTGCTTATTTGTAAGTGAGGAAGGAGAGTTCAAGTAAATGAGGATGCAGATTTTTGAAGAGAAGAACTAAAATACAGACTTCAGTGCCCCATGATTCTAGAATGGTGTTTTTTGTTGTTGTTGTTGTTTTTCTTTTTTTTTTTTTTCTTCCTGCCTCCCTGAGGTTAAGCCTGACTAATTTTCTTCTCCTTTTAAGAAATCATTCAAAAACATTGCACATGTGTTGAGCTTAAAAAGAGAAGAATGCTATTTGCTCTCAAAGGAGTGGTGGAAATTATAGGTAGCAAAATGTAATTATCCACTTGGAGTTTTTCCAGGCCGGATCCACCTGATCAGAGACACTCGAGCCAATGCATTACACTTTTTAAAAGTCTCCTGCTGGGCTCTCTGAATGAGAGTAATATCATATCGCCTATGGTTCTGGTAAATAAAAGGCATCATTAAGAACAACACAACGTGAAGAGCCTGCTGAAATGATGGACTGAGTTTAGCTGCGATGGAACAGCAGAATCACCAGCCTGGCTTGGAGAAGGGCGGATGCACTAGAGAGAGACACACAGCGATGATTAAAAAATGAAGCCAGAATGCGAGCAAAGCTTTCCCAGCTTCCTATTACAGACCTTTCTCTTTAGCAGCAATCATAATTGGGAACATCTTAGACTTCAGAACTGGAAAGACTATCCCGCTGAAATGTTACATTACAATCTCTGTACCATTCTGCACAGGGTGAATACCGAATGTTTGGCAGGAATGTCTGTTCTTGCCTTCGATCACAAGAGTTTCAGAGCTTCAGCTCAGGTCGCCAGGCTTGGCAGCAAGCATCTTTACCCACTGAGGCACCTCTTTTAGCCTCTCCCTAATTTACAATGCTGAAGAGTGTAGTTATAAAAATTTGCTGTGCTTGGAAACACTGCACAGGTGCCAACAACTATCACAGCCTTTAAGAATTCCCTCACTTAAAAAAAAAAACTGTTCTATTAGAAATACATTTAAAATATGAAAATCCGAATTCCTTGTAGTATGGATGTGAGAACTGGCATCCAAGTACTGGGAGAGGGCAGAAAACAGAGTCTGCATTGACTGATCTGGGAAGAGACAGTCATAGATAAGCACTTATGGCTTAAACCCTTCTTTCTAGTATGCTTATTTAAATCACCAAATCCTGTATGGAAAAGGACAGACTGCTGTCCTGATCAAAGGAAGGACTGATGTCTTCAAGGAATAAACCATACCTATGAATTAAAAATGAGTCGATGAAGGTTAGTCATTCATACAGAGTTCAGTCCAAGAACAGAAGTTCTGACTATTGGAAGGAACTAGTAATCACTGGGATGTATTTAATTGTCTTCAAACACAAAATCAATATTTCTGTTTTTAATTTAAAGTTGAGGCTTCCTATTTTGCTTTTGTTCATAAATTTCTTATCTAGTGGTATTACCATGCAGTAAGTTGTGCTTGGGATGAAATTCAAATATTTATTGATTCATTTAAAAATAAATATGTATGGCATATTTAAATAAATGATCATTATTTCTCTAAGTAACCAACTGCATTGAGAATTGCATTATTTACATTTTTTTTTGCAAATCTCTTTGATACCTGAATAAACAGAAGTCTGCTGAATCCTTCCATGAGCGTCTGCCCTCGCTCTGTTGTAATATTATGAATCTTTCTGCCTTGAAGAATTGCAAATCACACATACCAAAGGATGAGAACAAAACAAAAGCCTATGAATTCCTTTTTACATGAAAATACTTTTGATATGGCTGTGCACCTCACATGCTCTTGTAAACCCTTGAACCCCCAGGTCACAATGGGAAATACTTAGAATGAAGTATTCATGGTTCTGGAAAGAATCCCTGTTTCCACATTCTGTATCTGTACAAATGTAACTTCAGCTTGTCAAAATTTCCCTTCAAGGAAAACCCAAGGCTATTGTACCTAGAGGGAATACAAGGCTTAAAACAGGATTTACCCCAAGGCTGCAGAATAGAGAGTTGAAGCTAATTTGCAGCATCCCAGTGATGGAAAAACAAACAGATTTCCAGGTGAGGATCAACAGAAGAGTGTATCTGCACAATACAGCGAGCTGCAAAGAATAAATTAGAGAATAGAGGCCCAGTCAGATGGATGTGCTAGAAATGGAGAACAACATCCTTGCTAATTGTCAGACAGGAGGAAGAAGGAACCCTCCAGAGATGACGGCTCACAGAGGCAGACTTTTGTAAACATTTACAGCACAGAGATGATTGACAAGAAGGTGTTTTATAGCCATTTGCATGTCACCGGTATGGAAATATGGAGTCTTAATAAATATAAGGAGGAAAATACCAATATCTCAAACACCATCGCTACCACAACCACTAAAAGTAAGACAAAACCCACAACCACAGAACCAAAGAACAAAAGGAACAAGGCATGGATGAGAAACTAATGTAAAAACAAAATCTGCCTGCCACTCCACTGAGAAACACACAGAGAGATGAAATGCTAGTGGCTTTCCGCATGTCACGCATCATGCTGACAAATCTCTAATACTTGGAAAGGCAGAAAAATGAAGACTGAACATTTTAGTGCAACAGCAGCACAGTCACAAGTTATGCATTTTGGAAAGCAGCGCAGCTGAATTTCATCCCTTAACTTCATCCTATTTTTCCAAAAAAAAAAAAAGAGTTCATCCAAAGGAAGTCTAAAAATTTATTGTCCAAAAGAAATCTATTACTGAGTAAAGTCCCATCCCTGTTTACTAGGCAAGGAATTGGAAAACAAACAAGTAAATGTATAATGGGAAGAAAGAGAATGATTTTATTTTTATGATGGAAGCATTGTAAAGGAAATAACTTTTCCTCATGGACACGAATATTCACAAAAGTATAATCAAGAACTCCAAGCTTGAAAGCTGAATGGACAGAATTTACAAAAGCTTTTACTCAAAAAGATGCCTTGGAACAACAAAATTTAAAGGCAAGTCCACACTCAAGTTCTACTTGTGCTGACTTTTATGTGTTGTATACAAATTTCTGAATTTTCCAGTTTGATTGGATCATTCCCAGATAATTCCATTTTAAATGTGTGGAATATATGTAGTTTTTATTGTGATGACAGTTATCTTTTAAAATTTTCCTTTCAATATTAAATTTCTTTTCAAAATTAAACTCAATCCCACATCCTTCATTTCCTTCTTATTTCTTCTTCCCTTTTTTTGATTTTTGTTTTGTTTTGTTTTGTTTTGTTTTGTTTTGTTTTGTTTTGTTTTTTGAGACAGGGTTTCTCTGTATAGCCCTGGGTGTCCTGGAACTCACTTTGTAGACCAGGCTGGCCTCGAACTCAGAAATCTGCCTGCATCTGCCTCCCAAGTTCTGGGATTAAAGGTGTGCACCACCACGCCCGGCACTCTTTTTTTTGATTTTTATGTTAATTTCCATTCTGATTATGTATGTAATGCACTGTGATTATTCCAGCCATTTGATGATACTCGTGTTTTATTAACTTCAAACTGCTAGTATTTTAAGATGGCCTGTGATATAATTAATTTACTTAAACCCTTCACTATAAAGCTGAGAATGTGTTTTAGTGGTAGAATACCTGACTAATGTGCAAATTGTTTTATAAACGAACAAACAAAAGCATCCCCTGTGTATTTGAATCATTTAAAAATAATGTATATAATAAAAGTTTGTGTGGAGTCAATAACCAAATCACATATAAATATCAAACTTGCTTCCATAGCCTACAATCTCCTGTTTGGAAATCCAATCATTTGCCTACAATAACCATTATCTTAGGACTATTGGAGAGAATGAAAAAATATGTGAAAAATATGTGCTAACCCTGTTCATTACCTGATAAGGCAACAATGGTCTACTCAAGTACTCCATGTGGAGTCAACAAATTTAGTGGAGCTGCTTGCAAGAGACAGGGTCAGTCAAAGATAGTATTCTCCCTGATCATCAGTACACCTCACCCAGCAGGTGATAGCACAAGAAAGCTACATTCCTAGAGATTCTCCAAAGACATGCCTTCAGTTTCATATAGGAATATCCTTTTCTTCAGCAATCGTTCTTTGTTTAACCCTTAGAAGGGATCCTATAGGACAGCAAGAGTTTGCTGAAGGGACTCTGATATAACTGTCTCTTATGAGGCTATGCCAGTGCCTGGCAAATACAGAAGTAGATGCTCACAGTCATGTATATGATGGAACACAGGGTCCCCAATGGAGAAGCTAGAGAAAGTACCCCAGGAGCTGAAGGGGTCTGCAACCCTATAAGAGGAACAACAATATGAACTAACCAGAACCCTGAGAGCTCATGTCTCTAGCTACATATGTAGCAGAAGATGGCCTATTTGGGAAGAGAGGTCCCTTGATATTACAAACTTTATATGCCCTAATACAGGGGAACGCCAGGGCCAAGAAGGTGGAGTGGATGGGTAGGGGAGCAGGGCGGGGAGGGTAGAGTGAACTTTCCAGATAGCATTTGAAATGTAAATTTAGAAAATAATAAAATAAATAAATAAATAAAAATTCATGAGCTTCCGGAAAGCTTAGTAGCTGTCTGAGTCTACTGAGTATTTTGTAACTACTTTGACATGGTCAAGATTCAGTTATTCTTGGTAAAATCCCAGACTTTTTAATCACTATTTTCAACAGAGAGCTCCAAATATAGACTTGCAAGCAATTAACAGGGATGCTTACTTCTAGATTATAAGCCTACACTCTGCAATTTGTATTTGCCAAGGGATTACACCAAAGACCTTCAGAAGAGTTCACTGTTATCTATAAAAACAAAACAAAACAGCAATAACAACAAAACACAAAACAAAACCCACCAACCAAACAAACAAATAAAAATTATTGCACCATTGTGTAGGCAGAGATACTGTTACTAAAGTTTAGTTCCCTAATTGGTTCTTGATTTCGTCAATAAAGAAGGCTGAGAGCTAATTGCTGGGCAGAAGAGATAGCTGGGACTTCCAGGTCCCAGGAGGAAGAGGAGACACAAGGAAAGAGAAGGTGCTTTTTTGGCCAGGCTTTGGAAGGAGGAACATGAAACAACAATGTAAGATCTCAGGAAAGCTAGAACCATCAGCCTCTGCCACCAGTGGGTAACCAAGGAGATTGACAGAGCCAAGCTGATGCAGGATACCTGGTAAGTTTAGGACAAGAGATTCTGTGTCCAGCAATTGTGCTATCTAGCAAGTTCTAAAGTAATAAAGTTGTCTGAGTATTTTTTATCTGCAGATCAATGATAGGTAGAGAGAGAGAGAGAAACCAGATCAGTGAGGGCAGCTTGGCTAATCCAAGAAGAATAAGAGGAAGCCAGGAGGAGCCAGAGCCCAGGCTGTAGCTCCAGGATCCCATGCCATGGGCAAAGGAAATAATGTGTTTTTAAAGATTACACACAAAACCCTTGTGGTCAATGTTTGGAAAACAGGAGTTACTTGAGTAAACTAACACCCCTAAAATAGCCAGTTGTAAATAAACAGCTGTTTATTTTCTCACTTGTACACATTTCACATATTTGGACAGTGTCTTCCGTGGACTTTCAGCTATATTGCTACACCTAGTGTTAAGAATAGTTGTGTGGGAACACACACACACAATTTATACAGTAAAAAGCAGAAATATATTTTGGGAAAAAAGGAAGATGGTTTCATAAACCATAAAACGAGTACAGAATGAACAAATATTTGCCTTAAAATTGTGATCTAAAGCTGAGAAGAATAAGAAGTCCTCCCAAAAATAATGAACAATGTATTTGTTAGTTTTCAAAAGATTTCCTTTATTGTGCAGACAGTATGTGTATGTGGTTATGTATCTATGGGAGTGAATGTGTAGTGGCTCTCAGTGGCTAAAGGAAAGCATCAGTTCCCTAAAGCTGGAGTCAGAGGTGACTTCAAGCTACTTAATGTGGGTACAGGAAACCACAGCCAGCTCTTCTTCCAGGAAAGCAATCATTTTCAATTCGTCAGATATGTCTCTACTCTTACGCATTTTTAAAAGAGTATGTAGATATATTCTTAAAACTTACAACACAAAATTTTATAGCATCAAAACGTTTATTTTCCAAAATCAGAAATAGTAAGTTATCTTATGAAAAAAAGATCAAAGGAATACAAACATAATCAACATGAGCTTTTTCCCCCAACAATAAAGCTATAGCTCTTATTTTCATATGTTAAAACTATATTTTCCTATTCTATTCTATTTATGTATGAAGTTTTTGTATAAAGTATTTTATTAGCGTGTGATTGATGAAATCTCAGTCATGTCTTTATGGAGATCAAGAGAGTAAATAGTAAGGCTGTATGAATACAACAGCAGAAACGCTTTGTTATGAACCTTCAGTTCACTTGTTCAAGTATGCTATTTTGATCGAATGAGTCATCTTAAGTGATAAGGAGCATAAGATGAAAGGCTGAATCCAGTTAGATGACACTAAACAACATCTTACAAACACACACACTGGATACTGAACACCTCACTGCAGTGAAACTGGTAGGCTGAGCAGGCCACTGTAGAAAAAAATCATTCTGTGTCTAAGAGTGTGCATGAGTGTGAGTATGTCAATGTATACAGAGGGATAGATATGTATTCCACATTTGTTCTGTTAGCAAAAGCAGCAATACAGTTTTGAAAATCCCATTTGAATCCCTCACTATCTCAAAGCTCAAGGCTCATGTTCCCTATGGTGAATTCCTTGTCATTTGTTTACTGTGTTTTTAAATAACAATGCAAGCAATAATCCTCCCCTGGGATGCCCCTGCCTCCAGCCTCCACCAAGGACAAATCCTGGGATTATAATGGAGAACATTTAAACACTGTGGAGCACCATACAGGGAGATGCCAGCCTCAGAATCTGGAGGGTGCAATGCAAATATTAACTCTCTCTGCTCTGAAGTCTTTACAGACTTCCCCAGCTTTCTCTTCCAACCTTCATGTTTCTATTTCGCAGAACCTCAACGGAGACCAAGTAACCCTAGAGAAAGCAATGAGTCTCTGGGTGTCCATCTCCTCAAAGTTCACTTTCACATTAAGCATGTCGTTCCCACGATATATATATATATATATATTTTTTTTTAAACATGCAATGCTACTGTAGTACACTTTATTCTACACAAAACTTCAGTATTGAATGCTTTCAAATTGTTAATGTGAAATTGAAGTGGATTTTGTTAGGTTTTAAACAATTCTTCCTTTTCCATTTTCTTTAATTGTGATAAAAAAAAAAATCTGTATTTCGTTTGCTAACATGTCACCCATTTTAAATAGCACAGCTACAGCATAAAGACACAACCCACTCACCAAAAGCAGAAGCAAAACCAAATCCAACCAAACAAAACCCACTCAATCCACCCCACCATTTATCCAGAAACTACTATTCTGCTTTTGTGGCTATAATTTTGAATACTCCAAACAGTCCATATCATTAACTCAAGTGATATTTTTTGATAAGCATATTTCAACTTTTTTCATCCTCTGTGTATAGATGTTTAGGATATGACATTTCCTGCTATTTTTTAAGGCTGGATAATGTTTTAGTGCATTTCCACTTATATTAGCAGACTCATGAGTGGTTAATTTTCATAGTGTCAAGATGCTATGGATAGGATAGTAATCTTGAGTCTTATGCAGATGTGAACTTCACAACCTAATGACAAATCTGGTAAGATGTAGAAAATGGTGCCATAATGACCAAAATGTTAAGAAAGTAATCAACCACTTTCTGACTAAATTCAAAATCCATTCCAGAACAATAGTCTTAGTCAGTTTTCTATACGGGAGTTGTTGCTGATAGCTCGCCCAGTTCCTATTGGGTAGCCCCATGCCAAAATGTAAAGGATAGCACAGAATGTGATGCAATGAAAAAAGATGATACAGAGTTTGGTGGTAAGGAAGGGAAGATCATCAGGGAGGCAGGAGACAAGGGGCATTGAATATGACTCACACAGTATGAAATTCTCAAAGAATTAAAAAATTAAGATTTTAAAGATCTTGAGGTTAATACAGCTATCAAAATTGATGAATATCTCTTCAGGATCTCATGATCTTTTCTTGAGATATATCCAGAAAATTTACAAGATCATATGAAATTCAACTTTATTTTTTGGAAGGTGGTGTGAAAAACTAAATTTTTTTTTAAATATTCTTTTTTCTAATGATGGAATGTATTTTATGTGTCTGATAAATATAGATGGTTTTGTTATATTATTTTGTTTTTTAATACCCCACTCTTTATATACAAGTGAATTGTTGAGTTTCTCACTCTCTCTGTAACACTAGTGATACCTTTAATTCCATCAGGTTCTGGCACTATTTTTTTTTTTCAGTTTCTTACAAGTGAATGTTTCTAGTTGTGCCTTCTTCCAACAGTGAATGGTTCACTACTTTGGAACTTCTGTAATGTTTTGTCCTTGTTATTTGATAGGAAAGTAACTTCTGGCTTACTCACTTCATGTCCTGTCTATTTCTTTCTATCCTTTCAGTTTGTAACAGTTTGGATCTTTGGGTATCAATATCTTCACTTGTTGATAACATAGAGTGATTTTTTTTCCTTAATAAATCTATTCTAGGAATTCTGATTTAAAAATTTAGTACATTAATCTGAATAGGATTTATTTGATTTTTATATATTTGCTTTCTATATGTCCTACCATCTTTATTCTTCCTTTCCTATATTGTATTTATTTCTTTTCATAATCATTTTTAAATATTATTAATTATTTAATTAATTAATCAATTATGTAGCCTTAGGTGGCCTGAAACTCACAGAGACATATTAACCTTTGTCTCCTCAGTGTTGGGATTAAGGGTATGCATGACCACAACCCTCCCTACCTTTCTTTGTTTGTTTCTTTGTTTCCTTGTTTCTTCTCTGTCTCTCTGTCTGTCTTTCTTTTTTCTTCCTTCCTTTCTTTCTTGCTTCCTCCCTCCTTCTATCCCTCCCTCCTTTCCTTCCTTCTTTCTTTCTAGTGAAAGTTTCATTTGTACTGAAAAGTTTACTATCTTTTCTGGTTTCCTTTTATGAAAGTCTACATTTCTTTTTGGATGTCCAGATGCCTCTTGGAACTAAAGTCCCATGGAGTAGGGATTGGACCATAGTGAAATGGATATCTCATGGCTAGTACTTCAAGCCACAGGGGGAGACTCAAGTGTGCTTACTACACAAAGCCTTAGGATAACAGTAGCTTTTGAATTTTCTCTTGTGTTTGCAGTACTATACACACCCAGCATCACCATGCTGCTACTAAATGACCATCCCTTTCTTGCGGTGGGATAGCCTTTGAAATTTATACTGAAAGTTTAGTGATCATGAACTTTACTTTTATTTGAGTGTGTCTTAATGCCCACTTTATGACTAAAAGATATTGTCCCTCCGTGTGGGGTTCTTGATTAGCAGTCTTGTTTTGTTTTGAATTTTTGGATTCACCTTTACAATGCAACAGGCTTCTGGAATCCAGCTTTCTGATGGAACTCTCTAAAAGGTCTGCAAATGTTCTCTTATAAATGAGTAGTCTTTATTCTCCTACAAATTTTGAAATTCTCTTTGATCTTGGCCATTCAAAACTTGACTATCATGTATCTGTGTGGTTCTCTGAATTCACTTTTCAGTTTGTTGATCTCTTCATCATATTTATAAAAATCCATTCTTCATTTTTTCCATATTCTGTCTGCATGAACTCTTTTGGGTTCTGTGATGCTCATGTTGGTCTCCTTTATGGTGACATGTAATTTCATTTGTTCATTTCTCTTCAATCCCTTTCCTTTCTGTTTTCCAGATTTAGTTGAAATGAACTAACTGCTTGATACCTTTTCACATAATCAATTCTGATTCTGAACTCACAACATACATTTATAGTCTCTAATACAAAACCTTTCATTTCTAGAACTCTTTTTCCATTTTCTCTCATGTATCAAGTTTATTTTCATTTGATTTCTATTACTTCCTCTATACTCTTCACACAGACATGATTTATTTTACTAACTTTAAGTCCATAGTTTGAAAGTCTTTGTCTAATAGATCCATCATGGAGTGGGTTGTAATGGCAGGAAGAAGTGCTTCCACATTTCCACTCATGTCCTCATGAATTTGTAATTACCATGGTGATACATTTTTATAGCACATATCTCTATTACCTCATATTGCCATAAGCCCTATGGGATGCTCTTGGAGAATAGAAGATAAACATATTTTTTTTGTTGTTGTTGTTGTTGTTGTTGTAGTGTCCTAGTTTGCATCCTGTGTTATGACAAACAACAACTTGAGAAGGAAAGGTTTATTTGGCTTACACTTTAATGTCACAGTCACTGAGGGATATCATGGTATGAATTTAGGGCAGTAACCTACTGGCAGTAACTGAAGCAAAACCCATAGATGAATATGACTTGCTGGCATTTCTTCCAATGGCTTGCTCAGATTCCATTAGTATACAACTCTGAACATAGATGCTACAACTCACTGTGGGCTGTGATCTTTTTACATAAATCAATGATGAATAAAAGGCTCATAGTGATGCCTAAAATCCAACTTCAAGGAGGCAGGTGGTCAGCTGAAATTCAAATGTCTCCACTTATATTAAGTTGGCAAAACCTAACCAACACTCGTAGAAGATCTAAGATTGGCAGAAAGTAATGTAATGTAAAGTAAAAGAATGCTGATGGACTTTCAAAACCTCCACTATTCCAGATGGTCAAGAGAATCTAATGTAAGTGGGCAGGTAAAGGCAATAACAATATAAGTAGGAGAAAACCTTATCATTCTTCCCTTTCTTGATTACATATTTTTATATCATAAATTCATTCACACAATAAAATAACATGAGAAATTTGAAAATATATGGAATACAGTTATTTGTGTTATTTAGGAATATTTCCATGATAACAATATATTTATAATATATAGGGAGTATTAAAAAGAAAAACAAAAAGTCTACTGTATATTATTTCTCCTGTATAGTAACATATACATTCCTGGACTTTGATGTTTCCTTATAACTTCCAGATGTTAATATTCTTCTGTTTGACTTACGTGGTTTTTAAACCATACACTTTTCATTATTGAATAGTGCTCTGCCACTGAGTTATATCCTCAGCCATATTTCATCTGTTGTAAGACTAAAACGTGTATACAAAAAATTTGGTTAGATGTATATAGATATGTAGACAAATGTGAACAAGAACAGTAAAAATATTTGAAATGCTCAGGACTTAAGATTTCTGTTTTATCTTGTACATAAAGTGCTTACATATCTATTTCTAAGGATACTACATTAGAGGTGAAACCTAGGAGCAGAAGATTAAGAGATGAAATGATTGGCAAAGACATGTCAGCAAAATGTTTGGTACAGAATACTTTAGGGGATAAAAGACAGAGGATAGTATTGAAAGAGAAGAAGTGGACATATCTAAAATGTACATTTCTTTGGGAAAACCTAGACTAAGTCAATTTATAACTCATGAGTCTGAAAGAATATATAGATATAAGAGGAGCAGGCTGTCTAAGAGGGATGGAATGCAGAAACCCATCTACCACCCATCAGCAGCCTCAACAACCCTCTTTTCTCCTACAGAGACCACATGAAGAAGGAACTCAAACACTGTCAAAGCTGAGAATTAGTATTATAACATCCTTATTTCAGCCTTAGTATGTATTAGAAAACCTGTCACATTTGGAAGGAGATTGAATATATGCTAAAAATTAAAATAAATTGCTAGTTTAATTGTCCTGGAATTTAAAACATGTCTGGAAAGGGAAAATTGCTTGTTTCTAGAAAACAATCAAGTTAAAGGCAACATTGAAATATGAGAACTGAGTTTGTATTTTTGCTTGTACAACATGCAATCAAAAAGATAAAAAGTGACTTGATTGAGATGCTAGGCCCACTCAATATTGAATTTGAGTGCTATGATGATAACACCCATAGATCAAGGCAGGAGGAATTGGAGAAGCCATTCCTATTTAATAACTGCTCATTTCTCGTGGTTATAGAATAGTAATTCAAAGAAAAGCATTCACCCAGAGTCATGTGCTCAGATGAAAATGTCTCTATTCCACAGTCCCATTTATTTAGATGAGAAAACTAGAAGGAACCTTAGATACCACTTAGGCTAACATCGTACCAAATGGAGAAGCTATTTATAAAATATTTCTGATGGCTTTCCTTTCAGAGTATACTTGATCATTTTGAGTACCTGCTATATTAATTGTCAATCCTTAATTTTTGAGTTGTTGGATATATATATATATATATATATATATATATATATATATATATTCCCTACCTTCTTAATACTCATATCCCAATACATACAGATAACTGTAAGCTATAGCCATCATCAAAGAAATTTTCCTTTGCCACACACAAAGATCATTACAGAAAATTGCAGCCAATCAAAATGCAGAGTTGTGGATCCCACTCCCAGTGAATGAATCTACAACAGAACTTCTGAACCTAAGATTCAGTGATCACTGTAAAGAGGCAGCAGGAAGATTGTAAGCGTCAACGTGGCATTAGATTTATTGTTCATTGAACTGGGAAGACGCAACTTACTGTGAGTGGTGCTTAGGAGTTTGTTTAGGGCTGTTGAAGGAAAGTGGCTGTGAAAAGAAGAACCAAGCCAATAGGCACTATTCATTCATGCTCTCTGCTTCTGCTCCTTCCTACCTTGGCTTTTCCCCATGGACTGTAATCCTGTAAACCAAATAAACCCTTTCCTCTAAGGTTTGCTGGACTCCACAGAGTTTTGAGTAACTCATTCACATACAGTCCATAAAAACTCAAAATTAGGGACAGAAACCAAACAAGAAAAACATGGTGATCTTTCTTAGCATCTTAATCCTTTTCTGCTACAGTTTCCCTGATTATTTACAGTTACCACATGATGATGAAATTATATTTTTAAGAAAATTGAAAACAAACAAACAAGCAAACAAAATAGCAAAAAACAAAACAATAAAAGAATATAACCAAATCCTTTTTCTTTTTAACACAACTTGGCCTTTATTTCCCTGTAATTTTCTTTCTTTCTTTTTCTCTTTGTCTTTCTCTCACTATCTCTTTAAAAAACAGGGTTTCTCTGTATAACAGTTTTGCTGTTCTAAACTTTCCCTGTAGAATAGCCTGTTCTCTAACCCACAGAGACTCACCTGCTGCTGGCTCCAGAATCCTGGGATTAAAGGTAAGCTCCACAACCCTTGGCTTTATTATGCAGTAATGTGTGTGTGTGTGTGTGTGTGTGTGTGTGTGTGTGTGTGTGTGGGTGTGTTTGTTTGTTTTTTGAAGCAGGGTTTCTCTGTGTAGCCCTGAATGTCCTGGAAATCACTCTGTAGACCACGCTGGCCTTGAACTCAGAAATCAGCCTTCCTTTGCTCCTCTGCTTCCCAAAGGCTTGAGCCACCACTGCCCAGCATACTGTAATTTTTAAAGCTAAATGTTTTTCCCTTTCCAGTTTCAATGACATTTCTTTTTTTTTTTTTTAACTTTTAGTAACATTGATGAGAAAAATAGCTGTTTCTTCTCACTCAGGTGAAAATATGCCACCAAAGGAGCTTATTTACTGCCCCTTTTATCATTTGAAAGATGTGGAAAAGTAATGCCTTTGCTTCTCAGGTTCTGCTACTGAGGGTGGAATTCTGCCTGGAAGCACCAGAGGTTGGGTGGCCACTTGGCCTTCTTTGAGGACCATGTACGCCTTCGAACTTCAGTTTGTTCTTTCTCTCTCTCTCGTTCTTCTCTCTCTCTCTCTCTCTCTCTCTCTCTCTCTTTCTCCTTTCCTTCCTTCCTTCCTTCCTTCCTTCCTTCCTTCCTTCCTTCCTTCCTTCCTTCCTTCCTTCCTTCTTTCCTGTTTTTGGAATGGCATTGCTTATTGAAAATCATTTTTTTTTCTGTAAATTATATTCTGATTATTGTTTATGCTCCTCCAACTTATCTCTGATTCTTTTTGCCTCCTTATCAAACTAACTCCATGCCCCTCTCTCTTTAGAAAACACATTGACAGCTAACAAACCAAGCAACCAACCAAAAAATACATAAAAAATAAAAATCCAACCAAGCAACCAAACAAACAAATAAACTCTATAATTAAAATGTTAACACCAAGAATCTCTCTCTCACACACGTGCAGGCACGCGTGCGTGTACACACACACACACACACACACACACACACACACACACACAAACACAGAGTCACTCAAACACAATCTATAAAAATACAAACTTAAAAGACATAATATACATGTAAAACATAAATAAGGAAAAAAAAAGTGCCCAGAGAAATAGGATGCAAAACACATCTACAAATATACTCTTGGGTTCATTTTGTCTTGGCCATGTATTGCTGGGCATGGGGCTTATCCTTATGTAGAAAATCCACTGAAAAAAATTAATTTTTCCTTTGCAATTGAACACCTTTTGCAGATAGATTTTTGGTTAGGAGTAAGGGTCTGTGTGCATTTCCACACTGGCTCCTATCTGGCTTGAGTTTGTATAGACCTTATGCATTCTATTATAGTTTCTGTAGATTAATATGTGCATCTGTTCCATTGTATCTGGAAGGCCTTGTTCCTTTGTAGTCATCCATTATTTCTGGCTCTTACAAACTTTCTGCCTTCTTCCTTATAGATTTCTGGTCCCAGACAGGAGAGGTTTGGTGAAGACATCTCATTTAGGACTGAGATATCTGGAGAGGCTCTCACTCTCAGTATATTGTCCAGTTGTGCGTTGAAGAAGATCTTATGAGTCACTTTTTTGGCTATAAATTTCATAATCTCAATTTAGGTCAAAATTTTCAGTGGAATTTACTCTTTACATTAAGATGCAATATGAAAGATAAAATATTATAAATATATAAATTAAATCATTAGCAATTTTACATTGATACAAATTAAAATTATAGTATTTGGATTAGTTTTGAATTAACAAACATTCTCTGAAACATATGTATGTTTCATTTTGCTTTCATAGATGTACCTACCAAAAAAGTTGAAATTATGCAAGAGGCTCACATTGTATTTCCATTAGATAGTTACTTCAAAAAAAGTTTTCACTAAATGGATTCAACATATAAATATTTCTTTAGGCTTCACTAGGCTCATTTATACATCACCTGCCATTGCTATGTGTTTCTCTGTAAGATCTCAGAGAGTTCACAGGTGTCAGGATTCCAAGAGATAGGGACTTGGCAGTGGTAACTGTTATGTTTAGTCATTATTCCTGTCCTACCCTAGCTTCTGCAACTCTAGGACACAGGGCGGCTGAGAGATTGTCATCTTGATCACACATTAGCTCTTTTTCTTGGCTCTTAAATCTCCATCGAGCATAGAAAGTGATGACATTCTGGGTCCCAAAATGTTTTGCTAAGATACCTGTTTTCTCATCTTTCCTTTGACTGAACCTCCTGGATACACTGCCTGAGTTTCTGGGTGCTGCCAAGTTACCTGATGACCTAGAAGAAGCCTATTTACAATCACAGCTTCCCTGTGGATTTCACAGGCAGGTAAGTTTGCTCTGTCCCTGGCTTTGAAGTCATATTATGAGAGATGTCCCTGTAAGCTAATTACTTTTGTGACAAACGGGGCCACAAAAATTCTTCCAGGTATCTGTACAGCCACTTTAGTAGTGTTTTAAACATGTGTGCAGAAGAAGTTAGAAGCTGCATTGAGAGGAGCGGAGAGGAGCAGAGCCTGGGGGGGAAGACACTGCAGGTGTGTGGTTAACAAGGAACTAATTGGGGGACCAGGCAGGAGGAGACACAAGCACAAAGCTGGTCAGCAGGCTTGTATGGAATTCCAGCAGTTAGCTGGTGCCAGCCCTGGAGGAGTTGAAATAAAGACAAGTTGATCTGGAGTCTGGTTTTGCTGTGATCTTTGCTAGAAACTGCAAATTGGGACTTGACAGCTTTTCTCACCGCCTGTTGCTTTATTTCAGGTGGTATTGTTTTGAAGGAGCTCCTAGCTGACATTCTGGATGCTAAGCTTCCGGAGCCTTGCATCCAGACAGCAGTATGTGTCAACTTTTCAAGGCAGGCTGCTTTCTTCTCCTCCTAATGATCTACCATGTCTGAGGCAGTAGAAGGTAAAAGGAATTTTGGCATGCTCTTCAGGAGACTGAATTTTAATGCCTAAAGTGTACCCCGAAACAACAGCACTCTGAAGCTGTCTTCACAGTTGTGCCTACTGCTTTCCTATCCATAAATAAAATGAGGTATTCTGCCTTTGCCCTAACTTTAAGCCTCAATGCTTTATTTCATATGGTTTTGTTTTAATTGTGAAGTCTTTATTGTGGCACTGTGGTTATATGCCTAAAACTAACAAAGGTGATACAGAGAATACTCAGACAGTAGAAAACAGTTTAAATCTACAATCATTTGAATGTAGAGGCAGATGCCAGTCTCACAGGGGTATTCTGTGGTCAGAATCATTATGCCCTTTTGTTGTGTGAGAGACTATTCTTGAGGAGAAAGAACAGATTCTGGAAAGGGATCCTATAACAGAACAAAACAGCAATTTTTCAACTTGTCAAACCACTGGCTTACTAAGAGGAATATGAGCTAGGGGTTACTCACAGGAGAAGGAATGTCTCCAAAGCAGCTGCATCACTCAAAAGCCCACCTCAGTGTGGGTGGCTCATGAAAGTTGCAGCTCTGGGCTCTCTTTACAACTTACTGGCAGAGGGGCAAATTTGAGAATCTTTCTGGAGTTCTTCTAATCAGGGTCCTCCCCAGGAATTGTTTACTGCTTTTATATGAAACTGGGGAGGGGTCTTCAAGATTGTTGTAAGTTTCAGCTTTCCCACACATTCAATCTTTGTTTACTTCCCATATCTTTGAGCCTCTCCCTCTTTGAATGGATGTTTTGGTTTGAAAAAAAAAGTACTATGAAACACCTCTTCAAGATCCTTGGTTAACCTTGTATCCAGGTGATGGTGGTCTTTAGGGTAATAGATAAGTGTTGAGTGGACTCTCATAAGTAAATCAGGAGAGGCCCAACAAGATAGTGTCATGTATGACCAAATATTAAGCCTTTGCTAGACACCAAATCAGCCTTCCTATTAGATTTCCCAGCCCACATAAAGTAGTTGACTTCTGTTCATAAAATACGCAACTGAATGTGCTTTGTTATAGCAGCCAGAAGAGACCAAGGAAGGACAGACCTTCTATGAATAAGCCTTGACAAGAAGTTGGCTGTGAATTGATAATATAGAGAAATATCATACTGATGCCTCAGAATTGACTATGCTCCTTTTGAAGACAGAATGCATATAAGAAGCTGATCAAAATTAAGTACATGGCAAATAAAGGAAATCAAAACCAAATCCTTAGATCCAGTCTCCTCTCTCTGTCTCTGTCTGTGTCTCTCTGTCTCTGTCTCTGTCTTTCTCTCTCTCTGTCTCTCTCTGTCTCTGTCTCTCTCTCTCCTTGGTTCATTCTCTTTTTGTGTGTGTCTGTGTGCATTGTATGCTAGCCTTGAGCTCCTCCTTCTTCAGCATTTAACTACCAAGTGATGGGATTGTAGATGTGTGTCTCTGTGGCATGGTCATGTAGTGTTACAGGCTTAACTTGAACCCTGACCTTCCTATGTGCTAAGCAAGCACTGTCCCAATGAGCTGTATCCTTGAATAAACAGCTCTCTTAAAGACAGTTTGTAGGTACCCTGGGAAAACAGAGAGAAAACTTCTAATGAATTGGAAGATAATTTTTAAATCTGTCCTTGCTGTTGTGTAACATATATATTATTATGGATTTTATGTAAACCCAAAGAGTTATTTTTTTTTTTAAGAGTTATGTTTTAAGTCTTGGGTCTCTCCAGGGAAGAACCTATCACTGAAAGGTGTTTTGTCCTGAGCATCTTGACCTAAAGGCCATTCTAAAACTCTGAGGAATTTAAAATTTGCATGGAATACTGAGAAGCTATGGTACTGTCAATTACCATCATGTAGAGAAAGCAGATCTCCAAGAACATGCCTTTGAAGAGTGTTTTTTTGGTCACTGCCTCTCCCATACTCACTCCTACTGTCATGATGTAAGGAGCTCTGCCCCACTGTGATCATTATGCTATGAAGCCTAGTCTGACCTCAGTCTCCAGGAGATAGGGCCAAGTTACTTTGAACCCAATTCTCTGAAGCTGTAAACCAAATCCATCTTTCTTTTTAATGTGTTTCTAAGTTATCTGTCACAACGATAAGAAAAAAAATAAGATTGCTACATATATGATCACATTTCCTCAACTGTCTCTTGCTTTTAAATGATAATAAAGTACACAATTAGAAGAGGGGAAAGCCTAGAGAAAAATGCATTTTGAAACAAATGGGAAATTTGCGCATTCGCGGGTTCTTAGTTCTTTTAGTGGAGGACACACACTACAGTTTCTCTGAGATAAAATGGATTGGCTTAAAAGGAAAAAAAAAATAGAACCATCCATTTGATGTTGCAGGCTATGTTACAACATCAATCCCAGAGGAGCTGACCCATGCCTGATAATTGGCAAATTACGATGTTCCTCAAGTTGGACATCCATACAGCAGAGCACATGAAGTGAGATGCCCATTCGTTTGCAGATTTCAGCTGTCCCCGCCCCAAGATATGGACATATGATAATCATAGACTGTGACACTAGGAATGCACAGGCAGGTTAGTGCACTCTTTATGGCCCTTGGCCCATTTCCAGAAGAGCAGAAGAGACACTGCTGACATGGAGTAAGGAGCTGACAACCATGGAAGCCCGAAGATGTTACACTCACAGATGGAAAGTACCTGAAGAGCTGTAATTTTCCTTCCATTACTAGAGTTCTGCAGTGCTTAATAAGAAATCACGTTTTTCTAACATGGTGATATGATATGACAGTTTGGAAAGAGGGGGAAAGAAACTTTTAAAGCTGGATTAATAGAATGCAAATTACTGCCATATGACTTTTCTTTTAAAGACCTTGCCTCACTTGTACTAATTTTTCTGAAGCACCAAATCACAATTCTTCAATAATTGCCTGAATCAGAATCTTAATGCCTGGTGTGTCTTTCTTCACCTACCTCCATTCAAATTTTAATGCAGGAGAAAGAATGGACATTTTAATGAAGCTTAAAATTAGACTCAAACATCAGGTTCTATAGTTTGAAGATGTTTTACCCATTTTGACAATAGCTGTAAGAGTGCTTAAGTAATTCATTGAGATTTCTGACTTCTTTAGCTTACTCTTGGAAAATTCTGCTTCTGAGAGAGAGAGCACTACCTAGGAATGGTGTGGGCTTCTTCAATCTCAACAAGGCCCTCAACAAGACTACACCTCCTTCAACAATGCCACACTTCCTTCAACAAGGCCATAACTCCTTCAACAAGGCCATACATCCTAATCCTTCCTTATGAGTTCAACCAGCTGCAGACCAATATATATGAGGCTAAAGTATAAATTAATTTTTGTTCAAACCACCACAAATATATTTATACATACAGGAGAGAGAGAGAGAGAGAGAGAGAGAGAGAGAGAGAGAGAGAGAGAGAGAGAGAGAGAAAGAGAGAGAGAGAGAGAGAGAGAGAGAGAGAATATGAATCTGCTTTTTAATAAAATGATAGCTTTTACTAAAATGAAACTTAAAATGCATTCATTTAGTTAACCAAGCCAGTTGTTGAATTCCAAAAACAATGAGCAGCAGAAGTTTGTACATTTAGAAGGGGAAGGAGACACATATAGAGGAAAGGCCATTCAGTACTTTTGGATGGTAGAATAACATAGAATAGACAGTCATTCCAACACACCATTATCATGAATAAAATCAGAAAGCTGGAGGTATAGGCAACTACGTGCAGACACAGGGCTGTAGTCGCACTATACTGCATCCATGACTATGCCTTTAGTCTGTTCTTTCTCTCTCCCCCTTTAGTCTGTTTCTCCTTCTCTCCTCCATGTGGCTGTTGTTTGAGCATGTAATCTCACTCCTGTTCCAGTGCAATGCCTGTCTACCTCCTAACATGCTATCTGCAATGATGGTACTGGGATCATCCTTTGAAATTGTAAACTTAGGTTTTTTTGGTTTTTGTTTTTGTTTTTGTTTTTTTACAATTTCCTTTTACATGGTGACTCTGTACAATAATAGAAAAGCAACTAAGACAGTTTAAACACATATTTAAGTTGTTTCTAAGGCCTTCTGAAGTTATAGTTAGAGCAGATTTTAGGCATGAATATAGTTTGTGAACAATTGATAGTGCTACATTCATGACAATTGATGATTTGTCACTTTGAATGATGCCCTATTCTCAGGGTCACTTGTATACCTGAGTAGAAAAGCCTATAGAAAACAAAAACCTCAATAATAGTGGGAGGACCACATAAGCAGGCGCAGGATGCATCTACTGCTTTGTACTGAGAAAATAAGATGGGATTCCCAAAGTTTGCTGGTACAATGTGCTGCTGAGTGATGGGACAGCAGAAGGAAAGGGAGGGCAGTGTGTGCTGAATCAGGAGGGTTGATGGTCTAAGAACATCAAGGCTTTTATACACAGTTTACTTCCAATCAATCCCTGCTGTACTCCTCCAGATAAAGAGAACACTAAAACAGCCCTTGAGGTATTTATTTCAGACCTTAGCCGAGTTTTCTAAACCTTTAAGCTGTGTGAATTTCTTTTTTTTTCCTTTTTACCTACTTTCCTCCTTCCTTTCTTCCCTTCTCCCCTTCCCTCTCTTCCTTCCTTTGCAGGCCATACATCCCACTCATTTGATACATGCTTTCTATTTCCAAGTTTCTCTTTCTGGTGAAGTCTTGTCTTCATAAATAAAATCTTTGTTTTTTTGAGATCAAACTTCATGGTTTCCTAAAATTCCATTTTCCTTTCCTATGGTGTGCATGGCTCTCCTTCTCTATGTCTCACTCCTTTTCTCTGTATCAGAGTACTAGGCCTTCGATCTCCAAATATTCCATGTAGAGAGCCACGACTGAGCTGGTTCTGCCGCCATTCCAAGATGGCGCCGACATCCTGTCACTACCCCCAGCCTGGGACAAGCAAAGAAGTTCAGTGTGCATGCACTTGTTACAAAGCCACGTAAGTCACCGCCCATCCAGAGGCATAACTTAAGGTAATGGGCAGTCAGCCAATCCTGACAACACACGTCTCACTGAGGTGTATATAAGTGGGACCCATCTTGGGCTCGCCCTCTTCCTCCGCATGATGTAATAAAAGATGCTTGCAGAAGGATTCTGGTGTTCACGTCCGTTCTTGCCAGCGAGGCAGTAGCGTGGGCACTTACAATTTCAGAAGGTTTTGCTGTAATTTTCTAGTTTTTCATGATATTAGGTATGGAGAGCAATGCTATACCATCTTTTTCTACATGTACTTTGATTAAGAGTAGCATAGAGAACAGAAATGTTAGCAGTTTGGATTTACATTGAATATCCTCCCATTCCCAATGTGTACACTCTAACTTTTCTCAGCAGCCTGGTCAGTCTTCTCTGCATCCCCTTCTCTTCTTCCTGGAACCCGGAAATCCCACACTTTCCTCTTCACCCAAGAATTTATTTCTGCCATCTTTATTGATATAACCAAGAAACAATTAGTGAAGCAGAGGTCAGTATCAGATTCTCCCCCTACACTTGTTTGATCCAGAAGGATGGAAGTTCATCATCTCACAATGCTCCTCCTTCTAATGTAATCCTACTGATCTCATGATCTCAACAGAATTACTTGAAGAGAACAGCAATTGTCAGTTTGTAGTATACACCAACAGTCAATACTGTCAGTTTGCTATGAAGACAGCAACCACACCAGTCAGATACTTCATCAATTCAGAGTCTTTAACTAAGGACTTTCAGATTTACAGAATTAGTTCTTGCCAAGAGAAAGCTTCAACAGATCTGAAATTAGAACTAATTTGCTCCAGCTGGAATTGAGATAACTATTGGGATTACCTTGAAAATGAGTTAGGTGCAAGAAACCAAACTTACTCTGAAACTTACAGATTTAAAGCCTGTAACCAAAGTGTCAGTTTTGTTCAAAGCTCTATCTTATTGCTTATGCGTGTGCAGCTCACAAGAAGATCTGGTGTTCTACAGAACATATTCACAAAACACGTGTCAAATCACAGCCTGAAGAGACTAGTCAAAGGTAGCAGAGGGAGTTCAGTAATGCTTTCCACAGAGTAGCAGCACATATTGTATAGCAAACGGAGGAAGACTGCCAGAAAATAGCAGCAAGGAAACCTTTATGCTTTCAAGCTTGGGATTGTGTTCTCCTTGCCTTTATATGTGTTTAGGCTTATATTTGGAAAATGATTCAAACTAAGTACTTTTATACAGCAATTCTGCCAAAACATAAAAGAAGACCTCTGAAAAATTATAACTAAATATCCATTTATATGAATGGTGTGTGTATATGTGTGTGTGTGTGTGTGTGTGTGTGTGTGTGTGTGTGTGTGTGTGTAAGAAAGAGAGAAAGAGAGAGAGAGAGAGAGAGAGAGAGAGAGAGATAAAGTTTGATAAAGCTACACTTCTATTTGCCAACTCTGTTATTTTTAAATTAAAGCAGTGTTGGGTCTCTCTCTCATCAAACTGAGTACTGTTATTTGTTGTTGTTGTTATTGTTGACATGTTACATACAAAATAAAGGATTTTGAGTTTTTATCACTTAAATTTCAATTTTTAATTTTCTATTTTTTAGAAGTGCTTTTTTCTGTACTCTTAAACCAAACACAGTTGATTGATGATATATCCTTGAAAAACATTGAGAGAAAGTCTTCTAAAATTAATAGTGTAAGCCAAGTTTACAAACTGTCAAGCTTTGAAGTAGAAATTAGTGTGTCATCCTTTCTGGAGAAAGCAGACACACATTTTACTACCATATTATAGCAATCTCTCAAGGCAAAATACATTTTTGATGTGTGAGGACAAAAAGAACAAACATTGTCTTCTCATTTCCCAAGTTCAAACAAATATACATTCATACTCATCCACACAAAATTGGAAGACTATTCTACCAACAAATAATGTAATATTCTAAGAAAACAATGGCTATGGAGATTAGAGGCTGGAAAAACTTTAAGTCCTAGTACTCTAGAGAGAAGAGATCTGAGGGCAGTGTGTGTACTTCCTTTCACCGTGTAATTCAAAAACTATAATACAACTAGGTATTTGATGGTGAGTTCTGAGAAAGGACTTCAGAAAATCTATCTAAATTTATACATCGAGCTGGCTTTGTTTTCTAGCTAAAATTTATGTATCACTAAAACATTGAGGGCTTGAAAGTGGTCAGTGTTTAAGAATATGTGCTGTTCTTACAGAATACCCAAGTTCAGGGATGAGTGTCCATGTTAGTAGGCTAACACCTGAATCCAACTTTGGGGGACATGCTGCTCTCTCCAGCCACTGTAGTCAGCTGCACTCACATGAATACAGTCACACAGATACCAACAGACAGAAGCACATACTGTTTAATTTAATAAGAAAAATTTAAATAGAAATATTTGATCTCTATGAGCTTTGAACCTTATAGCAGTATAGTTGTAGACAATTCAGAACTGTTTAAAGTAGCTCAGGACTTTGGATACTTGATGGATGTTGTTTTACTACAGGCTTGCCTTCTCAACAACTGAACTTGTGCGGTCGCGGTTTTCATAATAGCAATTACAGAAGTTAAGTTTGTACAGTAGATTTGGATGATGTGCCACTTTACTGGAGCTATATAAATGTAGACAGACACATATCATATTACTTATACCTATGTTTTCAGTACTGACCAAATAGCACTAGAAAACTAATTGGTGTCATCTTTAATGTGTTTATTTCAACTATATATGTATCTGTGCTATCTATTATGATCAATCCTAACATATCTATTAGCTTCTGCTCCTTTAATAAAGTTCAGAAATGTTGTGAGGTAGAAGAATCAAGTACTACTTTCATACATATTTAAAAATAAATTTATATTTTTTCATACAAAAAATGACTGATTGCTTTATGACATTAATGCTTCTCATCATACACATGAAAGTACCACTCTTATCATTAGGTTATATGTCTCTCAGACACCTTTAAATAGGTAACAAAAGGACATATTGGCAGTAAATCAATGTTTCATAGTAATGGTGATGAGATTCATCTGTGAATCCATAACTAAAATGGAAGAGTCTATCTGTGCAAGGAAGAGGCATACTTTGAACTTTTGCAGTTTATAGTTTGTATCACTTAATGAAAAATTCAGGGGGTTCAGTCCTGTATATCCTACACAAGAAATAGTCTCATGTACTTCAAATGGGCATCACCTTGCTATATGGCCAAGAATGACCTTAAATTTCCATCTTGGTACCTCCAACTCCTTAACACTGTGACTGAAGAAGTGTACTACAACAGCCAGTTTGTGTGGTGTTGGGAACTGAACCCAGGGCTTAGTACTAGGTAAGCAAGCATTCAGCCTTCCAGGCCACTTTCTCAGCCTTATTTTAATTTGGGTCCATTATCATTGACAATTATAATAATAATTATATAAGAGATATTGCGGTTTTATATTATAATGTTAATTCTTTGAAAACTTCATAAATGTTCACTGTGTTTTTCATTACATTCTTCCTGTAACGTCATCCAGGTGCCCCAATCCTCCCAATTCCTCTCCCAGTGTCATTCTAAAGAGACATTTTTATTATTTGTTACATAGTAAGGGCAATCAAAATATTAAGTTATTTTTCACATGATGTTTTGCAGAGTCATGATCACCTGATCAGTGAGTCTTAAACACCCATTAAAAGATAGAATTCCACATCAATTTTGAATGGTAACAAAACTTATAGAAACTAAAAAATATAAAAAATAAATTATTGAGGTAATTCATGTCATCTTTTCCAGTAATGATGGCAGTTTTCAAATCAAAGCATTTAGATTTTACTAGATTTACCTAATGTAGTGAGTCAAAAATTATATTTAAATATCAACATTTATAATGCATTGACTTTGTAACTTTGTACCATTAGTATAAATTTATGACAGAAACTTTTAGATGTCAACTTAAAAGTATGTCAGCATACCAGCTTTTCAAAAGCCTTTTGGTGGTAATTGGGGGAAATGATTACAGACACTAGCCAATAGTTGACTCTCAGAATTATGAATAATCTCAGACAGTTCTGAGTTATCTTCTGCACTCTTTTTCTGTGGGACAACATATGTTCTATGGATCTCTTTAAACATATTCTACTCATGATTTCACAACTGAAAAATGCAAGCTGATGGATTTTCTATAGTAATGAAAACTAGATGACTCTTACTCTTTGAAACTTTAATCTAGTAAGCTAAAAAGAACTACAAATTCCAATTCATCTCTGGATTCCTTTATAGCTTCCCTGGTTTGGAATTTGTGCCTGTACACGTATATAGAAAGAATACTCCATGGTGTATCAAGCAGGAGTCAAGCATGAAGGCTTTGGAAGAAAAGTTCAAGATTGATGTTTTCTCTTTGATGTACTGCAAACTCATACTGGTAAGGCAGCTCTCAGTTTTTCCAGGTTTCTTGGGAACTTGTAATGTGTCAAGTTGTGTCTCAGGTTTGTTGTACACAAATTCATTGCCACTGAGGCTACTATTAGCTAGAAAGTCTGTAACCTCCATAAAATTCTAGTGTGGCACATGTACCTCTTCATAATTCCATCCTTCAAAATAGGATAATTTCCCTCTTACTTTACTTTTAATACAGTCTGCAATTCTGTGACTTTGCTCAGATAATAACCATTCATATTTGTGTCTTTATCTCATTCTTTGAAAGTCTATCATACTAAGTTGCAATATATTTTTAGAAAGGATCATACATGTGCCTTTTTCTAAGGAAAGGGCTATAGAATGTGGAGCCTATGAGAAGTATACTCTTTAATGTGCTTTAATATTCATAACCTTGAGGGCATTAGACATATCCTAAATCCTAATGCAGGCCTGATCTCACTGATTCTCACTAATCTCCTCTTAAGTAACTATATAGGCCCCTCTTACCTTGCTATCAAAATATCTCATAAAATGATGCATTTTAAAACTAAACAATTTTTGATAATTTATGTCTGCCACCCATTGAAGGTCTGTCTCACAGAAAGGCACTTTAAGTAATATAGAGAGAGCAGAGCTGCTTCAAATTAAAAAATGACATAGTACAAAATGAACTTGAAGACCTTGCTTTATAAGGAAGTGGGTTGGTTTCCCTAATATCACATAGCAAGCTGGTTAGATGCGATTCAGGGGCCCTGCCTTTATGAACAAGCATTAGCATCTTAGAAACAAGAGTAGCTTTCCTTTTGTAAGGATGCTGTGAGACCCTTGCCTTTGCTGTAGCTTAGCCCTTGCCAAATGTAGTTTTTTTTTTTTGTTTGTTTGTTTTGTTTTTGTTTTTTTTTTTTGGGTGACATAAAAGGGATAATGGATTGAAAGTTAAAATAGCAGTATATTACATTTATTAAAAGTATACATCCAGAACTTTTAAGTCCTTCCCTCCCCCAGAAAATTTCCTAGTGGATTCACTTGTGTTTTCTAAACACAGATTAACAGAACATTCTTGCACTATAAAAGGTAGAGTCACCCTTATTATAAAAAAAAAATTAATATTTTAGACACACAATCTCATACCAACCATGTGGACAAACAAATGTTTTAATGATTATGACAATAGAATTAGTTGATAATTATAGGAGGGGATTTTACTGTTGGTATTATTCAGAGTGAGAAGAAAATAAGAACAATGGCATTAAATACAGGACAATGTAGAACAATCACAGCAGGACAAGAAGTGAAGAGAATCTATCTTCAGAAAAACAAAAGCATGGTAAGTGCAGGTCAGAGAAGAGGAGACAAGGACTTCACTCACTCTAAAACAATCTTTCTAGGTCCATGCTACTTTCTGAAATTGGCTTTTCCTCCTTCCTTCCTTCCTTCCTTCCTTCCTTCCTTCCTTCCTTCCTTCCTTCCTTCCTCCCTCCCTCCCTCCCTCCCTCCCTCCCTCCCTCCCTCCCTCCCTTTCTTTCTTTATGTAAGGTCTCATTCTGCAGTTCAGTCTGACTTTCAATTGTGTCAGTCATTCCAACTCAGTCTCCTGAGTGTTGGTCTTGAATCTATGCTTAACCATTCATTGCCCTTGCTGAAATCAATGCCATTCTTTCAATATTTCTGTTCCCAAAAGTATTTCATATCTGGGAGTTTGTTTGAACACAGGAGAAAAATTACACTTTCACAGGTGCAGAAGCCACTGCTGGGTGCTATGGTACACATAAGATTTTTTTTTTTTTTTTTTTTTTGGATATGAACGTTATAAGCAAATAAAGGATCGATCAAGACACAATAGGAAAGTCAGCAGAACACAATACCTCCTTCTCCTTCTTTCCCTGTTAAGTGATAACCCAGGACCTGTGTCTGCATTACTCCTTTTTCACTGTCCTTTGAAAATGTTGAAACCCAGCCACCTAAATGTACATGGTGAGAAGAAAGTCATAGCAGCTTCCACGTCTTTATATCCAGCTCATTGTTGTACAGTCTGGGTGCGCTACATGTGGATGTGTCTGGATACCTGACATGACCCAGAGAAAGCAGAATTGCAGTTTTCTTAACAGTTTTCCAGTTTCACTAAAGCAAATCAATGTGAAATAAAGAGAGGAGCAGAGACAGAAAAGGTTACGTGGTCTGAGAGCCAAGCAAATAAGCAAAATGTATAGCTTTAATTTAATCATAAGAAGAATCTTTTCCATGCATGTTGCTGACATAGTGGTTTAATGTCAGAGAATGAAATATATACCTTGGTGGCGTCTCCTAATGCTAACTTGCCACTTATTTTAGTTTTCACTCCTTCAGAGGGTCTGTCTTCAGCATTATTGTTAGTATTGACAGTTTTGATGTTTAAAATAGAGGTCACGGATTAAAGTATTTTCTATGAAAACATAACTTTTAATCTTTTGAGATTTATAAAGACTAGGGTTAGAAAATATAAACCTAGGTGCAGAGGCAAAGATTTACAAATAAAATGCACATTTCATGAACAAGAAACTAATTTAATAAACAGCCTTTCCCTGTTAGCTTGTGATTAAACTAAATTGGCAGCCTAAACTTTTCTGTACAGAATTTCAAATGTCAACACATTATATTGTGATTCCTCTTAATTTCTCACAAAGAAAATGCAAAATGAATTCATTATGCTGGAGTAAGTGGAAAAAATGATGAGTTTCTCTAGAGAGTATGCAACAGGGAGAGATTGGGCACGATGATTATATTGAGATATTTGAATAGCTGGCCATTAGCGAGAGCTTCTCCATTACTCTGCTGATAATTATGTCTCTTCCGCTATGACTTCCCAGTGGACTAATAGAATGTTCCCAGTGCAGAAGATAATGAATAATACCATTCAGGTGGTATGTTCATGCCAGCAGTAGAATGCAGTATTTCTGTCTTTCCTGGCTTTTGCATCACCTCAGCTCCATCGGCACAGACTACCTGCACCTTGTCACTGTGAGCACCCACAGCTTCCCAGTACCTGTTAATCGGTGTTTGTCTGTTCTGCACTGTGTACAACAAGAAGAAATGTATCTCAAAAATGAAGAAGGCAATGGAATATCATTCTTCCAATGTAATTATCTTCTGTGTTTAGAAAGCCCGGTGTTTTGCCAACTAAATTTCTGTTAGCTATTATGGAAATGACTTTCAAAACTCATTTTAGTTCACAGTGAAGGAAGTGGATGGGGTCTGATAAGAATAATTTTTTTTTCATTGTATAAAGCAAATGAGTACTGCATTCTTTGTAATTAATACTCAAATGTACAGACACATTTCACAGTAGAAATCAAGTGAAATCAGACAAAAAATAAGGCAGGGAAAGAGGGTAATATTTACACTAACATCTCTCTTCCCTCCCCATCAATAATTTTTCTTTTTCTTGATATGAACTTATCATAAAACCTCTCATATTATGCAGCCACCTTATCATACTGTGGCATTTTTATTGTTCTTTTATTTTCAGTTGGGAGCAATCTTGCTGTGTTTAATGTGTCATTGAAAATTTCTTAATTAAAAAAAAAACTCAATTTAAACTACCCTTCTTTATCTTTATTTGTGATGTACATTTAAAAGTTAAAAACAAGAAGGAAAATCTGCCCTTAAATAACCTATATCTATGTCTTGCACAGAGTATTGGAATACTAATGTGACATTAACTTGCCCAGCAGTAAAACTGGTGGGTGCTCACTGTAGAACAGAACCAAAGAACTGGACCAAAGATCCCTGACTGAGTGACCTTGGCCACCATGTTTTCGTACTGAAATAGTATTTGCATCTAGAGTCAGGGAGGTATGCTTCATATTATCAGTATGCTCAAGTTAAAATATTTCCTGAGAACCTGTAAAGCTGCAATGTGTACTGTTAAGTATCTACAACTCAGACCATGGAAAGTGAATGTGAAGTTTGGTAGGACACTGTGAGTAGTGTCTGTAACTTCAATTTCAGTCAATGACACCACATACAAAGGCCTGGCTCATATAATCAATGGTTGTGGTAATCAACAAGAAAATGAACCACTTCTGCTGTGAAGTTTTAATTAATAATTTCCTTTTTACAAAGCTAGTCACATACAAAACTGAGATCAATTTTACTTAGTAAGTGGCCTGCTTTATCAATATAACAGTAGCCCAATATAATAAGAGCACCGTCTCTTGGAAATTATTAATTGATTGCATATAAAATGTCTATCCTTAAACATAACTTAATAATCATTAATTTATCATTTAAAGGTGATCTTATTTGTCACTAAAGTAATGTATATTTAAATTTAGTATATGCACACAGTGTGTATTTTAAGTACTAACTCTACAGCAGATATAAAACACTTTTATACTCAATAAAATGTTGTGGAATGTCTGTTTCTCCATGTCTACTGTTGAGTAAATGCCATGCTATTTAATGAGGCACAATATTGCTAAGGTTCATCTAGAACTGACTTCTCTACTGCCCAACACTCTAAGTTCTGCTTTTCTATCCTAATCTTTTTTTATTTACCTAAATTTTCAAACTTACCTCATTATTTATTAAGATATGAAACCCCTGAAGACCATGGTCTCAGCTACTTGATCCTAATCATGTTTCTTAGGATTTTCTTTATGTATTCTAACTTTTCCTGTTCTTCTTTCAGTGTATTATATTCTGTTATACCTTATAATTTATTACCTCATTTGATTTGGTTTCCTTATTCTCACTATCTTTCTCTAGAATCTCATCAGCACAGTGTCCTGATGCTTGTCCACAGTGTGCCTGCTCCTAGAAAGTTTCTGTGTTAGCTCAGATGCTGCCTCTGCCTCTGCAGTTCTCACCTCCTCACAGAGATGACTCTCTTATTCTAACCTCAGCTTTATAAAGAGATCCTAACTTGATTAGGATATCAAAAATGACTTTTATCTTTATACATATTTGTGCACACACACACACACACACACACACACACACACATATATATATATATATATGCAAATATGTACATTTATGTGTGTGTACATATGTATGTATGTGTGTGTGTGTATATGTGTATGTGTGTGTATATGTGTATGTGTGTGTGTATTTGCACAGATATTTTCATGGTAGTGTCAACATTAGTTTTCATACTAGATTTCTTGTCCTATTTCTGGTATCAGTCCTAATTGGGCTTTGTTTTTTTTCACTCAGTATATTACAGATCTGGTTACTGTGTAATCCCATGTCTCACCAAGCATGACCTTGAATTGCCAAACCTCTTCATTCTACCTCCCAAGTTCAGTTTGTTCACCATACCCTATTTATGTAGTGTTAGAGATTGAACTCAGACTGTTTAAGAGCTGGACAACATTCTGTCAACTGAGCTCCAACCCCAGACTCACAGATATTCTAAATGTTTAGATCCATCAGGTTCTGTCTAGGGGATGTGCATACTTATGGCTTATATGATAACTGAACATAGAAAAGTAAGGGTCTATTTTCTGAATAGATGTCTAGATATCTAAAAGCTCTAATTTCCCATGTAAAAAAATGGAGGGAGTCACCAATGTGTTGTACATAAGAGACCTGTCTCTTCAATCCTTTGTTTTTTTTTTGTTTTTTTTTTAATTAGATATTTTCTTTTTTTATTAGATATTTTCTTAATTTACATTTCAAATGCTATCCCCAAAGTCCCCTCCCACCTCCCTCCGCCCTGCTACCCTGCCCATCCACTCCCAATTCTTGGCCCTGGCGTTCCCCTGTATTGGGGCATAAAAAGATTGCAGTACCAAGGGGCCTCTCCTCCCAATGATGGCCGACTAGGTCATCTTCTGCTACATATGGAGCTAGAGACACGAGTTCTGGGGGTTCTGATTAGTTCATATTGTTGTTCCTCTTCTAGGGTTGCAGACCCCTTCAGCTCCTGGGGTTCTATCTCTAGCTTCTCCAATGTGGGCCCCGTACTCCCTCTTATGAATGACTGTGAGCATCCACTTCTGTGGGAGACAGCTATATCAGGTTCCCTTCAGTAAATACTTGCTGTCCTATGCAATAGTGTCTGAGTTTAGTGACTGATTATGGGATGGATCCCCAGTGGGTTAGTCTCTGTATGGTCCATCCTTTCATCTTAGCTCTAAACTTTGTCTCTGTAACTCCTTTCATGGGTATTTTCTTTCCTATTCAAGTCACCCCAAAAGAAGCTTATTCTATTCTCCAGCTCTCATGCCTCTTCCTACTCCCCGGGAACCCTATAAATCACCCGTTAGCACAACATCCTTAATACAAATTCTGTTTTGTAGAGAGAGCAAGCTAATACTCTCTCCTTAAAGTGAATGCCAAATAGTGTGTGATAACAGTTTGCAACAGGGTAGTATAGAGAGAGGACTCGCAGAAATAGCTGAGGTTCAGTGACATTTCACTTAAGAGCAGGTTTAAGTTAAAAACAGCACAGCACCTGATATGGTTGACTAGTCAACTCTTTTAACTTACAAGTAGGTTCAATAGTTGTCATAAAAAGAAATTCTAAAATTGTGGCTTGTAGGACTATTCCCTTTAACATAAACCTCCAGTTGAAATTATAAAAGTTACTTTTAGAATAGCAAAATCTTTAAAACTGTATGTATGCTTCAAACTTAAAACAGGTATCTAATATCAGGAAAGACAATTTCAGTCTTTAGTTATGTCTTATAATACATTTTAGTATTCTCTAGTAATATATTATTTATTATCATATTTTGAGTGACATGGAAGTATTAGGAAAATGATTCAAGACATGTTTAATATAAAAAAAAACGACGGACAAATAGTCACTCATTGAGAGGTAATATCCATAGAAAGAGCCACCCAGCTTGTGTATCTATTATAAAGGAACATTTTCCACTTTAGATATGGTGTCTCTGACATTGATTTTATGCAAAAATTAATGCAATGTTGATAAAATACATTACTATTTTAAAGTCAGAAATAAAATATAGAAAACTTGAATTTATTTAATTTGTAATAAAAAAGTACATTTACACACACACACACACACACACACACACACCTCAAGAGCAAGCAAACAAAAATTAGGGCATTTTATGTCCTTATTGTTCAATTCTAATATACAGACGCAGAATAAAAGCTGCCTTCAATTAGTTATTTCAGATAGAAGGGAAGAAATTGTCACCCCTTCATTTGTTGATGTCAACTCAGCCTTACATCTGCCATATATATGTGTATATATATATATATATATATGTATATATATATATATATATATATATGTGTGTGTGTGTGTGTGTGTGTGTGTGTGTGTGTGTGTGTGTGTGTATACCCTATATTAACATGTTTTTATAAATATGACAATATTTAGGAATATAGGTGAATATTCATCATGACTAAATTAAATTTTTCATATGAATGCAAAGTTGGTTTAATCGCTCAAATAATAAAGAATATAATAAAATAGCTATAAGAACATCACTGTGCCAGTTTGTGAAGAAATCTTACTTGGCCCAGTTTACCACATATTGCAGTGCAGTTTCTGAACAAAGAATGGAAAGTAACTGAGCAATCTGACCAAGCAGTTCCAAATAACTTATACTTAGCATGACACTTAATGTTGAAAAATATTTTTCTCCAAATTAGGGAAAGAAAAGGTGAGTTGCAGGCAGACCTCTATTTATAATTGTCTTGAAGCACATAAGGAGTAAGAAGAGGAGGGAGAAGATACAATTTGCAAAACACATGAAACTCAAGAAGAACAAAGACCAAAGTGTGAACACTTTGCCCCTTCTTAGAATTAGGAACAATATAAACATGGAAGGAGTTACAGTGATCAGGTGTGGAGCTGAGACAAAAATATGGACCAACCAGAGACTGCTGCAGCCGGGGCTCCATCCCATAATCAGCCACCAAATGCAGACACTATTGCATATGCCAGCAAGAATTTGCTGAAAGGACCCTGATATAGATGTCTCCTGTGAGGCTATGCCAGTGCCTGGCAAATACAGAATAGGATGCTAACAGTCATCCATTGGATGGAACACAGGGTTCCCAATGGAGGAGCTAGAGAAAGTACCCAAGGAGCTGAAGGGGTCTCCAACCCTATAGGTGGAACAACAATATGACTAACCAATACCCCCAGAGCTCGTGTCTCTAGCTGCATATGTAGCAGAAGATGGCCTATTTGGCCATCATTGGGAAGAGAGACCCCTTGGTCTTGCAAACTTTATATGCCCCAGTACAGGGATAATGCCAGGGCCAAGAAGTAGGAGTGGGTGGGTAGGGGAGCAGGGTAGGGTGTGGGGGAGGGTATAAGAGACTTTCAGGATAGCATTTGAAATGTAAATGAAGAAAATATCTAATAAAAAATTGGGAAAAATGATGAGGAGTGAGTAAGTACAGGAAATGAGGGACAAAGGATTCTTTCAACAGAAGGGGAATGTCTCTTTATGTTTAAGTCTTCTAATGTGGTTTCAGAAGAATGTGGGTATTCTCTAAAGATCAATTGCTTTCCTTACATTAACACAAAAACACTCAAAAATTGTTAAAAACCTACCTAATCTTAAGGGAGAGTTGTGTCTTGTCACTTTTTTGGAATATCTGATATATTCAGCTATGTTTTTTTTTTTTGTTGTTGTTCTTCTGTTCTGTTTTGTTTTTACTTTTTTGTTGCTTTTTGAACTGATAAATATTTTCTGAAATCTCGATCAAAGTCCTGGCAAAACTTTAGTAAAAGTGAACAAAGAAACCCTAAATTAAGACATTGAAATGTAAATAAACCACAAGGGATGAGAATGAGCAGCAGAAAGACCAGAAGCAAAAAAATTATGGAATTGACTTAAAGATTTGTGAGAAAGTTGTACTAGGGATGACAAAACTGTTCTCTGATTATAGAGTGGCTATGTAAACCTTTGTGCAGTCCCATGCTGGAATCCTGCTTTTTCATTCAGAACAGAAAAAAAAAAAATAACTTGTACCAAAAATAGTGGAGGAATCTCAAGTTATTAATCCGAAATGAGACAAAAGTAATTCTGGAGCAGAAATACCAGGCCAACTACATTTAACAAGTAATCACGGTCAACAACAACAATGGTAACCTAGATCACTTGCACTCATTGATGCTGTAAGATGACATGGCAGTTTAGAGCCCTGGTAATTGCATATTCTAAATCTACAATTGTAGACTAATCATAAGATACTAATCAAAACTATAAATCTTGATTGAGCTATGCTCTAACAGATATCTACATAGTAATCTTCTCAATCATCAAGGTCATGTGATGGAAAGAAAACCATCTGGAGTAAGTGCAGTCTATGCAATCTAGTGACATCATGACTCCATGTAACATGGTATCTTGGATGTGCTCCCAAAATAGCCAAAGAATATTTAGTACAGACTGACTAAGGCATTTTCAGCCTTATTGTTTATATCTGAACAGGTTTCATGGTAATGGAGGAGTAGGTGAATGTATGAGATCTAAATTTTCCTTAAAGTAAGGACAAATAAAAGTGAAAGCAGATGAAAAGCCATAAACACGAGTCCACATTGTACACAGTAAATTAATACTAAGCTCCAAAGCAGACACTAATTTATTATTCTCACTGAAAATAGACTTTTTAAATAGTATATTCTAGTTACTGTTTCTCCTTCCACTCACTTACATCTACATCCATTCTTATTAATGTATAATGAAAGGAAAAAGAAGAGTAGAGCTTGACCCCAGGCAGGAAGTTCCTGGAATGAGAACAATGTTCTCTATCTTGATGGCATGAGGGTGCAGGGATGGGATCATTTTAACAAAGCTCATTGAACTGTGCACCGCAATTCTTTGAATTTAAATAGTATGTAAAGAAAAGTTACAGAGATGAAATAATGAAGTATTCAGAAGCCTACCTCTATTCTGCTTCCGTTGTTCTGATTTAGTTGTCCTCCATCTGCAATGAGAACAGGCATTCTTTGCAGCTCTTTGCCTTGTGAGATCTTTGAACAAAAGCCATTCGTGAAGTACAAAGGCTCATTGTGACTGTGCCAGTGACTCACGCCAATTGAACTTTTAAATAGGAAACTGCTCTACAAAATCTCACCTGCCTTTGTTTCTTGATCTGAATACATGCAGACATTCTTTCTCTTCTATTTTAAATTCCAGGGAAAGGACACAGCTCTTCTTTTAGTCAAGATGAAAGTTTCAGTATTTTTTTTTTCTTATTCTCCAACTCATATCTTCCCCATGTTGTCTTTCTTTTCTATTATTATTTACATTTTCATATGTTATACTTGTTACTAAAATGTTCTTAGAGTTCACTTTTTTGTTCATAAGAAACCCCTTTTCTTCTCTACTTCCAGCCTCTTACCAGTTTAAGGACTGGGTAGATGTTAATAAAGTTTATGATGCTTTCTTCTGTAAATATAAAGTTATGCATATTTACTTACATATTTTAAAAGTTAAGAAATAAGAGAAGAAGGAAATGTAGAAACTATGAGGGGACATGAGGAATGAAGGCTTGGCAAGTCCTCCTTGGAAAGTCAAAAGGGCAGGAGTGTGAACTACAGAAAATGTACTTTAGACCATTAGTTTTACAGATATGATACTCTCACTATTAACCATTCTTTAATTTCTGCTTACATAAACCCTATTTTCAGACATTAATGACATATTCACATAGGTTGATGGTAAGAGACTAGAGATAGGTATCCCGTTAGATAATGAATCCCATTATTCCTTTGCACTCTACTTTTTATCTCCGTTAATTTCTAAATGTATTTTTATGGTAGGAAAAAATAATTCTACATACAAAATATTGTGTAGTGTCTCTATGTGTAAGCCTCAGATATGTGCTGTGAATTCATAAATATGAGGAGTTTGTTCACAGTGCATACTAGTTTTAAATTCTTCATATTAAGGATGTTTTTCATATACCTGAGTTGAATATGCTCTCACTGAGGATCAGTATATAATTACTGGAAAAAGGTCCTGAAAATAATGCTTGCCTTTACTTATTCCAAATGCATACATAAAATCTCAATAACAAGACATCACTGAGGACTTTATACATAATTTTCTGGACAGTGCAGAAGCCCGTTTAATAAACAGGTTTAGCTAATGCAGTGTCAAGCAACTGAAAAACTGGTCTATTCATTTTTTCAAAAAGACCTAATGAGCATGCAAAGTATTTACTCTCCTGTGCTAAATGATGTTGGTTCCCTGAGTAGACCAGAACCACCTTCTAGACTATAATGAGGACCACTCAGGAATGGGAATGGTGCTAAAGGAAAAAGAATATAAAGAAGCTAGAGTAGTTACCAGGGACAAGAATATCTTTGATGAGAGGGAAGTCACTCAACCTGAAAGGAGGGAACTGAATGAACCTAGAAATACAAATAGGGTTAGATCAAATAAATCCAGCCCCTCCTCCCTCCCAAGTGAACAGCACAGATCCTGGAACTCTTTTGTAAGGCAAAGGATACTATCAAAAGTACAAATCAATAACACAGAATGGGAAATGATTTTCACCAACTATACACCTCACAGAGGGCTAATTTCCAAAATATATAAAGAACTAAAGAAAGCAGACATCAGCAAAACAAATAACCAACTAAAAAAATGGGGTACAGACCTTAACAGAGAATTCTCAACAGAGGAATTTCAAATGGCTGAAAAACACTTAAAGAAATGTTCACCAGGAAGTAGGAGTGGATGGGTTGGAAAGCAGGTCGGAGGGTGGGGTATAGGGGACTTTTGGGATAGCATTTGAAACGTAAATGAAGAAAATATCTAATAATAATAATAATAAAGAAATGTTCAATATCCAGAGCATCCAGAGATGTTTTCTATCAATCCAAGGTGGTTCACAGATACTGCACCACCAACCAAGGAGTGTGCAGAGGCTGGACTTAGTCCTCCTACTCATTTGCAGCAGATGTGCAGCTTGGTCTTCATATAGGTTCACTAAAAATTGGAGAGGAGGCTGTATCTAACTCTATTGCCTGCAATTGGATCCCCTTCCCCTAACTGGACTGCCTGGTTGGGCTTCAGTAGGAGAAGATATACCTAGTTCTTCTATGACTTGATGTTCCAGGGTGGGAAAGTAACTAAACCAGGGCTGTTCTTCTCTGAAGAGTGGAGGGATGTAAGAGAAAGGGAAATGTAAGGGTGGAACTGGGAGGAGGTGTGCAGCAATCTGGATATAAAGTGAATACATAAATCAATAAAATATAAAGAAATATTCAACATACTTTGCCATCAGGGAAATGTAAATCAAAATGCCTCTGAGATTCCATCTTAAACCTGTCAAAGAGGATAAGATCAAAAGCATGAGACATCTTTGGTTGGCAAGGATGTAGAGCAAGGGAAACACTTGTCTATTGCTGACATGAATGCAAACTTGTATTGCTATTTTGAACATCAATAAGGTGGTTTCTCCTAAAATTGAGAATTGATCTACCTCAAGACTCCCCTATATAATTCCTAAGATAGACCCAACGTCTCTCTGTCACACCACAAGAATACTTGCTCAACTAGTTCATAGAACCTTTGTTTGTAATAGTAAGAAACTAGAAACAACTTACATGTCCCTGAAACAAAGAACTGTTCAATAAACGAGGAATGGATACAGAAAATGTGGTACATTAACACAATGGAGTATACTCAGCTATTAAAGGACCTCCACATAAAACCAGAGACACTGAAACTTATAGAGGAGAAAGTGGGGAAAAAAACCTTGATGATATGGGCACTGGGGGAAAATTCCTGAACAAAACAGCAAAGGCTTGTGCTCTAAGATCAAGAATTGACAAATGGGACCTCATAAAGTTGCAAAGCTTCTGTAAGACAAAAGATACTGTCAACAGGACAAAAGGGCCACCAACAGATTGGGAAAGGATCTTTACCAATCCTAAATCAGATAGAGGACTGATATCCAACATATATAAAGAACTCAAGAAGGTGGACACCAGAAAATTGAATATCCCCATTAAAAAGTGGGGCACAGAGTTAAACAAAGAATTCACAACTGAGGAATACCGAATGGCTGAGAAGCACTTGAAAAAATGTTCAACATCCTTAATCATCAGGGAAATGCAGATCAAAACAACCCTGAGATTCCACCTCACACCAGTAAGAATGGCTAAGATCAAAAATTCAGGTGACAACAGATGCTGGNTTGGAAAGAACCCAGATGTCCCTCAACAGAGGAATGGATACAAAAAATTTGGTATATTTACACAATGGAGTACTACTCAGCTATTAAAAACAATAAATATACGAAATTCCTAGGCAAATGGATGGATCTGGAGGCCATCATCCTGAGTGAAGTAACCCATTCACAAAAGAACTCACATAACATGTATTCACTGATATGTAGATATTAGCCCAGAAACCTAGACTACCTAGACTACCCAAGATACAATTTACTAAACACATGATACTCAAGAAGAAGGAAGATCAAAATGTGAACGCATCACCCTTTCCTAGAATTAAGAACAAAGCACACATTGAAAGAGTTAAAGAGATCATGTGTGAAGCTGACTCCAAAGGATGGACCCAATGACTACAGCTGCCAGGGATCCATCCCATAATCAGCCACCAAACATAGACACTATAGCATATGCCAGCAAGATAGCTGTCTTGGGAGAAACTATACCAATGCTGGGCAAACATGGAGGTGGAAGCTCACAGTCAGCTAGTAGATGGAACACAGGGTTTCCAAGGAAGAAGGAACTAGAGAAAGTACCCAAGGAGCTGAAGGGGTCTTTAACCCTATAGGTGGAAGAATAACCATGAACTAACTAGTACCCCCTGAGCTCATGTCTCTAGCTGCATATAGAGAAGAGGATGGCCTGGATGGCCATCATTGGGAGGAGAGGCCCCTTGGTCATGCAGACTTTATATGCCCCAGTACAGGGGAACGCCAGGGCCAAGAAGTGGGAGCGGGTGGGTAGGGGAGCATGGCCGGGAGGGGGGAGGGTATAGGGAACTTTCTGGATAACACTTGAAATGTAAATAAAGAAAATATCTAATAAAAGTTGGAAAAAAAAAGAGTCCAGAGCACAGAAAAAAAAATGAATTTATGAAATTCTTGGGCCAATGGATGTATCTGGAGGATATTATCCTTAGTGAGGTAACACAATCACAAAAGAAGTCACTTGATATGCACCACTGATAAGTGGATATTAACTCATAAACTTATAATACCCAAGATACAATTTGCAAAACACAAGAAAATCAAGAAGAAGGAAGACCAACGTGTGGATATGTTATTCCTTCTTAGAATAAGAGACAAAATACACATGAAAGAAGTTACAGAGACAAAGTTTGGAGCTAAGATGAAAGGATGGACCATCCAAAGGCTACCCCACCTGGGGATCCATCCCATAATCAGCCACCAAACCCAGACACTGCTGCATATCGCAGCAAGAGTTTGCTGAAAGGACCCTGATATTGCTGTCTCATGTGAGACTATGCCAGTGCCTGGCAAATACAGAAGTGGATGCTCACAGTCAATTATTGGATGAAACACAGTGTCCCCAATGGAGGAGCTAGAGGAAGTACCCAAGGAGCTTAAGGGGTCTGCAACCCTATAGGTATAACAAAAATATGAACTACCCAGAACCCCCAGAGCTCTTGTCTATAGCTGCATATGTAGCAGAAGATGGCCTAGTTGGCCATCATAGGGAAAAGAGGCCCCTTGGTCTTACAAACTTTATATGCCCCAGTACAAAGGAACACTAGGGCCAGGAAGTAGGAGTGGGTGGATAGGGGAGCAGGGCAGGGGAGGGTATAGGTATCTTTTGGTATAGCATTTGAAATATAAATAAAGTATCTAATTAAAGAAATGTGGTACATGTAAAAAATGGGGTATTACTCAGCTTACAAATCATTACTATCATGAAATATGTAGGCAAATATATGGAACTAGAAAAATCATCCAGAAAGGTGAGGTAATCCAGAGCCAGAAGGACAAATATGGTATGAATTCACTTACAAGGACATTAGCTGTAAAGTAAAGGTTAACAGTGCTACAGCCCACAGACCCCGAGAGTCTAAGTAGGAAGGAAGCTTCCAGGCGGCATGGATGGATCTCCCTGTGAAGGGGGATAGAACTGATATTCTGAGTAGACTGGGAACAGGAACAGGAGAGATCACATGGGGGTTGGGAGGCAGAGATGTAGAGAAAGGGTACTGGGAGAGACACCTGGGATTGGGGGCATTTCAGAGGTGATGTTGAAATCTAGTTCAGTGGAAACTCCTTGAGATCAATGAGCATGACCCAGTGAAGACTCCTTGTAAGTAGGGATATGAAGCCTGAACCACACATCTTTTCTAACCAGGTGGAGATACTGGTGTGGGGCAGTGGACTGTGCCACCAGGCAGAAAACTTGTAAGTTCAAGCAGATTCAGGAGTCCTGGAAATTCCAATAATTGAGACCATTAGGCATTTAATTCTAGTCCTTACCAATTTTTTGTCCTGGAGCATATGACTATGACACTCCATTGAGAGGAATGAGACAATAAGTCATGTAGGGACAACACCTGATGTCCTTCCTCATGCAGAAGAGGACAGCCCTAATATCTCAGACCGAGCCAATAAAAAGCATGTGCCTCTAGATCCCACACTTTGGAATAGGCAGGTAGGGAGGGACCAGGTTATTAATTGACAGTACTTATCTTGAGTTCGTTTGAACTGTTGGACAGGCTCCAGGATGGTTAAAAGATGCCTAGTGGCTTGAAAGTTTCTGTCAAGAGGAGATCCTGAGGCTGGCTGGTGCAGAGGAAGGAGCTGCTTAGAAGGTGCAGAGGCCTCTTATACTTGAGGGTGAGCCTATAAAAAATACCCAAAGATGGCTGGAGCATGGCATTCTGAGCTGGCTGTGTCCCTGCCACACTAGAGGTTGGGCAGGTGGGTACCCATCTTCTTGATGAACTTCACCTCCTCAAGTCACAGAGATGATGAGGTTCTATAAGGGCAGAACCGAGGGAATGAATACAGAACAGTGTCTGGTTCCGGTTCTTCCCCAGGGCCAAGCTAGCTTACCTGGCATCCTGAGTTTTAGCTCCTTCATCTTAAGATGGCTTCTGGTTGATAAGAGGGTTCAACTCCCTTAGACACCAGTGAAGGATATATCTAAATATTCTATGTGTCAACTAAAATGATAGATTTATAAATAACATTGCCAAGACAATCACCCAACTCAGTTCTTGTAATGTCCACTGCTTTGTTAGGGACACAGGTCTCCAGGCAGGATCAATCTTTGACTTCTAGGCCCAGCAAATTTGATAGGCCTTCCTGTAGAGGAGGAATTTGGGAGATTGACCTTGCTTTGATTTTAGTAACGTGAAACATTTCTGGTATTTTGGTTTGTCCAATGTTCAGGCTGGGCATCAGCAACAGGTAAAACAATAGAGTAGTCTTTTTCAGTAGATACAATACCAAAGATTGGAACATCAAAGCAGCCTCAAAACCTTTGACCTCTAATTGGTTCTGTCTAAGAGATATGTTGTGGTAAAGGTGGTACAGAGTTAAGGTGGAGTGGCCAACCAATCAATCCAACTTGGGAACCACACCATAAGAAGGAGCACACTTCTGACATTAGCTGGACTGTCAGGAACCAGATAGCAGATATTCCTAGACACTTAGGATAGAATGAAACACAACCCACTGCCAAAATAGTCAAGGAAATGATTCCTTATGATATTCTGCTATCCTCATAGACTGGTGGTTAGCATAACTGTCTTCTGAGAGGCTTCATCCAGCAACTGATGGAAGCAGATGCAGAGACCTACATGCAAATATTAGCTGGAGCTCAGGAAATCCTCTGGAAGATGGAAGGGAAGGCTTTTAGTGGCCAGAGATGTACAAGGGCATCACAGGAAAACCACAAAAACAAGTAACCTAGGCCAACATGAGCTAACAAAGACAGAAATAGTAACCAGGAGCCTGCACGGATCTGACCAATGCCTTCTGCATATACATTACATTTTTAAAACTGGTGTGTTTCCTTACAGTGATAGCAGGTGCTGTTTCTGTCTCTTTTGCCTGTTTTGGGGGTTCTTTTTTTTTCCTTCTACCTTAGTTGCCTTGCCCATTCTTAATAAAAAGGAAGTTTCTTAATCTTACTGCAACTTAACATACCATGCTTGTTTGATATCCCTGGTAGGCCTTCCCTTTTCTGAAGGAAAATGGAGAAGTAGTGTATAGGGGGATAGTTGGACAGACTGGGAGGAGAGGAGGCGATGGAAACTAGTTAGAATTTAATATTTGTGAGACAAAAGTGATAAGAATGAAAGAAAAATATGCAGTAGTGAGGATAAGCTTGGACCTCTGTGCAGCATGTGTTGGACCAGGTGGACCATGTATTAGTGATAATGTTTTATTCAAATGTCTCCAGCCCATCACTGATGAGAAAGAGATGGAGCCACTGTACAAGGTTATAGATGGAGTTAGAGCAGAAAGGGACCTAGTATTGAAGATAGATGTAAACCAAAAGCAATACCCTATACACAGGGCAAATAGAGTTGGGCTTTTTATACTTCAACTAAACATGGATACAGACAAGAATTTCACATCCCAAGCTCATTTATGTAACCACTAAAAAGATTTAAAAATTCTTTCTTTCAAATTATTTTATTTTCAATATTGTGTATCTGTGTGAACATGCATGTTTCTCCATGGAGGCTATATGTGTAGGATCCTCCTGGAATGTGGATCATCATTAGATGTACTGGAAGCTTTACCCGAGTCCCTGCAAGAGTAGTATAGACTTTTAACTGCTGAGCCATATCTCCACTCCCAAATCATTTCATAAAAACTCAGCTACACCAGAACATCACTTAGTGTATGAAATGTCAATTACACAGTCTACCTTTAAAGCATTTTGCAGACCAATATGAATATAAAGATAAATTATTCGTGAATAAAAGTATATATATTGTTCCTGTATAGAGCTTTGCTTTACTGTTAGCTAGTTTTGTAGACTGTGACATGAAGCTCTTACAAGACTAGACTTGTTTGCCTGACAGTAACAAGCAAACTGGACCCACACATTTACCAGGTATGACATTCAATCCATTTCCTTGTGTTTGGTGATTGTGCACTACCAAGTCATTCTCCTGAGATCAAGGACCAGTAAATAACCAACACCAAATGGTTAGCATGAAAACATATATATATATATATATATATATATATATATATATATATATGCATGCAGAATTAGAATTTTTCAGAACACACATGAACAAACATACAAACACACACACACACACACACACACACACACACACACACACACATCCCCAATTAAAAAGAAAAGTTGTAAATTTGGCATGCAATCAAAACACAGATGATGGGATGGTTTGGCAAGAGAAAATGGAAGAAAGAAAAAATGATGTACAGTGATCTCTCTATATGTATCTATATAATCTATTTACCATCTCTATCTCTAAATCTATATCTATATATACAAAAATCTAGACATGGTGTCCTACACCTCTAATTCCAAGATTCATGAGGCAAAAACAGGTAAAATACTGGGAGTTCAAATCCAGCCTGTCTACATAGAGAGTTCTCAATGGTCCAGGAATACAGTGTGAGACACTGCCTAAGAAAATAATAAAAAACCAACCAACCAAACAACCAAACAAACAAAATAATGGCCAGTGTGAGTCTGCCCTTCAGCCCTTCACATAGTCTATTTACTGACTAGATTAAATTCTTGGAAAATTCTAAATGAACAAAAAAATAAAATTACGTTATTACAGTCACATTGACTTGCCTCTAAGAACTATGGCATTAATGCCCATAAAACCAACCTCCCATTCTCCCTAAAGAGTATATCATGGGTTTTGTCAACCAGGGAAGTCACACACAAAGAGAAGTTGTTAGATCAACTCCAGCTGCCAGGGAAAGCCTTTAAGTGCAATTTCTCCTTAGCCTCTATTGGGGTATTTAACTTGCTTTGGGAAAATGTCACTCTTGCTTACTTCTTCAGTCTTTCTTGCCAAAGAACATACAGAAAACGCCCCAGCAGGGACTGTGCCACAAGCCCCATTTTTCAAGGGCTTTCTAACTCAGTCATAGAAATTGGATCTGGGCACAAGCATGTCCCAATTGTGGTGCACTTTTTAGCTTGTTTGTTATAACCAGATGTATTTAAATTTTGTTCAGCTGCTTTTGAAGGTGGAAGGAAAATGACATTTCCTGCTTCTCAGATGAATTTTGGCAATACTAGGAATCTAAAGGGAGTTTGATTTTAAAATTAAACATGAACTTTTAGAATCTGTTAGGTCATACTTTTGATCTCAGGGCACTGCCAATGGGCATTTCTATTAACAAGCAAACAGAAAATAAAACCCAGTGGAAATCAGTCTGTTAGAAAAAAAAAAAGATGATAATTCAGTTCCATCCTAAGCTTTATGCTAATAGGTAGCCATTTTGGATGCAAAAGCCTTGGAGGGAGGAGCACTCTCACTGTGTGAAATGTTGGGCTGGGAATTGGGTCCAGACACAATTTTGGTAAGAGACTGAGAGACAGGTACACTAAACATAGAATGTTGATTGACCACAAAAATATATACATGGAAAAAACCCCAGTTACTTTCAACCAACCTATTTTTAAGAGCTAGTGGATAAAGAGTGGGTGTAAGCTGTAGAAATGTTTCACATGTTTAGAAACAATAAGGAGAGACCTTGGGCCAAGTATGTATTGACCTGAAATAAATAAGTATGAACAAACAAACAAGAAACATAAAAATTAGACACAAAAATTATCAGTAAGTCTGTATTAAAGGGACCTGAACAAGTAAATAGGCAAAACCAAACCAATGGAAACAGAACAGTACAAAACAGGACATTTCTAATCCCATTGATCCAGGCAATTCTTGACTGAGATGAATTTCATCTTTAATTTTCCAAGTCTTTGACTATGCAACCTCTGACTTTTCTGTCTTCAAGGTAACTTATAGTAAAGATAGATACAAACTACTCCACTGATTATTTAACTATTTGATCTCTGATATCTTATTAATGAGAGAGTCAATTTATTGATTTAGATTATATACATATAATCTATCATATACCATATATGTATCTAACAGGCTAAAGGAAGACTGTTTGGCCATCCCTTACAAATTCATAGAGAAATGTTTTATAGTAGAGACCAAACAAATTAGAATGGTACATTAACAGAAAAATAACATTAAACATTTGTAAATGTATACTTATTCTGGCACTCTTAAAAACTAGTAAAACAGACATAAAACCTTCAGTGTATATGAATCAGAGCATCTGCAGTCACAAAGGTCATCTGGTGGTAGAGATTCATGAACATTTTCACTCATTGATGGCCACACAAGTTACAAAGTCTTGGCTGAAGATACTGGAGACTCTTTTAGGACAGAAAAAAAAAATATCTAGATACTGATTTAGCAATTACCACAGAAATTAGTCACTGAGGTGGGATTGTTGTGATGCTCAAGAATACATATGTAATGTTTGTTGTCAATGGTTACAGATGTGAATGTGACTTTATTTCTATTGAGTTTGCCACATTTATGAACTACACATAAAGCAAATATTTCTTTTACGTTATGAAATACTATGTGGGCTAAAAATGTATGAGGTTTCCACATTGAACTGGCAGAATTCAAAATACATATCGAGTATTGAGAATGATGGACTATGTTTATAGACACACATTATTTCATAGACATGCTTTTTACTGTGCAAAATAATCACATTGGTTTTTGTTCTTCTAGCCTCTCATGTTATTTCAGCAATTTTCTTAAATGAAAAATAATTTTTATACCAATTCAATATAATTTACCCCCATACTCTCATTTGAATAAGAACATTAGAGCTATCTTTTATGGTAGCCTTACAATTGGGCCCACTGCAAAGCAATGCTTAGTGCATGAACTAGAATTGTGGCCTGAAGGTATATCCTGGCAAGAGGAGATGATGAGTCATGATAAAAATGATGAATCATTATGAAAATATTAGAATCTGCTTACTCTTGAACTGATCAACACAGACTATTAGACACTGGACATCTTCTTCAGTCCAAATACTAGCATGATCATTGGTCATTAAATTATTCCCACTGTTGTCTAACATTAGTTCTGATTTAAAGGGATTCGATAGTAATGATTCCCAAAGACCCATTAAGTATATAGATTGTTTCATATTTGCCTGTGCTCGCATGCGGTATCAGATGGTTCTCTGCTGCACCAAAATAACTGGAAAGGAGCACACGTGTTTTTTCTTCCTCCAGTGTCAGTGTGCCCGTGTTACCATGCTGCTGATGGTTTCATATTTTATTACCTCTAGTCCCCCTTCACCTTGTTCTAAGTTATTTCACCCTAGTCTCAGATATCTATTTTTGAAGATTATTTTCTATTTCAGTACAGGAACCTTCTCCAGGTTAAAGAGTTCATTACAATGACAAATATCTACAGTGAAGGGTAACCTTGAAAATGACTGACATTTTAATTTTGTTTGGATGAAGACCCAAAAAATATGATATAGAAATTTCATAGAACTCTCACAGTAGTTTTCATGTTTTTTCCTGTGTGTGTCTGTATATATATTAAAGAAGAATGGGAAAAGAAATAAATGTTGATATTATTTAAATTTAAGTCCCCCTGATTATCCTATCCTCATTTATGAAATCTTTAGTGTGAGTCCCATGCCTGTTATTCCTTTTGTCTGCCTAACACCCATGTGTGGCAGTAAAATTCTAAGGTTTCTCCAGAACCCATCCCATCTACTGCCACTATTCCAGACCACCTCTACCACTGTACTAAATACTCAGACCTTCTTACATCCTCCACCAGGCTCTTGCCTCATGAGGATCCCTGACCTCTCCTCCATTTGTTTTCCACAACTCAAATTTAATGTGAGTCTTGCAACCAGTAGACCAGCCTGGTTTGGCTTTGCCTACTTTCAGTGCAAATGAGCTTTGTGCCTGAGTCATGATCCTACATGCCTCTCCCACATATCACCGTAATATGCCAGGTCATATTCAATCTGTATACCTAGACAGATCTGCCATTACACTCTAGGCTTGAAACAGTAACCATCCTGAATATCAGCCAAGTCCCTTAATTCCACCTAAGCCATTTCCAACTTCTAGACCCAAGGGAACCCAAAATTTCTCTCTAGTCTCAGGCTGTTCTGTGCACAACAAACCCATAAAGAACATTTAAAACCCACATACTCATATATCATTGTAAGAATACAAACACTATAAAAGATCAAGTAATTTTCTTCTCTCCAAATCGTACCAAGCCTGTATAAATGCTTGCCATTGGGAATTACTTAGATGAATCCTAAGACACTGAAAAAGAACAATAATGAACTTCATCAAAAATTCAAGGATGTTAATGAAGAAAAATATTCGAACAAACAAACCAAGCAGAACAATAACCCATAACAGTTCAGCGACATGAAGGAGAAAGAACTTGAGAATAAACACTTGAATGATGTCTAAGAAGACAGAAACAAAAAGGTCATGGAAATAACTAAATGATCCAAAACTGGATAAGAGAATTCAGTCATCATCTAGAACACTGAAGAGGGCTCAAGCTGAAATGAAGATGGGTTTGAATACCCAAGGAGCTGAAGGGGTCTGCAGCCACATAGGAGGAACAACAATATGAACTAATCATTACCCAGAGCTCCCTGTGACTAAACAAGCAATCAAATAAAACACATGTAGGGACTCATGGCTCTAGCTGCATATGTAGCAGAGGATGGCCTAGTTATTCATCAATGGGAGGAAAGGCTCTTGGTCCTATGAAGGTTCTATGCTCCAGTATAGAGGAATGCCAAGGCCAGGAAGCAGGAGTGGGTGGTTGAAGAGCAGGGGGAGGGGGGAGAGGATAGGGGATTTTTGGAAGGCAAACTAAGAAAGGGGATAACATTTGAAATGTAAATAAATAAAACATCTAATAAAAAAAAAGGAAAAAAAAGAAAAGAAAACCTCAATAGCCTTATAGGAAACTTAAAGGAAGATCTTACAAGTGGAATGAATCAAGAAGACAACAATCGCAGGACTAGAAGACAATGGGGAGGCTTTAGATCAGAGAAGTGGGAATGAGATTGCTTTTCATGCAGAGAGGAGGAGGTAAATACAGAAGAAAGGAGGATCAAGATAAAGGAAAATAGCAGGATACAAACTACTTAATAGGGGACATGGAAAAATAAGTGATTCTTTATTTGGGGAGTAGGAGTAATTCAGAGTAAGGTAAGAGGAGAGAAAAGTAACTATATAAATATCCAAGAAAAACTCAAGACACAATACAATGAACTGTTTACCTAAAATATACCACAACACACTTTTGTATGTAAATATAAAAATACAGTTTTAATTAACTTATTCCATATAGACAGGTTATACTCCCTCTACAAGTCAAAAAACACTTAAAAAATAACCCAATACCTATCATTCATTAGGCTATGCCAGTATGCAAATACAGAAGTGGATGCTCACAGTCATCTATTGGTTGGAACACAGGGTCCCCAATGAAGGAGCTAGAAAAAGTACCCAAGGAGCTAAAGGAGTCTGCAACCCTATAGTAGGAGCAACAATATGAATTAGCCAGTACCCCTAGTAGCTCATGCCTCTGACTGCATATGTAGCAGAAGATGGCCTAGTCGGCCATCATTGGGGAGGAGAGGGCCTTGGTCTTGCGATGATTATATGACCCACTACAGTGGAATGCCAGGGCCAGGAACCTGGAGTGGGTGGGTTGGGAAGCAGGGTGGGGGAAGGATATACGGGACTTTCAGGATAGCATTTGAAATGTAAATGAAGAAAATATCTAATTTACAAAAATGAATGTGTATAAAGAAAACAAACAAACAAACACAACAATACCAGGCATGAGAAGTTCTCTTTTGAATTCCAGGGCATAGTTGTACAAAAACTACTAAAATTTACGTCTATTGCTCTCACTCTTGATTACCTCTCAAGGTAAGAAAGTAACTTTCCATTTTTTTTTTTTAGGTATTTATTTATTAGATATTTTCTTTAATTACATTTCAATGTTATCTCCTTTCCTAGTTTTCCCTCAGAAAATCCCCTATCTCCTCCCCTCTCCCCCTGCTCCATTCCTGGTCTTGTCATTCCCCTATACTGGGTCATAGAGCCTTCAAAGGACCAAGAGCCTCTCCTCCCATTGATGAGTGACTACGCCATTCTCTGCTACATATATAGCTAGAGCCACAAGTTCCACCATGTGTTTTCATTGATTGGTGGCATAGTTCCATGGAGCTCTGTAACTTTCTATTGTCGAAGATATCACATATTTCAGTCACATGGTGTGAAGGAGCTCTGAGCTAGAATTTAGGTATATGTCTCTCCTCAAGGACTCTTTTTTTGTGGTACAAGAAGGAGGCACCATGTTAGGTTCCACTGAATGGCAGAAACCAACATTTGTACATAGCCATGATGTTTATGAAGCATATGAAAGGCTAGGATAACACAATAGGGGTGCAATAGTGTCATTGATACATGGGATCAACCAAGAGCTTTTTATTTGGAATCAAGACCCACTAAACAAGAGAAAAACTATGGCTGGTACTAGAAACCAGTCTACTACCCAGTATGAGTGAAGTCATGGTTATTGAAGTGGTACCTATAACTAAATGAGCATCATCCCTAGCAACAATCTAACCACATTTTTCCTTATACCCCCAGATAAGTATAGTCTTCACCACTCGTTAAGAAAATTACTCTTTGCAACAGACAGAGCCAACTAATATAATACTATAACCAATCAAAACACAAAGTCATAGAGACCAGTCTGAATGGATAAATCTACAAAACTCTCTTGAACCAAAGGCTCAGTAAGAAATTTCAGAAGAAAGGGCAAACAATTTGAAAATCCAGAGAATCAAGGAGTTTGATGTAGAATCATGTCTCCTAGAAATATCAGAAGTTCCATCTGTAGTCTCATCAACATGACTGTCAAATGTGAACTAAACAAGGATGACTTGGAAACATGTATGCAATTAATCTTATATAGTCTGAGCAGATTATATTTAGGAAGATATATGTAGATATATGTATTCAATAAAGTTAAATTAAAAAGAAAGCTATGACGTTGAAGGTGAGCAGGGAGAGTTATATGGGAGGATTTGGAGGGTGAAAACCGAAGGTAAAAATTGTTGTAATCATATTTTAATATAAAAAAAAATCATTGGTAAGAGAGGCCCCTTGTTCTTGCAAACTTTATATGCCCCAGTACAGGGGAACGCCAGGGCCAAGATGTGGGAGTGGGAGTGGGTGGGTAGGGGAGCAGGGCAGTGGATGAGGGAGGGTTTAGGGGACTTTCGGGATAACATTTGAAATGTAAATGAAGAAAATATCTAATAAAAATTGAAAAAAAATTAATAAAGGCCCTAAAAATAAAATAAAAAGATAAAAAGAAAAAAAATTAAAATGCCAAAATAAAATGTGGTCCAAAACAAACACATAAACAAACAAACAAAACAAAACAAGCCATTGTTAGGTCTAAGATTTGACTAATTTCTTGAGAATTTAAAAGGTACAATTTCACAAGAGTTTTTCATGAAAAAAGTAGAAACAGTTATAAGCACCTCCAAGAGTAACTGAAGGGAAATTTTGATTGTTTTCAACCCTCTATAAATTGTCAGAAAAATGCTTATAATTAGGACCATAGCCAAGATGATCGAGTTCTGAGTGATACATTATTTATTAGAAATATCTAATTCCGAGGGCATTGCCTCACCTGTTATGAAAACCCTGAACAGGTACAGATGGGCATTTGGATGAACAAACACAGTCCATAAAACATTCAAGCTCATCGTGTCAGATCTAACGGCAAGAATAAAATTAACATATAATTTGCATGTCAGTAGTAAAGCAGTGTTGGTCTGAAGTAAATCAAAGGAATAATACCAGTATTATCATAAAAGTTGGTCTGGGCAAACATGTAAGTAGATGCAATCTTGGTTTGATAAAATTGATAATACATTAAAGTTGTCTCATAAATGAAACCGAGGCATATGCCAGTGTTCAGAAGCTTTCTAAGGAAACAAAGACACACTTGTATGGTCACAAAAGTCACAAAGAATGATACTCCCTGTAAGAAGAGAAAAATAGGTGAAGCATAAGTCAGTCAGCTAGAAGCTCATAATTGGTTTATAGGCTACTCAGAAGTTTAATTCTCAATTTATGTAACAAAGAATATCAATAGTGGATTATCTGAAAGTACAGGTCAGCTGCATTTTTAAATGGCCACAATTATGTTATTCTTTATTTAGTCCTAAATTACATTTGTTGGAGAGCCTGTGTTTCAAGGATGTGATATGTGTTATGATTTTATCTGTTCCTAATTCAAATGGGTCTATGGAAGTTGATGGCAGCAGACATTTGCTGAAGTGAAAAAAATCCCACACATTTTCAAGTTATCTGTTCTATAGGTAGACATTATCTTTAATATGTTCACACACTCAAAGCCTTATCATAGCACATTGAGCTGGTAGAGGCGGGATAATTAGGAGTTAGAGAATACTAGATATTTGACCTGTGATAAGTTCTCAGGGTTCCCGGACCTGGACACTGGTAATTAATCATCCTTGATGTTTTGTTAACATGGAAATGTCTTCCAGAAGGCTACCATAGTGACACTTAGCTTATTGTATAAAAAGTGAAAAGTGTTATAACAGTTAAATCCAAGTGACCACCTCCAATTTTGTATCTCCCTAGAAAAATAAAAAGTAACAAAGATTAGTGAGGATGATTGTGTCATTCTTAAAGATGAAAGAATTCAAAGGGACAGTTCCTAAACACCAATAGATTACACAGATTGTCTCCTGTACCAATCAGAAGGATTTCATAAGACAATAGTTGACAACCATGTGCTGAGTAAATTCAATTCTCCAATGTGATAATTTGTTGGTGTGGCATTTTGCACACACACACACACACACACACACACACACACACACACACACACATTGCCATTAACTACTGTGTTCTTTTCAAGGAGGAGGCTCATACACATACCACACTTCTATCACCTAGAGAATAAAATAGCTTCTCCTTCACATTCCTTTAACAGCTCTACAAAACCAAACAAGACAAATCTATGAGAAGTTAGATGATACCATAGCCAATCTTCTAATACATGGTTCAGTGACACTAGCATTCGGGAAAGGATGATAAGAAATTAGACAACTCTTATTTGTTGGTGGGGAATGCTGAGAATGAAGTCTTGTGGAGTAAAAAATTGCACGTGGGACTTTTAAATGAACATTTTCCTAACCTACATTTGTGAGATGGTAGAACAGCAGGTTTAGGCAGAAGCTTAAACTGGATTATATTACAAGAATATCTGAAGACAAAACGAGCCATCTAAAAGGACCACAGTCTTAGATTTCACAATAACACATTTTGATATGCATGATATCCTTAGAACAAAATGAGGGGTTTTGTAAGATGGCTGTCAATGGGTAAGGAAATTTCTAGAAAAGCCACAAGTCATCAACTCTTACAGTAGCAAGAACAACGAATGGTGACATTTTGGTGGTGGGCCTAGCCTTTAACAGCTCATACATCTCTCTAGTCCAAGAAGAATAAATCTTGAAAGTAGAATGGAGAAATCTTATGCACAAAATGGCACGCCTTTAATCCCAGCACTCAGGAAGCAGAGGCAGGCGGATTTCTGAGTTCGAGGCCAGCCTAGTCTACAAAGTGAGGTCCCGGACAGCCAGGGCTATACAGAGAAACTCTGTCTCGAAAAACAAAACAAAACAAAACACAAAAAAACTACAAAAAATGATATCCAGGAGAGACAAGCAACTATGGAAACTAAGGTGATGACAAGGTTGAGATGAAGACATTGGCGTCATGAATGAACACAGTTACAATGATTAAACAGGTAAAGTAAAAGCTCACAAAGAGCAAAGGATAAGAAACAAAATTCTCATAAAATAATTCCAAAGCACCCCTTTATCTGAGTGAACAATAAGGCAAACAAATTTCAGTTTTATTGAGGAATAAAAAACAACAGATACAGAAACTTGAAATATTTAGTTTCCCTCTTTTTTATATAGGTATCGTACCCTAACTGATATGTTTGACCTATAAAATGTAGAAAAAAAACACCTATATACAAAATATAACATTTCAAGTTCATGTACAATTTTTATATTCTTGGGTTTTTTTGTTTGTTTTTTTGTTTTTGTTTGTTTTGTTTTGTTTGTTTTTTTTTAGATTTTTCGAGACAGGGTTTCTCTGTGTAGCTCTGGCTGTCCTGGAACTCACTCTGTAGACCAGGCTGGCCTCGAACTCAGAAATCTGCCTGTCTCTGCCTCCCGAGTGCTGGGATTAAAGGCGTGCGCCACCATGCCCGGCTTCTTGGTTGTTTTAATCTTGTTCAAAATAAGAGTCTACCCAACTAATGATAAACAGACTCCTCCTACCCCTAAATTCTATTATGTCTCAAAAGGCAATAGTCAAATGACAGCACAGACAGAGGGAGGTGGGGATTCTGCTACTACAGAGTGTACATCACTGGCATGTATTTAGACAGCCCACATAGCTTATAGGCTTCTCACAGTCAGCTTCTCCTTTCTTTGTTACCCTTTCCAGTACTCATCGAAGATGATGTTCATATAATATAGGCCAGGCTAGCCTGGTATAGAAATGACAGACTTTCATATCAATTAAAGATGAAACATTTGTAAAAACAGTTTAAAGCAATGGGCTTAGAGAAAACAGAAGTCTTCCAAACCTTTAAGGTCTTGTCATAGATATATATACACACACACGTTTTCAAACAAACACACATACACACATACAAGTACATAAACACAAGTACACACTTGTGATTACATATGCTTGCATATGCTTACACATACATAAGTTTATACACAGAGAGAGAGAGAGAGAGAGAGAGAGAGAGAGAGAGAGAGAGAGAAGAGAAGAGAGAGAAGAGAAAGAGAGAGAGAAGAGAGAGGAGAATGAAAACATCAGTCTGTAAAAATTACACTAGTGATAAAATTAAGTGATTTTTTTTTTCAACTACTGGACTCTATTGATTTTATAACTGAGGATTTCTCCCAAGAAAGAATATAGCACAATTGAAAACAAGAAACTTCACATTTCAGCTTTAGCTGATTAATCAAACATGTTAATTAGTATAGACATTAGGTGGTAACACCCACCTTAATGTAAGTTTCCAATTAAGTATACACATGAGAAATGAAAGCACTACATCACTGTGTATATACTGGGTAAAGCTGCTCATAAAAAGCTCTTCAAACCAATGGCATTATACCTAAAGGCTTATTAGTAAAATTAAAATTATATCACCTATTGTCAATTTGATTTTAACTCCAATGACCTTTCAGTGTGTGAAATGAACAGGGAAAATGATGTTGAAGTGAAAATCATACAACAATAATCAAAGAAATCCATAAGTGAATTTTGTGTTGCCTTCATAGATATACCACATGATAGTAGGCAGTCTGAAAGGGTAAGGCACACATAGGGTATGGCTTCTGTTGTACATGACCTGCTAGCAAGAACTCTAACTTCTTCTATGTTTAAACTTCTCAAATCTTGTGATGCACTTTAGTCCCTCTCAGTCCGTGAACCAGAAGAATAAACAGAGGCCAACTTTCTGGAGCTTTCAATTTTCAGCATAAAAATTTGAGAAATTGAACTGAGAAGTAATTTAAACATTTTTTATATTACAACAAATATCAGTATATTATGGAATAAAATGCAAGATATGCATGAATTTTTGAGATAAAATAGGAGACTTCAAAGAAATTTCACACTTGCTATGGGCCAGTTCAATCTGAACTACAGAGCCCTGGGCACCCAGCGATTTTTCCTCTGAACTGATAGAGGAGAGAAAATAACTGAAAACATTGAAGAAAACTTCTTCCAAAATAGAACTTGATTGGTGTATTTTCTAAGTCAATTTACATCTGGATGGGAAAAAGTTAAATTGCACCATTGAGAAGAATGATCTAATTAGATGTGCAATAAAGTGAGGCTGAGATGATGCTGAAGATCAATAATAGATGTCACATCTTAGCATCTTCCTCCTGATGTAGTATGTGTCTTCACATGGATGGCAGCTAATACAAGAAACCAAGAACATCCAAACCTACATGTGTCCTGTATAACTGCTCCTGTCACACCATGAGAGAAATTCCAGTTTTGAGGTGGCCAATTGGGGTCAGGGTTTACAAAATATTGTCTGGAAGTTCCTTCTGAATGATTATTTTCTAAAGAAGGCTATAGAAACAGTCTATGTCAATGTCTGTTGTGTATGTCTGTATATGTCTGTGTCTATGTCTGTGTCTATCTCTGTCTTCCTCATTTTTTTCCTCTCTCTCTCTCTCTCTCTCTCTCTCTGTCTCTGTCTCTCTCTCTCTTTCATTGACACAGATCAGATAATGTCATGTATCCTAGTAATAGGTAACATTTAAGCCTAGATGAATTGTCAACATTCAGACCATAAACAGCTCAGTGTTAATTTTATAACACCCACCTACTGCTTCAGGATATTTAACTTCACTAAATAGCTAAAAAATATAACTAATATATTGCATGTTGCTACATAAAATTATTAAATTACAACAGAATAATTAGTTTCTATAAGATACAGGCTGATATGTTTGTTTACCAATGGCGAATGCCATTGTATCTTAGCAGAGGTGACACATCAGTTTTGGAAAAACTACAATTTTGTCCCTCCCAGAAAGGTTTTCACCAGTGGTAAGAATTCTCATTCCTTAGAGTATGGCCTTGTCATTTCAAGCCAGCAGTATCTGCACGTGGAGCTTTTTGATCTTGCAGAGTCCCAGCTACTACTGAGTTTCTTCTGAGCCAGAACTTCATTTTAGAACCCTGCACCACTAATCATTGCATAGTCCCTGTAAGAAAGAAATTAAAAACCGAGGGCTTTCCACTGGCTTCTGTTACTGCACTGGTGGACATGTACATTCCTGGATGTAAAGAGATAAAGGAGAGGGTTTATAGCCACAGAGGCTGTATTTCAGAGGAAGGGATTCACATCCTGCTGGTGGAAATGTAGCTGTACACCAGCCACACTCATCGACTTGTGGCTGAAGATGAAGTGAACATAAGCATGGGATGGAGTATTTGTGAACTGTGGAACGTGGAGGAATCCAAACATAATTCCATGGGAAGCCTCCAATCTCAAGCCAAAACCTTCTGATTGTTGGGATTCTTGCATTTTACCCAGTTTTGCTAGGATTTTAAAGAATCTGGTAACATATGCTATTGATTTTTAGATGCAGAGCCATTTAAACTTACTCTTACATTGAGTATTGCGACACATTATAGACACTGTTTATTTTTGTTTTGTTCTGTTTTGTATTGTTTTAAATACTACAATTCAGTGACAGGCATTCTGGAGATTTCTTTGATAGAGAGAAGATAAATGAGTCTCAGAAAGATAATACAAAAAGACCACATCACATAAAAATGCAGACTTTGCTTTTCTAATATTATTCTTTAGTTTATTGCTTACTTTGTGTCTTTACCCAAAGACATCACTGAAAAATCAAGACATCTGATTTCCATATGTGTTTCACCTTTCATTCAACTTGTACTCAGTCTTGAGCCAGTGATCATTAAGCTTTCTTGAGTGTAAACATTCTCTAATGTACACCTTCTCTAGTGATGGCTATACTTTATTGTCTACAAGTATATTAAGACCAAAGCACCAGTGAAAAGTTTTTGCCTACCTTACAATGTGTTTCAATTAAATGTGTATAGCTTTGTCCTCCCTACAGACTTTAAGCAGAGAATGTGTCTTACAAAATGATATGCATATATACACATACAATAATCTCCACATAAAGCATTGCCATGTGTGTTCACATACATCATAAAATGTAAAAATGTGAGTATACAAACCACAAAATGGAATGTGTGTCTACAGAGAAACTTAGCAACAGAGATTTACTGAATATTAGAGAATTACAAGCAAGATAGTAATGAAATATAGTGATATATATTGCAAATCTGTATATGATTACAACCTACAAAAATAAAAATAGGGAAATTGAAAACGATTTTTTTCAATGCTGCACACTATGAGATTTACACATCTTTGCTGTCTTCTCTATGATTCCTATTAATGCATATAGCCTTCTCTTGCCAGATCCCCACTTACACAGCATCATAAACATCAATAAACCTGTGGCTGGAAGCCTTGATTCTCTTCACATCATTAGACTCAGAGCTGAGATGACCATCTTATATGATCTTTATACATGGAGTACTTATCTTAATAATTGGATAGCAAGAGACAGTTTTCTTCAGAGTTATGCGCCCTGGTGGCTACAGACACTACAGCAATGGTTGTCTACATGTTATTCTGGGGGGACTAAGTCAGTTTAAATGAAAACAAGATCACATCAAGTTGGGAAAGAAAAGTAGGGTGGAGTGTATGGGAAGATGACGTGGAAATATATGGTTTCTTTGACAACTCAGTTGTGTCAAGTGATATTTTTCTGGAAACTGTCTTATGAGAGGATTTTTTTGCTGAAGTAGACACACTGGAAGATATTTTGCTAAGAACAGACACATGGTGTTTTTCTGGAAGCTGCCTGAAAAGGGACATGTAAAGTTTGGACAGAGCGTATACTTGAAAGAACATGTTATTTTTGGAAAGGTTATAAGTATAACCCAAAAGACAGTGGAAAAAAGCTATGTGTCATTGGTTCACCTTGCCATTTTTTGCTGGTCATCATTTGTTGTGATTTCATAGAGAGAACTGAACCTCCACCAAAGAACTTCTGGTTCTTGTGGCTTCTTGCAGCTTTTGTGGACTCACGCTTATTGGAAGAGCCTTGAGGTTTCTTCTGGATCCAACGATTTGTGAATGGTGTTTGCAAATGGATCAAGGTACTGCTGCTGATTTGTGTGAAATGGACTGCTGAAAACCTGATAAAGTAGAATGGAATCACTCTAAACAACTATTTCTAAGCAGGTCCATATCCTCTTTTGCCTTATTATCCTTTCTTTTCCACTACATTTGGTGGGTGGTGAGCTAGAAGGGAGACTAAAGCAAATAGGTTTTGTGAAGCATGACCCAAAGAATTTGTCTCAATATTCTTTGTTGTCTCTCTCTCTAAAAAAAAAAAAAAAAAAAAAAAAAAAGAGGATCGGTAGATTTGCTCCAAACACTTTATATACACATATGAAACTCTCAAATAATAACTAATTTAAGTGCTTTTGCTTTATGTAAAATCATCTTTATGAAAGATATATGATGCCTTTCCTACCAGAAGACAGTCAAAATAGGATTTGGCTGTTGGACATTAGATTGCTCCTTGCCAAATAGGAACCTTCTGGACATATATCAGTGACTTCCAGAGTAAGAGTGTTTACACATTGTGAACAATTCTCCAGTCAAATTCTTACTGAATACCATGGAATTCATAAAATTATGATATTTTTGAGAATCCACTAGTAAGAAGGAGAAATAAATAAGAAAATTCCCTATAATATTGCTGAATATTATTTAAGATAGCACCATAGCAGAATCTTAAAATCATGAAATAAGTGCTTTAGTTTCTCAATAAAGCTGTTGTGAAGAGTGAATAACACAAACATATACTTTAGTCTAGCACTCTCAAGTGTTCAGTAGATATTAGCAATATTCTGATAATTATTAGATATATTCAAATGTTCACTACACTTTGGCCAACAATTTTTCATCAAATATTAATGACCTTCAACATAACACAGTGGCATTAAAAATTATAATTGGCCCACTGTGGGCCGGTGGACATGAAAACAACATCACACAGATTTGAAAGTCATGCCACCTCTTGGGGCCTTCCTAGGACACCTACTCTGAGGGCACACAGTTGATTTGAATGTCCTTCCTTATCCGTGAGAATCCCTTTTCCAAGACACAGTAAACTGTCACTACTTTAAGAACAACCACAACAGGAAGCCTGATTTGGGCTTAACAAGCTGTTGGAACTTTCATAGAAGAGGTTTTGCTGTGTGCTTTCTTGATGCATCCGTTTATTCTTACAAGAATTGTGACTATCATGATGTGTTCTCTTATCTCCCTGTAAAGCTATCAAAGAGAGGATACAGGGATGGACAGCAGCAACAAAATTACCGAGTATATGTTCAGGCTGGAGTATAGGATGAGGTTGATGAGAGGGCTCTGTGCATATGCGTTAGACATGACTAATGTAAATTTGCACATTTTTTATAATCATCCTAAAACATAGGCACACTCACATTGATCCAAGGATATTTGTTCTATGTATTAATATGTTCATTTTTTCCCTATAACATTTCTTTGTTGGTTGATGGCTATATTTTTCCAGATCATCATTACTTCTGAATTTTCAATTTTATGGCAAAGTATTTATAATATATTCTAATTTAAGTAAAAAATCTACTTACTATCAAAGCAGTGTTCCTTTTATCATGCCTATTTTGTGTGTTTTTGTTTGGTTTTTTTTCTACACTTTAGTAGGATTTTGATTTATTTTTTACCTGTTTCAATTTCACAATTCTCTCATTTCTATTATATCATAATGTGTGTGTGTGTGTGTGTGTGTGTGTGTGTGTGTGTGTGTGTGAGGTGGTTTGAGTGTGTGCATAGCTTGTGCCTTGTATGCATGTGATATGTGTTTATGTCTCTCTATGTGGTGGTATATTTAAATGATACAAATGTGCATGTTTAATATGTGGCTTATGTGTATATGGTGTGTATGTGTGTATGTGTGTATGTGTACATGTGGAGATGATATTTGTGTAGGGGTATAGAGAGTGTGGTGTGTGTGGCATAGTGGTATGTGTGATATGAATATGTACGTGGTGTGTTGGGTTATGTCTGTATGTGATATATATATATATATATATATATATATATATATATATAGTATACTTTATATGTATATGTAGTGTTTGTGTGTATTATGTGTGACTTAGTATGTGGATGGTATGTGTATTATGGGTGTGTTTTACTGAGTTGGAAAACTTTGACACACTCTTCATTCTTAAGCTTACTAAGAAAAGTGATAACTGCTGCTCACTTTATTGTGATTTCAGTATGTGCCCTATGCTCTGACTTCTGTTCCTCTTGTCATTTTAGGAAAGGTTGTCATCTTACATTACAGCTTTCCCTTGGTTACAGGGTTAATAGAAGACTTGTATTTCTACATCAAGTTTCCTCTTCTTAGTTTGCTCTTTATCACTGATAAGTTTTAGGGATTTAAATCACAATGGCTTTTGTAATACTAATTGTTTAAAATGACAAATGTTTGCTTTATAACCCAGATTATGTTTATAACTCACATTATTAGAGATCAGACCATATAGAGGACAGAAACTGTATAATATGTGTAGTCAGTACATAAAGTTGGTTACAAATCCTTGTACAAAACAAACCTCTTGTTTTGATCTTTTGACATGGTATTCCAGTCTTAAGTAGTTCAGACTAACTTTTAATTTTCTGTGCTGTCAAGGACAACTTTAAATTTCTGATTCCCCTTCCTCTGCCTTATGAGTTCTGAGACTACAGACATGTTCCACCACTCCTGGTTTATGTTGTGCTGGGTATAGAACCCAGGGCTTCATGACTGCAAAACTAGTGCTCTACAAACTGATCATATCCTAGTGTGTACTGAACTGAGTTTTCTCCATGCAGTGACTGGACGACATGTGAGTTGTGGAATTGATTCAGTGTTGAGAAGCATTCTCTAATGTAACTGTGTTTGGATGCTTCTCTGGCAAGTGCTAACATTGCTTGGGTGCCTGTCCCACTTTGTGCTTCTGCCTAATTATTTTTCATGTTTCTGGATTTCTATATCTTTTTCTTTTAAAGCTCATGAGTAGGTCTTCTGTGAAGAAGTTGATGCTTTTTATTTTATTATAAACTTAAATTTACTTGTGTTTATTGACTGAAACAATCATTTGATCAAATTAGTTATGTCATAATAGCTCATCTTTATAGTATTTTCAGATTTTGTCCTTATATCTTATACATGATTTTAGCCAAAAGACCAAAAAGTCATGTTTCCTTGTTTCTTTATATAATTTATATTATATATTTTTATTTCGTGTGTGTGTGTGTGTGTGTGTGTGTGTGTGTGTGTGTGTGTGTACATGAGAGGGTGCATAAATAATATAGCATGAGGATTTTAGAGGACAACTCGCAGTTCTTTCTTTCCCACTGAGAGCCCAGTGAACTCAGGTCTCTGGGCTCAGCAGCAGGTACATTTCCCACAGAGCACCAGAGTTGTCAGAATAACCGGTTTTGAATTTAAGATCTGATGATATATTTAGAGGTTTTATTTTTTTAATATTTCATTTATCTATTTATTTATTTATTTACTTATTTATTTATTTAGTGAAAATGCATGTACCACAATGAACAGGTAGAGGCCAAATGACAACTTGGTGAATCAGCTCCGTCCTTAGATTCTCAGCCTTGGAAGTTGCCCTCCTGCACAGAGCCAACTCACTGATCCTCCTGTTTCTATTCTCTTTCTAGTGATAACTCTTGTAGTCATGTATTTACTTGGGGTGTTGCAACTCTTGTTTTCTAAACTTTTAAAAGTCTGGCTTAAGGAATAGTAGCAAATACAATAAAAAAAAAATGTCAATTAATGGTGACAGTCCCTAAAAAAAAAAAAAAAAGTCTGGCTTAACTTTTTCCTCTCTATTATTCCCCTTCATGTATACCAATTGCTTCTCCTGTAGTGAAGTTTTTTATTTATTTTTTTTCTTTTGCCCGTGTTATCTCTTCTTTTTTTTTTTTCTTAAATTTCTTTATTTGTACTTTTTGACAATGTTCCAAACGTTTGCATAATAAAACCAAAATAATTTCCAAGTGTCACTTTTACATCTATGAGGACCTGACTCCTTGGCATATATCTTTTACTCTGAGATAGGGTTATTCACTAGAACCAGGTGCTTGCTTGTCAATTTCTCAAGGCTGGCCTTGCAGCCCCATCCTGAGACTTCACAACATCAATAGTCATGTTTTGTTTTTGTTTTTGTTTTTGTTTTGTTTTTAAACTTGAGTGTCTGAATCAAACTTTTTCAAGCTTTTACAGGAAGAATAAGACTGTCACTGGCTGAGTTATTGCCTGGGTCCCCACTTCCCATGATCATTTTAAGTCCCAGAATGCATTTGTATATTGTAAAGTAGCCTTTGTCGTTTTTTTTTTTTTTTTTTTTTTTTTTTTTTTTTTTTTTTTTTTTTTTTTTTTTTTTTTTTTTTTTTTTTTTTTTTTTTTTTTTTTTTTTTTTTTTTTTTTTTTTTTTTTTTTTTTTTTTTTTTTTTTTTTTTTTTTTTTTTTTTTTTTTTTTTTTTTTTTTTTTGTCTTCCTCTCATTTCCTTTGCTGACAATTTTCACCTGACAGGAGATTCTATCCTCAGGGTTGATGGAGGCATTTCCTTGGTCTCTAGTCGATTTTACACACTGCTGTCCTTTGGCATTTAAATGTGAGACTTCTAACTTCATCCTCTTTACATTTAATTATTTCTTGGCAAATTCTGCTGCATTTTTCTAATTTTATATATTTCTGGAAAAAATCTTCATTGGTAATGTGATTATGTAATCATTGCCAGGTCTTTGATCATTTGCTTCTAGTTTGGAGGATTGCAATCTTTATCTATTAAGGCTGGTGGTGTGTCTTCTAGGGTAAACCTCAAAGTTTGGCATTCTAGGTCTCTTCTTTCATATGCAGTGTGAGTTTATTTTTTTTCCCATTTTTAGAAGTTTTCTTTGGTTGCACTTTTAAACACTAAATCTGCTCTTCTCTTACAGTTTTCCTTTTTCAGGGAATTTAACAATTACAAATATTAATCTACGGTTCATGTTCTAGTACTTTTCCCTCTTTAATAATAAAATTTTCTCTCCTTTGGCTGCTCTTGGCAACCTTTGCTATAGGATTTTATCATATTTACACTTGATGAGTGTCTGTATCTTAGTGTTTATTTCTATTTTGTTGTCTATGTAATGAGTTTAAATCTTATTTTATTTTCACATACTTTATGTTATTTTCTATTTAATGTTTCAACTTTCTAACACAAACACATCTTGCCTTCCCCTTGTTCTTGGTCATGGATCATCATTTTCTTTTGAATGATAATTCCTCATCTTCTCTTGTTCTCTTGCTGTCTTATTCTGAGAAACATCTTTTATTGACATATATTCTTTTGTTTTTCTGTGGTATCTCTGTGAGGATTTAATTATCTTTCCACCTTTGTTTAAGAAATTTGTCTATTTAAGTTTTTTTTTTTTTTAATAACAAAGACCATTAGATACGGGTACAAGGGATTAGTTGCCTCTTGTCTGTCTATCTATCTATCTATCTATCTATCTATCTATCTATCTATCTATCTATCATCTATTTAAATTTGGAAGAGTTCAAAATAAAAAGTGACCAAGCACACTATTCATATGTTGTCGATTTTTTGACATTACAATCTATCTCTATCATATGCATTTTATATCTTCTAATACCCCACACAACTGTCCCCTTATTCTATAACACTTGTCAAAGAATGCTTCCCTTAATCCTTTATTTCTTATTTCTTCTTCCTTGTACACCATACCCACGCAAGCTCCCTATCCATTACCCCTCGTTATGCTGTGTGTGGCTAACTCACATCTATTTTCACCATCTCAAGTCCTAGTCTTACTGAATTGGTCTTTGGGACCAGAGTGTTCAGATCATATGTTGATCTCTGGTTTTACTAATTTTTAGTTTTCCGTTTGACCTGTTTATTTAAAATGGATCCTTTATTTATCATGCACTGGAATTGAATGGTTTTCCTCATTCACAGTAATCATGAAATTTGGAGAGTCTGCCAAAAGTATGATTTGTTACTCAGTATGTTATACCTTTAGATGACTGATACCATCATAGCTATGTGGAGAGTCCTTATGAGGCAGGCTTTCCTCAACTGCTTCAGCTGACTACAGCTTTAACCTTAAGACTGTGTCCATGATATAAGACTCAAGATTTCTTAGAATTTCTATTTCCTGAACATACTTTTAGGAAAAACATTTCAAGTTACCTGATTTTAATGTCTGCAACAAGTTGACAAAGTGTAAGATCTATGTGTTTTTACTGGTTTACTCTCTCTTAACAGAGTTAGATCCATGCTGTGAAGCACACAGACACTTATTAGTTTCAAGTTGTTGGGGATTTTACTTATGAGACTCTAAAAGAGACACACTGTTTTATTTTGGGACTATTAGTCCACAGTTTTAATGTTTCTAATACTTGTATCATGATTATTGTTTCCTCTTCCCTGAATTTTCTAGAAAATTTATTCCAATATGAAATATTTCAATATTTTGAGTTATTTTAAATTGTATATAACCATCCTAGTTTATTAAATATGGTATTAGTGTACTGGGGTTGGCTTCAGTTTAAGTCACTTAATGCATTTTTCCCTTAAAAAATAAAGTTGGCTACTTTAAGTTACTGACATGGCATACGCACATGAAGTAAAGATTAGTTGTTTTTTTTTTTTTTAACCTTTTAAGATAGCTTTGTGTTTTTTATAATCAGTTCATAATTCTGATTCTAAAGTATTTCTGTCCCTTTTTCTTTATAATATTGGCATCAATGATTTAGATGGCTGTTCAGACTGGATAGGTGGCTCAGAGGATAAAATGCTTGCTCTTCAAAGATAAGGTTCTGATATCTGTTCCCTGCCCAACACCAAAGGCCAGGTGTGGCATCCTGTATCTGTCATTCTGGAGACTTAGTTGTCAGGTAGGCTTGCTAAAACTGAGCCTCAGGTTGAGAGAAAGAACCTGTCTCAAAGAAATGAGGTAGAGTGTGATGGAGTAGGACACTCAAAGTCAACTTCTGACCTCTAGGAGTTCATGAACAGATAGGACATCCTCTCTCTCTCTATCTCTGTCTCTGTCTCTGTCTCTCTCTCTCTCTCTCTCTCTCTCTCTCACTCACTCACACACACACACACAAACTAAATAAGGTTTAGACAGTTGTTGGGAGTCTAGAATTCACATTCTACCTCCTCCTCAAATTTGTCTTGTTTATATTTTCATAAATGCCTACATTTATACTTTGAATAGCATTATGCCAAGTCATTAGAAACTTATCTTTCAGTTGCATTTCCTTCCTGAGTTACTTGCAGAGTTATTGCTCCTGCCTTGACCTGTGACTTTGGGTCATATCTGCTCTTGTCACAGTTTAATCTAGACATAGCACCTGCCAATGTCTTTGCTGGAGAGCCATGACTCTTATTTTGATTAAGTCTGATGAGAAGTCCAATTTTCACAAGTTCACATGAGAAATATTCTCTCAGTTCCTGCATGCTGAAAACCACTTGTCAGTTGCTATAATAATTGATTGACACCTGATCTAGAGATAAAATACATAGGTCAGTTTCTTTCCTCAAGTAATTTGTAGGTGTTGCACAGCTGTCCTTGCTGTTGAATGTTGCCATGGAGATGTTGCAGCTGGCTTTGTGTTTTGCTTATTTTTCTTTCCTTTTATAAGTGAATTGATGATTTTTTTTTCATGGATCCCTAAGGATTTTTTTTTTTTTTTTTTTTTTTTTTTTTTTTTTTTTTTTTTTTTTTTTTTTTTTTTTTTTTTTTTTACTGTTAAGCACAGAACCTTTATTACATATCATTTTGGACTTACACATCCTTTGTCTTCCAGAGTACAGATTGATGGTGAAAAATAAATTCCTTTAGACATCTTAAATGAGTGTTTTTGTGTTACTTCTTTAAATATTATATTTTTATGATTTGTGATTTTTATAGACTTGGATTTCATACAGTATAAACCTTAATTTCTACTCATTTTCTCCCTTTTAAATACTTGCTTTTATTTCAGTGTTATATTGTATTTTCATTATATGTTCTATTGACCTGAATAAATATTATTCATGGTCTTTTTATGCCACCTCCATTTCTGTGGTTATATTTTTCTTTTACTCCATTTGCTTCTTCAGTGTGTTGTTTCACCTAATGATCATCCTCAAATTTTTATTCTATAATCTTTTTTGTTCATGTATTTATGCTTGCAGCATTGCTTCATAATATAGCTAAACTTAGTATTTTTCTCTTCCCTTCTCTTCTCTTCTCTTCTCTTCTCTTCTCTTCTCTTCTCTTCTCTTCTCTTCTCTTCTCTTCTCTTCTCTTCTCTTCTCTTCTCTTCCCTTCCCTTCCCTTCCCTTCCCTTCCCTTCTCTCCTCTCCTCTCCTCTCCTCTCCTCTCCTCTCCTCTCCTCTCCTCTCCTCTCCACTCCTTTCCTTTCCTTTCCTTTCCTTTCCTTTCCTTTCCTTTCCTTTCCTTTCCTTTCCTTTCCTTTCCTTTCCTTTCCTTTCCTTTCCTTTCCTTTCTCTTTGTAGCCCTGGCTGTCCTGGAACTCACTCTGTAGACCAGGCTGAATTGGAATTCAGAAAACCTGCCTGCCTCTGCCTCCCAAGTGCTGGGATTGAGGGCGTGTGCCAGCAAGGCCCAGCTTAGTATTTTTCTTTGGAGATCAAAGTACTTTTTCTACACATTCATTTACATCTTGGAAGTATTTGTTTTTCTGCTGTTTTTTTTCCTTTTTGAATCCCCTCTGTGATTATTGCCTTTCCTCTTTATAGTATACTTTTGGAAAGTCCAGGAGGTTAATTGATCCTGTTTTTCATTTGACTTTCATGCTTTTGAGTACACAGCCTTTACTTGAAGCAATTAAGGACTTTACTCAAAATCTGGTCTTTTGCATGAGACTGTCTGTCTCAGCAGTGAGTTTATTACTCAGAGATGATGGATGTCTGCCTTTGGTTAGATGTTGGCACTTTAAAGCTTCTCTTTTTCTTGTACCATATACATTGTTCTATAGAAATCATAATTCTTGTATTTCTTCATTGAGTCTCATCACCTCTGCTTTCTAGTTAACTTCAAGATGTCTGCTTCACTGTGTATCACCAAGAGCTAGTTTCTCTCAGTTATCTAAATAGAACTTTTGAAATGTTTATTATTACCTCATTATTCCATTAATAAATTGAGCAATTCATGTATATAACTGATGGATCATAATCTATCTGGTATTGAAACACAGTTAAAAAGAAATAAGTTAAACACCTGAGACTAAGGCAAGAATGACTCAGACAATGGGCTGTCAGAGAAGAAAGTATCTCCTTACCAATCAATGCTTACCAGACACAAGGTAGTGTTTAAGAACCTGAAGAAGAAATACAAAAAAACTAGTAAAAAGTAGCTCATTTGAGAGTCATTCAGTTACTTTTTCCTGGTGCTGTATAACTGCAGACATTCATAAGTTTGGCTTCAGGCTGATAGCTGGTGACTAGTGTGCTTTTAGGTTTAGAGACACACACAAGACTTCTCTCCCAACTGCTATTTCTTAATCACATTTCTTTCTAGAAGATTAATTTTAATCTGTAATACAGGTTCTATTTATTCCTTCAGACTTATAGAAAAAATATCCATGACCAACATATAAAAATATTAAATGTTTTTATTTTCTTTCAAAAACTAACAATTTTACTCAACACAGTTTACCTGGAAGACACCTAGGGAGATGAATTTTCCATAGCCATATTTACTAAAGCAAGGGTCACCTCAGTACTGTTAAGATGTGGAAATCCCTTTAAAACATTTTATTCTCTCTGGACACTTCCAGAACATTCTTGTCACCTTTGGGATCTTAACACATAATATGATGTTTCAGTGTGTACTTTTTCATTTTTGAAATTATGATTTCATAAGATCTTTTATTTTAAAAATTAAAATTTTCTTAATCCTGGTAGACTTTGAAATCTTATATTTGAACAGCCCAGTTTGTTTTACATATTTCAATTACCAATTTAGAAATTATTTTTGTATGTATCTAAAAGTTATTTTCCATGTTTGTTCATGTATATTACAAGGAGGGTAAAATAAATTCAACTCTACCATCCTTCTGAATTCTCTTTTATTCTATGGGCATTTGAATAGTCCACAATTCAATGTTTCCATTGTCATTTAGAGGACTTAAGTTTCAGTTTCCTAGTATGAAATTGAATCTTTGTAAATGATCAGGATGTCCTCTGTCCCTCTCAGTGGAAGTGTGTGATATTTACTCAAATCCCTCGCTTGCTTTATTCTCTGTTTCTGTGAGTTCAGTGTTCTATTTGCCAGGCTTCCCACCTCTCCTTCATGGTGTGCCTCTCCCCAGATATTTGGTTATGCTTGGTTGTGTGTTTGTCTTTGTATTTGAGAACCTCTGTTACCTTTCTGGCAATGTTATATCTGTTTGCACAGACTCCATGGGCTGTGGGCCAGGTCATATCCCAGCAGTTTGTACTGATGTCTGGGCAGAGCTGCAGTGAGTATGAAGCAGGATTTCACATTCCTGAATTTTTATTTCGCGTTGAATTCCCTTTGACTTTTAGAGCCATTGCCTTGCCCTTGACTCCACCTGTTCTCGTTACTTCTGCTTGCTCTCCAGATGGGAGATGCATAGTTTAGACTATCTGCCTTCTTGATTTTCTAGAGAAGGAACTAAGGAGTCTGCATGGTGCTGTTCAGTGATTTTTTTTTCTTTTTGATACTTTCTTTTCAATACCAATTTTAAGTGTGATAATTCCATATACTTACTAGCTGAGAAAAATCTGTCAACCCTTGCAAGCCTGTGTCCTCCACCATAGTAACTGGTGGTCTTCCTAAATTACTATTTTACTCTAAAAACCATGCAGGAAATCTGTTCAGCTCTAGCTAGCAGCATCATGCTTCCCCCTCCTTTTTCCATCCTCAGTGACTGATCCAAGTCCCTTTTAGAAATGTATCGTAAGGGATAAGGAGAGACAGCATGCCCATTTCCCTGATCAATTCTTCAGAATTAGAGAAAAAGTTTCCTACAGAACACTGGTCACCTGTGCTGTTTGTTTCATTTTCAATTGCAAAGTAATTGTGGGATTTGCTGCTTAAAGATTTTATAGTGACTATTTGTACAACTTCATATACTGTGTGTCTTGAGCACATGGCAGACCTTCCAACCCAGTGATGGGCGCACTGGGCATGCTCACTGCCCATTCCCCTTCATCATGGCATCCATGCTGCTCTTAATTTATCTGAGCTGTTTTTTGACCTTTGACTATGGCTTCTCAGCAGTGCCATTCTTACAACTATAAACCTTTCTTATTGCTTGGACCGTGTTTCTTCCTCAGTTCCAGGCCATTGTGCCGACTCTAGTGATCCTATGAGACTGTCTAATTTCCGCCCCACTTTTATAGTCCTACCATCATGATATTTGTAATCTCTTATGTTCTGCTGGGCTTTCCAGTCCACACCTCTATTTCTTCACAAACTCTCGTCATCTGTGGAGAATTGCTTATGGTATGGGTAGGTAGGTAGGTGTGTGAAGATAGATAGATAGATAGATAGATAGATAGATAGATAGATAGATAATTTCTCATTTCCAAATAAAAACAAATTGCCCAGAGCTGTGGCAGGCAGAGGGGCTGCATATGATTGTTATCCTTCCTCACTGCATGCGTCCTCTTTAGAGTACAGCCTCAGAACTTATAATGGTTGCACACATAAAAATAAGCATAATCCCAGTCAACTAGCCCTGTTAATAAATCAAAGAAACCCGCCATTCACCGGCTGCTTCCTCTGCTCCCAGGGTGTCTGCAGTATAATAGGGCATAATTCACTCCCCACAAACACTTAATACCACATTTCCACCATTTACAATCTGATAATATTCAAATACTATTGCTGTATTATACAGCTCTCAATCGCAGATGCGATTCCATAACAGCCTCACACTTTGGCATGCATTATGTAAGTTGCTATAAAATTGCCCGTCTTAAAACTCTTCTTCAATTGCAACCAATATCATCGCTTCACACACAGAGCTTCCGGAACATTAAAAATTTAGCTTTGCCGCTATTTAGCAGGTTTAGCACAAGGGAGCAAAACAGACACACAGATGTTCCCCCTTCAGAGTCCCCAGGAGGTCTGAGGCAAGAGAGAGAAACACCAAAATGGAGACAGCAATGACACTGAAGACACATTTGTTCAGATATGAAAAGAAAAAGAAATGATAAACCTATTTGCTGTCTTCTATGGGAACTCAGGGCCACTCTGTCATTTGGGTGTTGTGTGTTTTGGTTGAAGAGACGCTATAGAAAATGAGTGGGCTCATCTCAGGCACTTACTTCTCCCAAGTACAGTTTTCACAGTCAGGTGTTGCATGCATTTCCTATTGCTAATAACAGATCAGCAACTGGAATCACTTAATACCTTATCCTCCATTCAGGCCACTCAAGTGCCAGGTACATAGTCATACTGTCATTGCTGATCTTGCCTGCAAACTAATAGGATTGGATAAATTGGGAGCTGTGTTTTTGTGGGTATTTTCTAGAAAGCTTAATTGTGGTGACAAGTCTGTCCATTCTCCAGAGGAACTACCATTAATCCTCAGCAGTGCAGATGAAAATAAGACTAGGGAAAGCACAGAGATGTCATCTGTCTTCATTTCCTGCTGGTGACTGAGGGTATCTCAGCCAGCCCTGCCTTTCTTCAGTGATGTTAGACTCAAGTTTCTTCAGGTTAAAACTGATCTAAAGAGCTGTGATTCTGCAGGCATTCAGCAACATATTGTGATTGCTCAGGCACTCAGATATGAGGACTGAATAGCTACAGGGTCCTCAGGTTGTGCACAGTACATAGTACAGATGGATGTTGCCAAACTAGCCAGCCTCTGTCCATTGCATTCTAATAAATCCAAGACATAAGCATTCTGTCAGCTCCAGTCTCTATAGACCTTTAACACAGAGATCTTCCATTCTAAAACTCAGGATATGCATCCAAACAGGAGCTCAGCCTCAGACAGGGTAGAGCACATATTTACTTTCATCTCTAGTTGTAAAAGAAAATATGAGCTATTTTTTAATTATACATTTTGATGGAAGGGAACACAATTCAAGGCTTCTTATTTCAAGATGGAAAAGCGAGGAAAGTGGTTATAAAATACTTAAAGCAGCACACTGTAAAACAAAGAAACTCCTTTTAGTGAGATTGTATTCTAGCAAGATGTGAAATAGGGAGAATTAGAGAATTGAGTTTCTAATGTTACTGATTCCATGTAGTTGGACAGTGCGGGCCAAATTGTCTGACCTTGTGGGTCTCTGCTTCTTAACTGATAAAATAATGAGGAAGTCTACAAGGCAGCCAACCCTGATCTGTGAGGGCAGTTTTGCTGAGGAGGAGATGGGAATATATTACACTCTTTAAAGTCTTTGGGCTTAGATCAATGAGAACTTAAAAAAGAAAATCGTGAAGGTAACATAGGGAGATAACACAAGTAGACAGATGGCTTGCCAATTAGTCATTAAGACTTTTCTCTTCCTCCTGCTTTGTTGTCCTTTCCATTTGAAGATGGCTGTGCTGTTGCTGCTGTCTCTCCATTAGTGGGTGTGGCTGACACATATCTCCTTCCTGTCCGGTCTACCTCCCCCTGACTTACCTTCCTGACTATTCAGAGACCAGGTAGTCATAGCTAACAGAGGATGACCATTCCCACAATACTCGAAAGGAATGTACCCAGACTCCCAGACTGAGAGTAGGGATTTTTCCAACAGTTTGGGAATGACTGTCCTGGAAGGAAGTTAAGCTGCTTTGGGAGCATGCCACTGAAGACCAAGGAATGACAGAACCTTGAAATGGATGCAACCAAACCAACCATCACAGGGTAATTAGGGAGAAGAGACATCATGTTTTCTGTAACTATTTTCTCATATTTTACATGAAAGAATTGTTTTGCGTTACTTACAAAGATTTTTTTTTTTTGCAATTTTTAATACATTTATTTGGGGTTCTTTATTTCCTTCTTGTTTTGTAAAATCTACTGCTTTGTGAATTTTGAGTAATCAATTTAAAATAGTTTAAACCATTTCAGATTAACATGTAATTTGTTTAGCTAATAAATATAGAGGGTCATTTACAGAATGAAGGGCTTATCAAGAAAATTGCCTGTACTTGTCTCTTTCATCCCCAATTGTAGCCAATCAATGAGATTTGCAACATTCTCACTTCTTGATACTATGTGGGCTGATGAATTTGGCCCTCAAGACTTCCTTCAGTAGTAGAGTTCGGTCCTTTACCACCAGCACAAGGATTTACAAAAGTGTTTTTAAAAGTTAGCACATGTAAGATGGCAGATTTACAGGATGATGGAAAGCAGAAAGCACCAAATTCTAAAGATGCAGAGTCAATGTAAGCCTTGTTTGATGGGAATCAGATGAGGGGTGATTCCCCATTGCCTGTGCTATCTTAGCACAGTGGTGTTAGGGCCAGCAGCATTTGCTGCAATCTTATTGTCTTAAGAAAAATGACCCATTACATCCATATTCCAACCCCCAAATAACAGCATGCATAGGAAGAAATCTTAATGCTTACTCTTTATTGTAGTAGTAGTCATCATAGTACTAGTCGTCTTTGTCGTCATTGTGGTAGTAACTATAACCTATGTTAGGTACGGCCTTCTAGAATGTAATGTATAAACCACTGAGAAGGACAAAATTAGAAAATTTATATAATTAAGATGAAAATATTGGGATCTTAAAACTATATTTTCTTTCTTTCTTTCTTTCTTTCTTTCTTTCTTTCTTTCTTTCTTTCTTTCTTCAAAGATTCTTTTAAATTTTAAACTAAGCATATTGGTGTGCCTGAATCACCAATTGTAGACTCTATGACAGAATATTTACTACATATTCAAGCCCAACCTAGGCTACATATTGAATTGTATGTCAGCCTAGATTAGATAGTGAGACCGTGTCTGAAGAAACAAAATAACAAAAATATTTAAAAGGTAAGCTATGTTGAGGCCAGCCTTTGTTGATTTGTTATACACACATACAAACACACACACACACACACACACACACACACACACACACACACCTTTACCAACATCTCTAATGTAAACAGAACTGATGTTTTAAAGGCTTTCTCAAACCAACTCTGACATGTATAGGAATGAAGACTTGGAAGAGAAATCAATAGTGGTGGAGAGGAACAGAGTCAGTGAAGTTCTTGAGAGTCCCAAGGGCAGATTCAAATGAAAGGTTGAACAATCATTTGCTAAATCTAATAAAAAGTAATGACAGTATTTTCATTCTCTGTCCATTTATCAATCCACTTAATAAATAAGTGGCTGTTAGGGAAATGTGTTAGGTACTAAAGATGTATCAGTGGAGTAGATAGATCATAAGGTTGACCCCTGTCCTCAAGAACCATATAATTGAACAGAGAACACAGCCAGTGAGCAACTAATTTCAGTTATAATGAGAGTTATCGAAGGGCAAAGGAGCAAAAAACTTAATCAAAAAGATGGAGAAATGCCTTAATACATGTCCTTTATAAAATGTCCTTTAACCTGAGTGCTTTCAAGTGGGTAGAAGCATGAAATATAAGCGAGATAGTCCAGCTATTACAAGCACCTAACTGTGGCTACAGCTGAGTTTATAGTGTCATGGTAATAATAGTAGATGGTATTCTGGGAGTGTTGTGTGTTATGATGGATGACTTGAGCCAAGAAAGCACAATAGAAGATATAATCCAACTGTGAGAGCCAAGCCTACTTGAGCTTATAGAGTGTTGGATGACTAAAGTGGCATTCCCGGGAGTTCTCAAGGTTTAGAAGGTTTTAGGGTAAAAATGATTGGGAAATTATGCATTGTGTGGTATTCACAATAGTAAGGAACAAAATCATACAGTACTCAAAGAATTTATATCATGTGTCTTGTATGGGTGTGATCAAAAGATATGTAAGAGACTGAAAAAATGAAGAAAATTACAGGATATAAAGTTTTTTTCTGTACAAGATTTATTAAAACTTAGCATAAACTACTCAAATCCTGTGACTATTTGTGATACTGTTGTATCCTATATGGACTACAAAATGAGTTCTAGAACATGATGGGGCTCCACACTTGTGAAAATAATACCTCCTTGTTCACAATAAGTATAGATCTCCAAAGACATCTGTATAGAGATGAAGAACTAATTAAGGGATAATAGGGTTTATTTCCAAGTTGGCTACATACATAAAGAGTCAAGAAGATCATCTTTTTACCCCAGAAGAAAAAACTACATCCTGGATGGGAGAAGAATCCCTAATGTCCCTTTTCCTTGAAGGATTATTGGTATCTAAGTGTAGTTAGGAAAGGGGTATCATTTTCTTCCACTACTGATATGTTGTCATTGTTACAGTAAAGAACTTCATATACCATGCCTTGTCAAGACACTGAAGTTAATTTCTTTGGGTCATACAGAAAAAAAGGCCATGAAAGTTGGAGGCAATCTTGTTGAGATGAAAAGGAACACCAGAAAAGAGAGGAAGGATGGAGAGATAAGAGATGGAATTGAGGAAAGAACACTACAATTCATTATATAGATATATGTAACTCAATGAAATAACTGTAAAGGATTGGAATACAACTACATTTACTACTTCAAGAAAAGATACTAGTGGAAGGGGCAAGTAGAGAAAAAAATGTGTGATCATTGCACATACCAGTTGCCTTGGCCAAAATGATCTGGTGATGTGGACACCATAGAGGCTTATACAAAATGGGTTTGAGATAGGATGCCTGAAATCCACTTAAGAGAACTTAGCAGTGTGTGGATGCTTATAAGGTATAGGAGGAAAGTAAAAGTGTGAAGATGATCTCTAGGTGAGATAAGGAAGCACTCTTCCTTCTCTTGAGTTCATCTTCCCTGTACAACATCTGAAACAAGAAAATAAACAATCTTCTTAAGGTATAAAAACAGACATCCATCCATATATACAGCTCAACTAAGAATGAATTCAATAAATCTAACATCTTGGACTCCATTTTCTTCAGTCAAGAAATAGATGTTTCTTTTAGTCAAGATAGATCACTGTCTAAACCTTATCTAGTAGGATAGGTTTTCAGGCTAATAAGCCCAGGGATTAGAATTTTTTTAAATTCAGGCCTGGGATTAGAATTATGTATTACCAGGCCTGCATTAAAAAAAAAAAAGTCACTGGTCATGGTGTCGCACACCTTTAATCGCAGCACTCGGGAGGGAGGCAAAGACAGGTGGATTTCTGAGTTCGAGGCCAGCCTGGTCTACAAAGTGAGTTCCAGGACAGCCAGGGCTACACAGAGAAACCCTGTCTCGAAAAACCAGAAAAAAAAAAAAGAGAAAAACAAACAAACAAACAAACAAAACCAACATGAGTTCTGGGGCTGAAACAAAGCAAACACTTAATCAGCTAAGCTCTCTCCACAGCACAACATTGTATTTTTTCCAAACCAGGGCTTCAAGAGTCAACAGAACTTCCTACGTGCACCAGTTAAGACAGATCATTGACATAAAACTCTCCATATCTCATTCCTCCTCATGAATTAGAAGATCCTTCATGAATTAGAAGATCCTTCTAGGTGGTATCAAGCCTCCCCTCCTATATCATAATAAATGGAAGCAAAACAGAGTTAACCAAAGTAAAACAAACCCTTAATTGTTATATCATCTTCCTCAGGCCCTAGTTCCATAAGCAAACACTATGATCCCAGCAGTGCTTTTCTGTGTATTGAGACAGAGAGGAAATTTGGAAGGATGGTGGGGTTTTATACCTAAACAGAGCAGTATCTCTTGGAAAATATCTATTCCAAGTCAGGGTACTTTTTGTGAGTGAACACACAGAACCATGGGAATTGCTTGTGAGATAAAAAGGAAGTCTGGAGTTGCATGAAGTCAACCTCACATTGAACATGGCATTTGTGCTTGTTCTAAAAACCTCTGTTTCCTCCCTCCATCTGTCTGATTTGAGTACAAAGTAAAAAGTCTGTCATTCTTGGCCTTTTACAGTGAAAGATGGAAGCTGAAAATGTTTCTGTCTCAGATCCTGAACATCATACCTCATGCTACCTAGGTCATTATCTGGTCCATTAAGAGTCAGACAATATCTGTTTCTTTTCCTATACATACCAGAAACATTTAATCAAAAATCTCCAGATATCAGTACAAAGGAATGTTTTTAAGAAGTAGAGGACATGTTAAAAAGAAGAGATATTTAAAGCATAACTCTCTAATGATGACACTATTAGACACACAGGAATTACATATTAAACAGAGTAACCCTTTTCTTCAAAGTATAGCAAAGGGAAATGACTTCAGTGGCATTTTCATACAACCAAAATTTACATTTTATCCTTTAACTCCTTGTGAAAGTAGGTGGGGAAAAAGGACTACCTTCAGGGTCCTCCACCACTCTCAGCAGGACCAGTCTGGAGCAAGCCTTTCATCTACACTGGAAATCACCTGCCAGGAGTTCACAATTAGGTTCATAGAAGAGTCCCATCTTTATCCTAAAGTCCCAAGTCCCTTTGGATATGAAGAACAAGTTGCTTCATGTCCTTATCAACTGTCAGTTTTTGAAAACAGAGTGAAGTTATTTGAAGTTGGAATCCTAGAGCAGTGAGGACATCATCTGTTCTGTCAGGCATCTTGACTTCTCATGTTTTACAAGACACTATTATGTTCCTGGTACTCAGGTCTTTTGAAGTTTTGAAAATCTGTGTTATTAAATGTTCTTCGAACTCAAATAGGAATGTTGCAGTCATTGAAGGCTGGTGATTTTACACTCCTGAACATCTTCTGTAGAATACATTGTGTTCTTATGCAGACTGGGCTGCCTTAGTGTTCCTTCAGAGCAGCTTCCTGTTCCATCTGTACAAATATTCTGTCTGTGGAAGACAGATTGGGCTCTGATCAACTCTTTTGCTTTTAAAGCAGACTTCACTAATCCTAGCTCTTGTCTGTGGTTTTTAGTATAAACTTTGGAACCTGATTATAAAGGAACTAATAAAAAACAACAATAAGCAGAAAATGGTGTACTTACAGAAAGCAATCAAGGAAAGAAAACATTAGAAAAGCAAGATAGTTCCTAGGTATCAATTCAGTTTACATTTACACACACACACACACACTCACACACACACTCACACACACACACACACTCACACACACACACACACACACACACACACACACACACTCACATGTACTTTAAAAAGTTGTTGATCATTTTCTCCTTCACAATGGGCTACCTTACTGCACAAATTTTAATAGATACACTATTACCAAAGTCAACTTTCCGGAAGACAGAAACTTATAAATTTCTTCTCAGCCAGAGTTTTACAGTTAAGAGACTCACCTAACCTTTTTTGACCTTTAGAAAAAGCTGTCAGCCTGGTTGTTTGCAGCACTCTCTATAAGGCAATGTGTCTCTAAAGGCAGTACCTGTGTCCTGTGAATCAGTGCAACATAGATCCTGGTTATAATGAGAGTTCCTTGAAATCACTCGCCTGTGCCATTGTTGTGTCTGGTCCATTAAATCCACAGCTCATGAAAGAAAAGAGTCCCATCTAGTCTCTACTAGGTCAGGGGGATATATGTCTCTAAGAAAAGTGCTAGCTAGAAAGATGTGATTGATTGGGTGTTTAGAAGTGTTTATACAAACATAGGAACTGGTTAGATAGATATATTGTGCTCAAGGCTTGAAGAGACAGTAATGGAAGTGGCCATCTGGCAGCTGCACCTTGTCTCAAATTTTATTCTTTGTGAGGAACAATGATGGAGATGAAAGAGGTAGAGGTGACTTTCTTACTTAGGTCCAGCTGCTCAAGGTTATTTGTGCTTAAGGCGAAAGAACCAAAGGGTTAATTCCATATTATTTGCTATTTATTGATTGGCCTTTGCCTCTGTGAACATCCCCACTAATACTAAAATTCAGCTTCTAAGTAAGAAAATTATTAGATGGTCACAGTTGTGTCACGAAAGCTTGATGAATGATGTGATATGGCATGTAGACAGCATGGCAGTATCTGTTTAGCAGGGGCAAAATTAAGTGATGATTCTTGCCATCAAATCCTATTCTTCCCATGATTATAGTACAACAGAGACCATCAGACATGATAGAAATGTTTGCAGCAGGACTTAGAGGTTAGACAGAGTTGCTGTATGTAGGTGGACAAATTCAGAAGGCATCTCAAGGTGCACAATACTGTCCTAAAAGTTGGGAGTGAGAACGCATCACAGAGGTGATAAAGTGCTTGCAGCAAAATGCCCGCCCAAGAAAGCCTCTTAGAGAGCATGGCTCCAAAAGCACAAGAAAAATTAGAGTAACAGCAGGATAGCAAGGTTGTCTTCAGGCCGGTTTTCTCATGTGTTAAAGGCCTAAGGAACAAAATCCTCATAGAACCATTGTGTATATTGTGTGTTTTATGTTATGTATCCTCACAAGATAAGTATAAAGTAAAAGGTTACTAGTATGTGGAAAAATATGGCAAATACATATGATTTTTAGATCCATCACAAAGTATTTCTTTGGAGAAAAAAGACGATTTAAAATTCCATTTTTTAAACATTTTTACAAGATTTATATATTTCCATTTTATGCATTTGAGTGTTTTGCTTACATGTGTAACAAAGCACCATTAGTGTGTCTGCTATCAATGAAGGGCAGAAGATTGAACTTGGAGGCAATTATGAACTAACTGACATGTGGGTGCTAGGAACCAAACAAATATCCTATGCAAGAGCAGAAAACATTCTTAGCTATTGAGCCTCCTGACTTCAATTTAGAATGTTCTGTGATAAAAAAAAAAAAAATCTCAGTGTAGTCTCTGATTAAAAGAAAAACACTAAGAGAGGTCAATTATTTCAGTGTTCTGATGAACTCCTGACAAATTTTAGAACAAAAATGGCCACTTTAATGCCACTGGATCCATTTTGATATCTTAATAAAAATCAATTTATTCTCTAAGGAATATTAAGTATACAAATTTATTAGGAAAATATTCAATTCCATATTTTTTGTTTTTTTTAATAGTTATAGCACATTTCTTATTCATGAACTCTACCATTTCACTCTATATTCAGAAAGTAACAGTGAAAATGTGTAGATCCATGATAAGTTCTCATCCAGTTCCATTGTGTGCACTGGAAGCACCTAGTTGTCAACCACCTTATGCACATACACACACAGACACACAGACACACACACACACACACACACACACACACAAACACACACACCTAGGAACATTCACACTCTGGGTAAAGGAATGAACATTGGTATTTAAAATTAGCTCCTGGTGGATTTCTAATTCTGAGCTGGGGTTGCGACCCACTGGTGTATGGCATGTAGTAATCTGCAGTTTTGCTGAGGCACAAAATAGAACCACTAGTGCTTGGAGTAAGTGATTCATCTGGTGAATGAGGCCAGCCTGCCACTCAAATTCTGCACTTCTGGACTGTCGGGTCTGACTCAATTTCATCTAACACACACACACACACACACACACACACACACACACACACACACAGAGCTTCTTATGAAGCAATCAACAGATTCAATGAAAACAAGCAAACAAAGGCGAGCTAAGAAAACGCTTTGTTCTCTCCTCTTGTGTAAAGTGCATGAACAGAAATAAACAGTCACTCACATTCCGATATAAGTGAAAAGATTGGGAGGAATTCTAAGTGAGCCTTCAGGAGAGGGCCTTTTAAGCACATTCTGATTAAGCAATCACATATTACCTGTGTCTTCCCTACTCAGAAGCCAAGTCTTTTAAGGGTTGGAAATGCCTGTTGTAAAAAAGAATGATTAATCTTCCCAGCTATGTGTGAGATTTTATTGGTCTCATGGTCTCTTGAGTACATCATCACAGAAGCTAAGGAGAGTTTCGGAACTGCACAATAATGAACACTCAATAATAATCGAAGAGCCTTAGGGATGTGCGTGCATGCATGCATGCATGTGTGCTCACACAAGACAATACGAGAAAATGACTGGCACAATCTCCTTTTGTTGAAAGAGTCTTAACCAGGATTGTGAAGGTTCTACACTGCACAGCCAGCAATTTTCTGTACAACCAGTACAGGGTATTTGTCTCACTTTATTTATTATTTTAGCACCTGATTCATTGAGATGTCCATTGTACAAGGAGTCTGATGGCTCAAAATTATAGTATCTGTTTTCATGGAGATTAAAAGAATCTTATTTCTGTGATTTTAAGATACTAGTTAGCTTGTTAGTGCTAATAGTACTTTGTTAGTCTTAGAGAGAAGATCACAAACTATTTTCTTGATGCTTAGTGTTCTCCTGCTATTTTGGTTCCTTTGATCTTTTCATGATTAGAATATAGGACTGTGGTTCCTTCTATAGGAACATACTCTGTAAGTCCATATTTGCTTTGGTTCCCATTCAGCCTGTGCCATCTTCACTTGCCCCACATTTACTTAATGATTTCCTACTTGACCTGTCACTATTGATCTTTCTAGAATGATCCCACTCTAGATATAAGGAAAAGCAGATTCAATGTTTCATGTTCTGTATTTTTTTTATAAGATAAATATTTGTGATGTCATAAAGCCTTGTACTTCAGAGTATGGAGGAAGTAGATATCTGATCTAAGAACAAGAATACATTCCTTGGAAGCCTTTTGTTGCTGCTGCTTTTGTTATTCAATTCAACTTGGCAGGATCATGACTGCTAGGTCCACATTGCCATTAAGCCACTGTATATTGAGATTAAATATAATATAAAATATACTGGAAAAAAACATTTTTTTCATTAGATCCTTACTTGGGAAATGGGCACACAATGTTTGTTCAGTTGGATTTTTTCAATTGCCCTGCGTCATTTCTCTTCTTCTTTTTTTAATCTTTTTTTATTAGATATTTTCTTTATTTACATTTCAAATGCTATCCTGAAAGTACCCTATACCCCCCCGCCCTACGCCCCTACCCACCCACTCCCACTTCTTGGCCCTGGTATTCCCCTGTACTGGGGCATATAAAGTTTGCAAGACCAAGGGGCCTCTCTTCCCAATGATGGCCAACTAGGCCATTCGCACATGAATTCTTTCCAACCAGGAAAGAAGAAAGTCAACAGAGAGCAGATTTGCTCCCTGGAACACAGAGATAAGGCCTTGGAAACACTCCACTGAAGAAACAAGAGCATGTAACACCTCTTACATCTTTTTAAATACTTTTATTATATCAGGGCTTGGTTAGAAGAAGAAACAGGGACTGATAAACATTAGACACAGCTTATTGTTGGCACAAATGACAAAAAAGGTAGATCCAAGGAATGATTTCTGTCCCAGACTCTCAGGAAACTAACATCCACTTTGTCTGATGCTGAAAGCAAAGGCTATATGACTTCTATGAAAAACAAAAACAAAACCAAAAAAACCCCACAATAGTTCAATTCATACCTTATTGTTTAAAAAAATTCTAATTTTCTGAGTGAGAGATTAGCAATGTGCTAGGATCCTAGAGGTTAAAAGGCTTCTTTAGAAGTACACAGAAAAGCTTAATACTTATACCGTAAGTTTCTCATTTTAAACCTGGTATTTTGATTCTTTGTACTTAGTAGATATTTCTCATTTAAATGGGATATAAAAATTGGGATGGAAGGAAGGGGAGCACAGAGGGAAAATAGAGAGAGAGATAAATTAAGGCAAAAGTCAAAAGAATGAAAGTGGGGTGAAAGTTGAATGAAACAAAGAAAGCTGTTTAGAATAAATCTATTTCTAGTTAAGGGACATTATACAAATTACTCTATACAGCCAATATGATCACTCACTTGTAGTAGAAAATATGAACACCAAGAGGATTTTCAACCTATACTACTATATCATGGTATTGTGTGATGCTTAAGGCACAATCAGGGAAAGAAACTAGAGCCTAGAAAGCTAGCTGGACACGAGAGAGCTGACTATAGCATGGACAGACCTATATGGAGACAAATTTGACAACCTTTTTTTTTTTTTCTTTTATTGGACATTTTCTTTATTTACATTTCAAATGTTATTCCCTTTCCCAGTTTCACCTCCTAAAATCCTGTATCCACCCTCACTTGCCCTGCTTCAATGAGGGTGCTCCCCTATCCACCTGCAAACACCTGCCGCCCTACCCTGGCATTCCCCTACACTGGAACATCAAGCCTTCACAAGAACAAGGGTCTCTCCTTCCATTGTTGCTCAACAGGCCATCCTTTGCTATGCATGGGGTTGAAGCTATGGGTCCCTCCATGTGTACTTTTTGATTGGTGGTTTAGATCCTGCAAGCTATGGGGTACCTGGTTTGTTGATATTGTTGTTCTTCCTATGTGGTTGCAAACCACTTCAGCTCCTTCAGTCCTTTGTCTAACTCCTCCACTGGGGACCCCATGCTCAGTCCTTTGTTTGGCTGTGAGCACGCATCACTGTATTTTTCTGGAAGAGCCTCTCAGGAGACAGCTGTTTCTGGCTCTTGTCAGCAAGCACTTCTTGGCATCCAGAATAGTGTCTAGGTTTGGTGACTGTATATGAGATATATCCCCAGATGGGACAGTCTCTGGATGGCCTTTACTTTAGTATCTCCTACACACTTTGTCTCCTTATTTTCTCCTTTGAGTATTTTGTTCTACATGTAAGAAGGACCAAAGCATCAACACTTTGGTCTTCCTTCTCCTTGAGCTTCATGTGGTCTGAGAATTGTATCTTGGGTTTTTCAAGCTTTGGGGCTAACATTCACTTATCAGTGAGTGCATACCATGTGTGTTCTTTTGTGACTGGGTTACTTCACTCAGGATGATATTTTCTGTTCCATCAATTTTCCTAAGAATTGTATAAAGTCATTTTTAATGGCTGCATAGTACTCCATTGTGTTAACGTACATAATTTTCTGTACCCCTTCCTTTGTGGACAGACATGTTCTTTCCAGCTTCTGGTTATTATAGATAAGGCTGCTATGAAAATAGTGGAGCATGTGTCCTTGTTATATGTTGGAGCTTCTTTTGGGTATGTGCACAGGAGTGGTATAGCTGGGTCCTAAGATAGTACTATGTCCAATTTTCTGAGATTTCCTGAGTGGCTGTACCAGCTTAGCGGAGTGTTCCTCTTTCTCCACATCCTCGTCAGCATCTGCTGTCATATGAGTTTTTGATCTTAACCATTCTGACCGGTGTGACATAAAATCTCAGGGTTGTTTTGATTTGCATTTCCCTGATGTCTAAGAATATTGAACATTTCTTTAGGTGCTTCTTGGCCATTTCAGATTCATCAGTTGATTATTCTTTGTTTAGCTCTGTATCCCATTTTTAATAGGCTCATTTGATTCTCTGGAGTCCAACTTCATGAGTTCTATGTATATATTGGATATTAGCCCTTTATTGGATGTAGGATTGGTAAAGATCTTTTCCCATTCTGGCAATTGCCATTTATTGTTGTATTTACAGTTTCCTTTGCTTTACAAAAGCTTTGCAATTTTATTAGGCCCCATTTGGATATTGTTGATCTTAGAGCATAAGCCATTGGTATTATCTTCAGGAAAATTAACCCTGTGCCCATGTGTTCAAGGCTCTTCCCAACTTTCTTTTCATTTAGTTTCAGTGTATCTGGTTTTATTTAGATCAAGAGATCCACTTGGACTTTTGAATTCTACAAGGAGATATAAATGGATAAATTTGCATTCTTCTATATGGTGATCTTTATTTGACCCAGCAAATGCTGTCTTTTTTCTACTGGATAGTTTAGCTCTTTTGTCAAAGATCAAGTGACCATAGATAGGTGTGTGGGTTCATTTCTGGGTTTTCAATTCTATTCAATTGATCTTCCTGCCTCTCACTATAACAACACCATGCAGGTTTGTTGTTGTTGTTGTTGTTTGTTGTTTTTTTGTGGTTTGTTTTGTTTGTTTTGGTTTTTGTTTTTTATTACTATTGCTCTGTACTACAGCTTGAGATCAGAGATGGTTATTCTACCACATATTCTTTTATTGTTGAGAATAGTTTTCTCTATCCTGGGGATTTTGTTATTCCAAATGGATTTGCAAATTGCCATTTCTAACTCTGTGTAGAATTGAGTTGTAATTTTGATGGGAATATCATTAATTTGTATATTGCTTTCGGCAAGGTGGCCGCTTTTACTATATTAATCCTGCCAATCCATGAGCATGGGAGATCTTTCCATCTTCTGAGATCTTCTTTGATATGTTTCTTCAGAGACTTAAAATTCTTGCCATATAGATCTTTCACTTGCTTAGTTATAGTTACACCAAGGTATTTTATATTATTTGTTTCTATTGTGAAGGTTGTTGTTTCCCTAATTTCTTTTTCAGCATGTTAATTCTTTGAGTAGAGAAAGCACACTGTTTTGTTTGGGTTTATTTTATATCCACTCTCTTTGTTGAAGTTCTTTATCAGGTTTAGGAGTTCTCAGGTGAAATTTTGGTGTCAGTTAAGTATACTATCATATCATCTGCAAATAGTGGTATTTTGACTTCTTTTGTAATTTGTTTTTGATCTTCTTTTGTTGTTTAATTGCTCTGGCTAGCATTTTGAGCACTATATTGAATAGCTTTGGAGAGAGTGGGCAACTGTGTCTAGTCCCTGATTTTAGTGGGGTGATTTCAAGTTTCTCTCCATTTAGTTTGATGTTGGCTACTGGTTTGCTGTATATTGCTTTTACTTTATTTAGGTGTGGGCATGCATTCCTGATCTTACAAGATGTTTACCATGAAAGGGTGTTGAATTTTTTCAAATGGTTTCTCAGTATCTAATGAGATGATTATGTGGTTTTTTTTTTTCCTTTGTGTTTGTATATATAGTGGATTATTTTGATGGATTTCCATATATTGAAACATCCCTGCATCTCTGGGATGAAGCCTACTTGATCATGATGGAGGATCATTTTGATAAGCTCTTGAATTCAGTTTCTGAGAATTTTATTGAGTATTTTTGCATAGATATTCATAAGGGAAATTGATCTGAACTTCTCTTTCTTTGTGGGTCTTTGTGTGATTAAGTATGAGCATAATTATGGCTTCATAGAATGAACTGGGTAGTGTTCCTTCCATTTCTGTTTTGTGGAATAGTTTTAAGAGTACTAGTATTAGGTCTTCTTTCAAGGTCTGATAGAATTCTGCACTAAACCCATCTGGTTCTGTGTTTTTGTGGCTGGGAGCTTCTATTTCTGGTAGGGATTATGGGACTGTTTACATGGTTAATCTTATACTGATTTAACTTTGGTACCTGATATCTCCTAAAAAATTATCTGTTTCATCCAGATTTTCAAGTTTTTTGAGTATAGGCTTTTGTAGTAGATTCTAATGACTTTTTGAATTTCTTGATTTCTGTTGTTATATGTCCATTTTCATTTCTCAATTTGTTAAGTTGTATGCTGTCTCTGTGCCCTCTGGTTAGTCTGCCTAAAGTATATCTATCTAGTTGATTTTCTCAAAGAACCAGCTCTTGGATTTGTTGATTGTTTCTATAGTTCTTTTTTGTTTCTATTATTTCCTGGTGTCTAGTCCTATTGGCTGTGTTTGCTTCTTTTGTTTTAGAGCTTGAAGGTGTGCTGTCAAGCTGCCAGTCTGTGCTTTCTCCAGTTCCTTTGTGGATGTACTCAGAGCTATGAGTTTTCCTCTTAGCACTGCTTTCATTGTTTCCCATAAGTTCGGAGATGTACCTTTATTTTCATTAAATTATAAAAAGTCTTTAATTTCTTTCTTTATTTCTTCCTTGACAAAGTTATCATTGAGTGGAACATTGTTCAGCTTTCATTTATATGTGCCTTTCTGTTGTTCTTGTTGTTATTGAAGACCAGTCTTAGTCCATGGAGATCTGATAGGATGTATGAGATTATTTCAATCTTCCTGTATCTGTTGAGGCCTGTTTTGTGAACATTTATATGGTCAGTTTTGGAGAAGAAAACATCAGGTGCTGAGAAAAGGTATTTTCTTTTGTTTTAGGATGAAATGTTCTATAAATATCTGTTAAATCCATTTTGTTCATAACTTCTCTTAGTTTCACTGCATCTCTGTTTAGTTTCTCTTTCCATGAACTGTCCATTGCTGAGAGTAGGGTGTTGAAATCTCCTACTATAATTGTGTGAGGTGCAATGTGTACTCAGAGCTTTGTTGAAGTTTATTTTATGAATGTGGGTGCCTTGCATTTGGAGCATAAATGTACAGAATTGAGACTTCATCTTGGTAGATTTTTCCATTTATGAATATAAAGAATACTTCCTTATCTTTTTTGATAACTTTTGGTTAAAAGTTGACTTTTTTTAATATTAGAATGGCTAATCCAGCTTGTTTCTTTGGGACCATTTGCCTGCAAATTTTTTTCTTGCCTTTTACTTTTAGACAGTGTCTGTCTTTGTCCCTGAGGGGTGTTTCCTATATGCAGCAAAATCCTGGTCCTGTTTATGTATCCAGTCTGTGAGTCTATGTCTTCTTATAGGAGAATTGAGACCTTTGATGTTAAGTAATATTAAGAAAAAGTTATTGTTGTTTCCTGTTATTTTTGTTGTTAGAGTTGGAATTATGTTTGTGTGTCTATCTTCTTTTAGGTTTGTTGAAAGATTACTTTCTTGCTTTTTCTAGGATGTAGTTTCCCTCCTTATGTTGGAGTTTTCCACTTATCATTCTTTGTAGGGCTGGATTTGTGGAAAGATATGGTGTAAATTTGGTTTTTGTCATAGAATATCTTGGTTTCTCTGTGTATGGTAATTGATATTTTTGCCTGGGCATAGTTACCTGGGCTGGAGTTTGTGCTCTTAGGGTCTGTATGAGAGCTGACCAGGATCTTCTGGTTTTATAGTTTTAAAGTTTTATAGTTTCTGGTGAGATATCTGTTGTAATTATGATAGGTCTGCCCTTATATGTTACTTGACCTTTTCCCTTACTGCTTTTAATATTTTTTTCTTTGTTTTGTGCATTTTGACTATTATGTGATAAAAAGAATATTTTTTTTTTTGCTCCAGTTCATTTGGAGTTCTTTAGGCTTCTTGCATTTTCATGGGCATCTCTTTCTTTAGGTTAGAGATGTTTTCTTCCATAATTTTTGGAAGATATTCACTGAATTTGTAAGTTGGGAATTTTTGCTTTCTCATATACCTATTATCCTTAGGTTTGGTCTTCTCATTGTGTCCTGGATTTCCTGGATGTTTTAGCTTAGGACCTTTTTGTATTTTGCATTTTCTTTCACCAATATGTCAATGTTTTTTATGGTATCTTCTGCCCTGAAATTCTCTCTTCTGTCTCTTGTATTTTGTTGGTGATGCATGCATCTACAACTTCTGATCTTTTTCCTAGGTTTTCTATTTCCAGGGTTGTCTCCTTTTGTGATTTCTTTATTTTTTTTTTTTTCATTTCTATTTTTAGATCCTCTTTAATGGCCTTTACTTGTTTTCATGTATTCTTCTGTATTGTTTTCATGGAGTGATTTATGGCCTCCTTAAAGTCCTCTAACTTCACCAGGAGATATGATTTTTAAAACAGAATCTTGCTTTCAGGTGTGCTGGGGTATCCAGGACTTGCTATAGTGGGAGAAGTGGGTTTTGATGATTCTATGTAGCCATGTTTTCTGTTGCTTATGTACCTGTGCTTGTCTCTTGCCATTTGGTTATCTCAAGTGCTACCTGCCCTTGCTGTCTCTGACTGGAGCCTGGCCCTCCTGTGATCCCAGTTGTGTCAGAACTCTTCAGAGTCCAGCTGTTTCTGTGATCCTGTGATTCTGTGATCCTGTGATCCTGAGATTCTGGGTGTGCCAGAGCTCCTGGGAGTCAAGCTACCTCTAGATCCTGAAATCTTAGTGTGACCAATATCCTGAGATCCTGTTTTCTCAGAGCCCCATGGAGTCAAGCTTTCTCTGGGTATTGCAGGGTTGGGTGGGGAGCCAGAGTCCTGGATTCCCTCCAGTCACAGTTGCAAGCTGGGGGGGAACCTCTGCATCTGTCCGGGCAGGGGTTTGTGTTTCCCTCGTTCTTGTGAGGGTCCCAGTTATGATGGGTGTTGGGAAAGATGTTATGGCATCAACTGTGATCTTGAGTGTCAGAACACCAGTGCTCCTGGGTGTGTCTGGTGTCCTGGAAGCTGAGCTTCTTCTGTGATACTGTCATCCTGTGATCCTGTGATCTTGGGCATTACAGAGCACATGGGAATCAGGCTCCCTCTGAGTGTTGTAAAAGTGGGTGCAGAGACAGTACTCCAGGTCTGCTCTGGGTGCAGGTTCAGACCGGAAGGAACTTGTGCCACTGGCTGGGTAGGGTTCCTGTGTCCCTGGATTCCAGGGTGTACCAATGACTCCAGATGTTTGGGTAGATGTTGTGGCCTCCTCATCTGTGATCCTGGGAGTGTTAGAGCACCTGGGCACTGGTCTTCCTTTGGGTGTTGATGAAAACTCTTTACTGATAGTTTTGAGGCTGTATTTTTCTTTTAAAATGCCTCAAATTCTCCATCTTCTTACAATATATATCCTGTAAATTTAGTTTGTTTCGCCTTAAGTTATAATTTTAGAAAATCCCTGGTCATTTAAAATTCAGAATTTAACATGAGCTGTGATCACCTTCAACCCCACTCATAATTCATGAATAACAGGAATGGAGGTACCTCAGTGGTTGAAGAGGAGAAGATGAAGTCTTCTGTGCAAGATAGGACACTGTAAATGTAGAATAGAAACATTTAAGGATGTTTCTATAATGGGGCGTATAGGGAAACACACCAAACAGTGAATAAGAAAAGAATTAAAACAAGACATCAGAATGCATGGTCTTTACTTAAGCTCTACTAAGAGGTAGCCATGCAACTAAAGATGATAATTTTTGATTTTGATGATAGGAATTCAATTTAATTTTCTCATGTATGTCTATACTAATATTATTTCTGTTTTTAGAAACACATCTAATTTTCTCATATTTTCTGAATTTCCAAATGTGAGATAATAAATGCAGAAAATGGAAAAAATACTGGCTTATGACATTTTATATCACATTTCTTTATGATATCCTGAATTCTTGTTGATATTTCTCATAATGGCACTATATTACCCAGTATAATTCATCTTGAGGGCAGCTGAAATCGGAAGACAAATGAACAATAAAACACTGTCTCATCTAGAGACTTAAAATATGCTTTGTGATTAGTCAGCTTGACAAATATAATCCATCAATCCATCAACCAATAAAATTTATTGAGTAACCACTGTGCTAAAGCATGTGGTTGTAAAGAAGTAAAGAGAAGCTCAGACTTTCTGAACGCTGCACTAAAGCCTGGGGTATTCTTTATATTGTTTTCCATCTCCCCATGAGTGCGAGGTGGAGTTTTTCTTGTTGGCTTCTTGTGGACTAGGGCTAGGGCAATATAGGCCTCTCCAAAAGGCTATCATGGAAAGCAAAAATAGAATAAGCACTACTTATTCTAGACACAGAAGACAATGTTCACCATACCAAAATGGGTAGTTTCTTAGACAAGTGAATATTGGTGCAAGGCTCTAAGTTGAGGCTGGAAATTGAGAAGACACCTATTCCTAAAATGTAGAAATAGATTATTCCCACACACACTAAGATGTTTCTCAGTGCAGCATAAATTTGCCTGGGAGAACTGGTATACAACATCTAGCATTTCTGCAGAAAAACAACTACATCTGTATCAAATACCCAGCCTATATCAGTACCTGTGTAAGCCTACTAAGCTAACCATATGTTCATCTTCACAGGAAGCAGGATCCCATATGTCTTATTAGAAAAGATGAAATGCTATTCACTTAGAAAGACTAAATTTCCATATATTAATTTTTTAGGTGACCTTTCCTAATCTTACTCTTTATGTATATGTAGTTTTAGATGAATATGGTGTGTTCTCCCTCAGTTGTGGATGCCAGTGGTACTGCCCCTTGGTACTGCAATCTTTATATGCCCCAATACAGGGGAACACCAGGGCCAAGAAGTGGGAGTGGGTGGGCAGGGGAGGAGGGAGGGGGAGGTGGAAGGAGGGGAGGAGAAAGGNAGAGGGAGGGGGGAGGGGGGAGGGGGAGGGGACTTTCAGGATAGCAATTGAAATGTAAATTAAGAAAAGATCTAATAAAAAATTGGAAAAAAAAAAAAAAAAAAACTGCCACAAGGGAAACTGTCCTGGAGGTTCTGAGCAGAAAGCCTCTTCTCTAGGCCAACCCTGCTTTCTGATTGTCTTTGCCTCCTAACAGTTTTGGTGTTCCCTTTTATTTCCAATTCCTTATCGTCATATCTTTATTTAGCTTTATCAAAAAGTTGTACTGCTGATATTTTCTTGTAACCCAGGAAAAAAAAAAAAACTGTCAAAAAGATCAGCATCCATTCTCGGTTTTCTGTAATTTAACAGTCATGAAATAAATATTTGCCTCATGACTATACTGATTAAACTTATAGAACACTTTAAAATGACTGACTTTCACTATAAAATCTACAGAATTATTATATCTATGATTCGAGGACTGAATTAATTACTGATGGGACTGAAGGTGAAACCCAAAGCCGCTCCATTTAGTCTCATTTAATTTGTATCATTTCTTCCCCCACTGCATGCATGTTTTTAAGGTAGCAGGAAAAATGTTGTTTGGTACTCCTTCTGATAGATTGTCCATCTTTACTACATCCTCATTGGTGTAGTGTGTCTACTCATTGTTGACAATGATACATATGAAAGCAAGCAATTGAATCCAGTTTGAGAAAATTAACAACTAGGTTGCTATAGGTCATTAACACAAGGCATGTTTTTGAAAGTGATTAATATACAGGCCGCAACCCTCCTAGGATATCATTTGCCTGAAATTAATTTAAAGGATTAAGGTTACCAAACAGGCTTTATTATAGATAGCTTTAAGTGGACCTTGGTTAAGGTGTTGTGTTGTCTGAGTAAGATAAGTCTTATGGAATTAATGCTGTAGCTAATTTAGCTTATTTGAGCATGCTGACTATTAGAACATGGAGCAATGAGGCATAATAGTGAATGAACTCGGGAAAGGAGGATGCTGAGAACACCATTCACTTTTCAGACATTAGAATTCTGCAATGTAAAACTTTCGTTATTTAGCAGTAGAGAGTTTAGAGACAAAGGGCTTTATCACAACACCTAAAAGTGAGAGTTATACATGTCCAGAAGAGATTGCACTTTCATTACAGTTGTGCTAAGACTATCTCTAAAAGCCCATATGTCTTGGGATCCTTGAGTATTACTTATTGCCTAGAATAGTACTACATTTCAGTCATATTTAGAATGGCACATCAGAGTATATGATGACTTTTTTTCTCCTTTAAATTCCTGCAGAGCACAATGATAGAGATGTAATGCCTGCATACATATATAAGATAGTTTGAATTTAATGCATTTCCGATCATTAAAGTTAACATTTCATGTATTATATTTCGTTTTCAAATATGCTTGCATACATCCACATCCATCGAGATATATGCATGCACACACACAAAATCCCATTATGTAGATCAATTTACATGATCACAATGCTCATATCCATGAAGCAGTGAACTTCCCAAATCAGATGCATGCATAAAAGCATTGATGCATAAAATTTCCATCTTGCAAGTACAGATAAAGTTCTAGTAGCATTTAGTGCCATGACAGGTCACTTAGGTTACAACTAGCTATATAGGACATGCTAATAAGATTTAACCTTCTTTGTCTGTTGCTGAAGAGGGAGAAAAGGGAGGGGTGAGACCTTCTTATCTTTGAAGATATCAAAGACAATTAAAAACAACTACTTTCCTTCCGATCTCCATGGCTGGGTGATGGTGAGCTGCATAAATGAGGCACAAATACACACACACACACACTCACACACACACACACACATTTTCAGAAAGGCACTGTGAGGTCTTAATCCATTCTTTACTGATCATTCTATTCATAAAATTAGCAAAACACACTTTGATGAAGTGTGTGTATGAACTCACTTCCATCTGGGCACTTTGTAAGACCTCTTGTCTAAAGAAAACTCTACTGGGATTAATATTTAAAATGAAAGCGAAAAATCTCACAGTGCTACATGATAATGCTCAAGTGAAAATTTATTAGACTTGTCATCTCTGTTAATTATTGTCATTTCAGCTAATTAGTAGCCATTCCTGGTGGTTATTAGATGTGTCATTTTTCCTTTTAAGATGCCATCCCACATTGTCTCTGAATCTGGCTTCATTGTACACCCGGAGGCAGTGGGTCAGTGTCCACCCCATGGTCTCTGCACACCAGAAAGATAATTCTTTGTTTTGTTTCAGGACAAATGATCAGTGAAGGAGTCATCAATACCTTTTTTGTTTGTGTGTAAAAGAACTGAATAGGTGTCAACACTTTGTTATGAACAAAACAGAAAAAAAAAAGTGACTTTTCTACAGAATTAAGAATAATCTTTGAAGTATTTGTCCACACCTTAACCATCCTCTTGAGATCTCATATTTTCAGCAGCATTTCTTTTACATGGACTTTCATGTATTGGACAGAAGATTGTGAGGCTCTGGCTGCAAGAGATTCTGTGAGGCTGACATTCTGTAGAAGATTTTCTCAAGCTGCAATTCTTTCTGTGAATGTTAGAACAACATGTACATAGCAGAGACTGGTGTGTTCCCTCTCTCTTAGGACATTATCAGTGAATGCTAATAAAATGATTAATCCAAGAAAAAATATTAATTAGAAAAGTCAGGTGTCATAAACAAAACAATACAAAAAAAAAAAAAAAACCAAACAAACAGAAACAAAAACAAGGAGATGCAGACCCTTTATTAAAAAAAAAAAAAATCTGTCAGTAGGTAATTTCCAAATGCATCCATAAGCAAGAAGCATAGTTGTGTTATGTGTAGAGTTTCATTGAACTGAGGGCATAGGCCACATAAATAAAGCAGGCTACACAAATTAAGAAAAATATTCATGGCAACTGTATTGGATAGCTGGATAAATGCCCTCTCATTACATTTGGATTTTATATAAAATCAAACTAAAATGGAAATTTGAAAGATTATTTTGGAATCCACTCAGTAGAAATAGCCAAATTCATCAAATAAATTACATTTGCTGTGGTACTTTCCTCTCCAAATAATCCAAATACCTTATTATCTGCTTGCTTCTGCCTGCCACTTTACCTTCACAAATCCCCCCTTCCTCATCCACTGTCTTTGTCTGACTGCTTAGCTCAGTCTTTTTCAAATAAGTACATTCCTGTTAATATGACTTTATTGGTTTCTCCATCTGAAGCTAGTCTGAAAGTCTTTCATCCCTTGTCAGGTCTATACATGGTTACGGTAGTTCTTCATGTGGATCAAGAATATCAGTAGGCTTGTCTTTATAAAATTGCCATCTATTATACACAAAGAAATGTGAGGAAGGAAGGGAGGATGGAAAAATATAAGAGGGAAAGAGAGAAAGGAAGAGAGAGCATTGCATTTGCATTGTCTAAATGATCTGAACCTATTCTTGAAATTCGTAGGCTTTCCTGGACACATGTTAGTAGGCAGTGGTATTGCAAAAATCCCTTGAACTTAAGCCTAATCCATATTCCAGAGGACTGAAATGGATTAAAATATCACACAGTGAATCACAACGTGTAGGTCACAATTCTTCTAGGGGGTCACATGTCAGATATTTACATTAGCAAAATTATAGTTATAATAGAGTGATGAAATAATTTTGTAGTTGTGATTCACTGCAACATGAGGAACTGTAGTAAAGGGTGTAGCATTAGGAAGGTTGAGAACTACTGATTCAAAACACAATAGGTAAAAAGCAAAAACAGTAGCCATTATATCTGGCTCTAATTTAGTTATTAAATGCACCTGCAATAGAAATTAGTGAGCTTACAATAATAGACAAAATTTCTGCTCAGCTGAAGCAGAAAGGATGGAGAGTCGTACAGAACTGCTACTAAACATGTTTCTCAGATGCTAGATATCTCTCCTCTTCAGTTCCTCTCAAGAAACGAGCATAAACAACATAGTAAACATGGGAGTTCTTCTCTGTGAAGACATATACAGGCACCAAGTAGTGTTGTTCGCCTGTGCAATGCTTTGCATTCGAGTATGAGAATTCAGTCTCATCTTCTTACTGAAACCCATTGCTGGGGTGCCCCGTTTTCCCTGGAGCATATCAGGGTGTGGAAAAATAACTTCCTTCACACGAGGACACCTAGATATAACACTACAATCAGTCACGACAGATTCTGACATTTATGGATTATTGGCAAGATTGAAGAAGAATGTGAGGAGACAAGACTCTAAAGCCAGTATGAAATTGGTGGGAGGAACCCATCTTATATGTTCCAAGTCTTGCTATACTCACAATCCCAGCACTGTTCCAATATCCTGTTTGTATAAAAAGCTAATGTGGTGGCACTGAGGAAGACTAACTTGGGTGTTCAGTCTAGTTTCAGAATCCAGGTGTACTTCTCTCAATGACATTTGTTATTCTCTGACTTTCCATAGAATACACCCTGCCAGAAAATGGCAGGCTGCTTCAAACCATGCTTTCTTCTACCTCTATAACTTTTTATGTATTCCCTTTTTTACATTCTATTACAGCATATCTTCTAAAAAATGAAATAAAGATTATAGGCCATGCTGCAGGACCTGAGGGTCCCTGCCTTGCTCTGAATATAAAATTGTGTTCATAGAAACTTGAGTTACACATCTGTAAATTTTTCTTATCTCCCCACTGACCATCGCTGTAATTATTTCTGTTTGAAAATGAAAGGTTTGATGAGCAGAGATGTTAATTTTCTATGTTTATCTTTTCTCCCATTTACCTGATCTGCACATTTTCCTTTGGTGGTAGGTTCAGGAGATTAAATCCGTATTTGTAAGACTTGTCTCTGGGATGAGGAGGCAACCAAACAGAAATGAAAAGAAAAACAGTCAATTTCTGTGAGGATTTAAACTATTAACCAGAGTATGTTCTTCATTCTTGTGATTTCAATGAAATTAAAGGAACATTGAGTAAATTCTCATGAAATTGTTTAACTTGGAGAGTGAAGAAAAATAGGAGGAAGGAGGGAGTAAAGAAGAGAAAGAGGAAAATGCCAAGAAAAAAAAAAAGCAAAAGAGAAAGATAGAATAGAAGGAGAGGGGGAGGCTCTGAGGTTTACTTTATCTAAAAATTCCAGCACTAATAAAAAAGCTGTTGTAATCAAGTGCCTTAAAGCAATTGAATGTGTACTGAAACCACCATCACCAACACCACCAATGAACAGCTTGTTTATTACAGTTTCCAAACCTTTGTGTCACACGCGTAGTCTATGTTAGGTAAGTTACACATCCAAAGCTTCAGTAGAACATACAACTTTTCCTTTCAGCTGGATCACATATTTGTGTCTTTGAAAGTTCCCATGACTTGCCTTTCTATACTTTAGTTTCTCTACACTAAAAAAGGACTAAAGAGCATGGGTGGTTTTATTTGAGACGGTTGGAGTGCAGGTGTATATTGAGGACTGATACAAACCCGAGATATGGTGCCATTGCTTTGCTTCCTTCATCTATCTCTGGCAGCTAGACTTTGATAGTCATTGGATCCTTATAAGTAAGAAATCTCTCTGGGGCCAGGCAGTGGTGGCGCACACCTTTAATCCCAGCACTTGGGAGGCAGAAGCAGAAGGATTTCTGAGTTCGAGGCCAGCCTGGTCTACAGAGTGAATTCCAGGACAGCCAGGGCTACTCAGAGATACCCTGTCTCTAAAAAACAAACAAACAAACAAAAAAAACAAACAAATAAAAATAAATCTCTCTGGGTAAGAGGGTCCCAAGTTGTGTTAGGGGAAAGGAGTACTCCTTACTTCGGAAATACAAGCAATGAACTTAAAAGGAAGGAGAAGCTTGAGAAGTAGAAAAATGACATCTAAATTAGTCTATGTATCTATGTATCTATCTATGTATCTATCTATGTATCTATCTATGTATCTATCTATGTATCTATGTATCTATCTATGTATCTATCTATGTATCTATCTATGTATCTATGTATCTATGTATCTATGTATCTATGTATCTATCTATCTATCTATCTATCTATCTATCTATCTATCTATTAATCATCTATCTATCTATGTACCTATCTATGTACCTATCTATGTATCTGTGTATCTGTGTATCTGTGTATCTGTGTATCTATCTGTCTATCTATCTATCTATCTATCTATCTATCTATCTATCTATCTATCTATGAATTATTTTCCTAAACTTTCAGAGGGAGAACTGGCAGCTCACAAGAGTGCAAAGTCAGAAAATTTATGTTTCATTTCTTTTCACTCTTTTTCATTTGTTTGTTTTTTCTTTATCTGAGTTCCTCTGTCTCTGTTACTATATCTTTCCTTGGTATTCTTCTCCTTTCCTTCTTTGCAATCCCTTCTTCCTCTCATTGCAGTTCACTGAGCCCATTACAAACTGTGCCATCTTCTTTCAATTCCTTGGGAGGATGTGTGTCTTTACTTGAGCACATTCCAAATCCTCAGTGTTGTGAAGTTTTTTTTCTTCAAGATAGAACAGGAGGACTATCTGTAAAAACAGCTATGGGCCACCAAGGGATTCATTTCTTAGCTGAGTAGAGTTTCTCAAAATTCAGAATGCCAAAATGAAGCAGTTTTCTCAGACCTTTCCTCCTCCCTGAAGATAACACATATGGAAAGACTAACTGTGGACCATTTGGGTGGATGTTCTCTCCCAGAAAATGAAAGTAAATAATTTCATCTATCAGTAGATAATTAAGGAAACCCTGTATTCTACCCATACCCCTAACTGTATGAAAGCTGAGTCCATATAGACAATGTAGTTACCTGGTATATAAACAATGAGTTCATCCTTCTTTTCCTCTCTGGATATAGAAATCATCTTCTTTGGCTTCTCATATGAAGAACCAGAGAATATGAGGAGAGTACCAACAGGCAAAGCCAACCAACCAAACAACAAAAACTGCCACTACCACTACTACCAACAAAACCAAAAACCTACATATTTGACTGTGCTGTGGATTTTCAAATTTGGCTTTTAATGAAACTTCAGAAATTTATCTGGAGTGTGAGATTCCGGTCTCTCAGTATAAGGAATAGTCCCAGATTCATCTTAATATGGTCATGCAAAGCCATCATCTTGGTTCACAAAAAAATAATATTTTTAGCAAGGATCCAACCTCTGAGGGCATTGAAGATCAAAACAGAAGTGCTTGCTTGAAGAGAGGAAAGGGTGCCTTGGAAATTGCTAGTGTGAAATTCTAAAGGAATACCTCCCAGCATGCAGGTCTCTGCAGCTCTGGTTGACTTCAGGTTGAAGAATTGTTTTGATATGCATATCACTTCTTCCTGCACAAGTTAATTTATTTAAACATTCATGAAGGGGAAAGTTTTTTTTTTTTTTTAAATAGAAATGTGGCAATATTTTTTCAATCACACATGAACCAGGGTGTTTGCTGATCCATGAACAAAGTGAAGATTCGGTTGTGGAGAGTTTTACTGCCTAGTAACAAAATTTTCATTTCCACCCTCAGTTAAATGCTAAGAATGTATAAGGAAATGATGGAAAATGCTTTACCAAAGGCTCTGTCACAAATGACTTGATGTGAAAGAGGTAGAGGTTTACTGTTTTTTTTTTTTTCCCAAGAGACAACCAAAATGAAATGATTTAAGGCAGAAGGAGAAATGACTTTGGAGCTGACAGAATTAGTGAGTGTGCTGTGGGGAGCTGAGAAGCAGAGTGGGTGGAACGATGCCCTACCAATGAGACCAGGGGTTGTCAACTAAGATCCCTGCAGCATGGTCAGAGCCAGCTAATAGGTGAGAGTGTCATTAGACCTATATGAAGAGATGCTAAAAAACAAACAAAACAAAACAAAACAAAACAAAACAAAACAAAACCTGTCTGGAATACAGGTGCCAGGGCTGAAGGTCAAGAGAAGGTCAAAAGACAAGTGAGTGCTATCAATGGGAAAAACAGTTCATCATGCTTTTACCCCATATTTCCCCTGCCACAAAGATGTGTGAGGTGTATAGCATAGTAGATGGAGTAAAGACTCATTGGGTTGTTGTGAGTGAATGACATGGGCAAAGGGTGATAGGTAGGTCTTTAATTAGCTGACATTTACAAACAGGAAAAGCCTTTGCAAATGATCCCTTCACAAATACGAACACTGTAATTCATAAACTGAATATCCTAGGAAGGATACAAGGTTTTTGCCACGAACCTAGCATGAACTGTCACAGGTTAGTTATCATTTTACCATACTTATTTTGTTTTTGTGGGTGGAAAAGATCATTAAATATCATTTTGCACTTGGTTGTAAGGGGTGAAACTTGTAATCTTTGTAGAGTCCCCTGGCCTTAGAGCAGGATCAATTTTAGAGCCTAGGAGGAAACAGAAGTGGAGAATTGACCTCAATGCAAAAACTACAGAAGACCCAAAAGTCAGAGAATAATGACACAGTTGGCTTCAGTCCCCTTTTATGGAACGTTGGGATATAAAGGAAAGCCACTTGAGAGGTATTTCTTCCAAATTACAACCACAGAAAGGCTGCACTCTCAAAATCCCTTCCATCACACCATCTCCATGGATTTCATTAAATAGAAAACTGTTGTCCAGGTGAGCCTGACAGCAGCCATGCTGCGCATCCTTACTTAAATGCCCTCACTAGTCATGTCACTCTCTGGATATGGCTGTCCTTGAGACTAGTAACATTGAACTGAGAACCAGTTAAATCTTCAGCCACCCAAGTCAACCATTCTTCACATGGGCAGGGAGGCTGCCTGCTTGTCCCGAGGCACTACCACTGCTTTTATTATTAAGAGCTAATGGCATAATTTGTAAGAGATCCCTCTCCTATCCATAGACCATCTATCTACCTGTGTTATCTCCTCTGTTTAGGTGTACCAGTGTAGAATTCTTTCTAATTAATTTATTTTTATTTATTTATTTTGGACTTCAGGACTATCGTGAAGCAACAACAGTATATAGTGTTTTTCTTTGAGACTGTGTTTAAGGAAAGCATATCAGCCACTGTCTAAATAAAGATAATTCTCTCTAGGTACAAGCAGACACGAAGCCAGCTCAAGGTCTTAAGGAGGTTGATGGATGAAGATAGCAAGAGTTCAGTTAGTGTCTCATATTCAGATAGCTGTTGACAGTTTTGAGACTTGAAATAAAAAAACAAAATGGGACTAGGTGCAAGATGTGCCTATAATGTTGGTACCAAGTTAACCTATGGAACATGGCAAGAAATAATGCTGAATTACAGAGTAGAGTTGTTAACAGTAACTCAAAATTAGTAAGTGATCATCAATTCCATTTAGAAGACTAAGATCATTACACTTTATCTTATTAAGTTGATAGTCTAACTAAAGAAATGATATTTTAATTCATAATTTCATTGAAATGCTAGTGTTCAGTTGAACTGTCTGGGCTCAAATCAAAGATAAATAAAAACAAAATGCAACTATTTGCAAACAGGATGGGTGGGATTCTTATACTGTATCTTTTTGTTTTGGATATTCACATATTTTATAACTTTTCTTGCCTTAAAATGGTTCCTTTCTTGTGTTGGTTAGATTCTGTTTGCTTTTTGTTTTCTTTTCATCAACTTGACTGACGTTCAAGTCATTTGAAAAGAAGGATCCCCAATTCAGAAATGTCTCCACTAGATTACCCTATGGCAAGATTTTATGAATCATTTTCTTGGTTAATGATAGTTGGTGGAAAGTCCAGATTATAGTAGGCAGGGACATCCCTGAGTAGATGTTCCTAGGTTTTTTTGTTTGTTTGTTTGTTTGTTTGTTTTTGTTTGTTTTTGTTTTGTTTTGTTTTGTTTTGTTTTTTAAAGCAGACTGAGATAGCCATTGGGAGCAAGTCAGTACACAGTAGTTATTTTTGGCCTCCACTGCTTCAGTTTCTTCCTTGGGTTCCTTCAATGATGGACAGTAATTAGGACAAATAAGTCAAATAAACCCTTTAATCTTCAAGTTGCTTTTGGAGATAGTGTTTTATCACAGCAATAAAAATCTATACAGAATATTTCCATAAAACAAAAACTCAAAAAAAAGAAAGAAAGAAAAAAAAGAACAAGTTTATACAAGGGAGACTTCTTTTGTTCTTTATAAAGAGATGGGTGGACTAAGTGATTTTTAAAGATCCCAGTTCATTTTCTCTGCCCTAAGTCAGGATTTATGAGACCAGATATGAACATAGCTATCTTGTGATTTTTGACCTATTTAAGGCCAAAAAAATCAGGAGGCAGGCCAGGGCTTTTTCCACCCCCTTGAAAAACTTTGGTCAGTAGTGTCCTCTAAATTAAATACCATACATTGTACAACTTCTCAGCTTCTCTATTCTGACAAATATGTTGCTTCTAGGGAGTTTCAGAAGTAAGCTCTGAGTATGTTAGCATAAAAAACTTCACATTTTCAACTCACAGTAGTCCTTACTTTTGACCATTTTGCTCTCTTTTCTCTCTGTTGCTGTTCTAAAAGGTTCCACTAGTAACACTCGAGTTTTGAAAAATCAACAGGATCCTCAATAGCAGAACATGGACCTAGAAAATCTGACACTTATTATTTTTTTAAAACAATATCCTTAATTATTTGAACAGGGAAATTCAACTGACTTTTCATTGCAACCAGTGGACTTCTCATCATTGTTATTGATGGCACAGATTAATAGAGAACTCTAACCTGCAATCACTTGAATCACAAAGTAATACATCCTTCCTCTTCCTCATTTCCATTTCCTCTGTTTTTGAACTCATCTCCACAGATCATTTAAATGACTTAACCAAACATGATCTTGTTTTCATCTGAGATTTTCCTTATCTGATTATATGCTCAACACTATTCCCTTTCATGTTCTTCCCTCCTTTCCCTATGTCCTCTCCATTGTGTGTGTGTGTGTGTGTGTGTGTGTGTGTATCTATGTGCCTATGTGTAATATGTTACTGTAGAATAGAAGGTAGTTATTCATATCAATTCAAGTATCCTCAGATGAATTAATAGAAACAAAATTAAAAATAATGAAAGACATTCAGTACACTGGATTGAAGCGTTCTGGAAGCTTTGAGGTTGGAATCTTTAGAGCTAACTGCTAGAGTTTAATGATTATTCTTCCATTTTAGGATGTAAATATCATCCTTAATTTTGCTCTATAGTTGCCTTTACTAATTACATTGGTAGGCTGCAAATGTGAAAAGCACATGGCCCTCTATCTATTCTTTGTTAAAAAACATTTCCCAGGAGCTAAAGAAGTAGTACTATTAAGATATTGTAATATTCTTCCAGAGAATCCAAGTTCAGATTCTAATTCCCATTTTGGGCAGCGTATAATTGCATGAAACTCCAGTTTCATAGTATACAACACCCTTTTTGGCCTTAGCATTCATCCTCATACAATTTCAGACACTGACACAGTCACATATACAAAAATAAATAAATATGAAATACTGTACAAATAACCATATCAATATTCAATGTCTTGTTTGTCCTTGTGTTTGTTCCTCTATAAGATTCATGTCCTAAGACTAAAGAGATGAAAGTTCCTTAAGCATCTGGAACCTGACACCATGATCTGCTTTATTGGAAGGAGTCAGAAAGAAAAATGGCAACCTAGAAATTTATTTTAATGATTGTCCATCCCTGAGCACCTCTGATTTTGATGGTTTTGTTGTACCATTTTATTAGAGATTGTGGTACATTTTGTTTGTTGACCCTAGGAATAAAGAGGGTGTAGGTCAGGTTTGTATTAGTGTAGATACATTTGTAAGTCCACAAGGAAGGAGGGAGAAGAATGTGAAAACTAAAACAGTAAGAGTTTTAAATTCATGAGTACAATACTGGGCAGGATTCTTAATCTTTGATAACATAATGCTTTACTGCATCAAACTCATATTGAGAAATACAGCATTTAAATAGCTATAGGTCCTAGAGGAGAAAAAAAAAAGAACAAACAAAACCAAAAAAGAAAAAAAAAAAAAAAAAACTAAACAATTGATCAGACTAGAATTGGTTTAGAGTAAACACTCTGCATTCTTTAATGTCCACTCCATCATGTCATACTCTTTGGTGACTGGAAAGGAAGGATTTTCCAAAGTCACTGCTACTGATAGCTGTTGCAGTGAATGAGAGAACACAATGCTGTTTCCATGACAATCTGGTCTGATGGAAGACTGAGGAAGGTATATCATAGAGAGCCAGTCTCTGTGAAAATTGGCATACACCTTTGCCTATTAAACTGACTTTCCTTTCTTCATCTTTCTTCTTCATTCTTATACCTATGAACACTTTTATTCTGTAATGCTCTGTTGAGTTCTCTTTTTTATCATCCATTATTTATGAGTCTACTGGCCTATGTTGGTACAGAATGGACAAGTTTTGGGTTCACTCTAGCCTCATCCCTATCTCAGTTCCTGGAGATAACAGGATCCACTCCAATAGCCAAGGTCCTTGTTTGGACTGGATTGACTATGTAGACAAATTGTTTAGATAAATAATTAGCAGTCTTCACTCACAAAACTCATTTTTCCTTCTTTGTAATGTATTCCAGGCCTTCAGTTACTTATGTTCTTGATTTGACAATTCTCTTCACAAAATTATCACTTTTAAAATGTAATGGACTTTCTCTTTGGTTAAAAGAGTATGCTCCAAGAAGCTGTCTCAAGATGGAAAGAGAGAGAGACAGAGACAGAGACAGAGACAGAGACAGAGACAGGGATTTGTTAATTTACATAAAAATACCTTGACTATTTTAGGCATAATGTTGTTAGGGAACCCAGATCATGTTAAATGGGCAAGGAGTGAACACTGCTGCAGGATGCTCCCAGATAACAGAAACTAACTCTGGAAGATGCTAATCTCTTAGTCCTTGTAATGCTGCCATCTGGGAGCTTGCATTAGACCAATTTTCTATAAACTATATAGCTACAAAGATGATGAAAATGTAAGAAAGAAGCACAGGTGATTTTCTTGCTTCTTGTTTCCAGTAGAAAACTCACCCCAAAAAATTAGGGTGGTAGATTCTGCTGCCTGGCACACCCTTCTCTCTACAGGTCAGGCCAGCATCTTTTCTTACTTCATTTTACATAAACCTATGAAACTTACATCCGTACTTATCTAGAAACAAATATTGTTCTCTCTCTCTCTCTCTCTCTCTCTCTCTCTCTCTCTCTCTCTCTCTTTCTAATATTCTTTCTTTCCTCTGACATCTTTATGTCTGTCCAGTCTCTGTCTCATTCTTCTCCCAATAACTCTATCCCCCTTCTCTTTTTATCTGCTTTATCTCTTCATTTTCTCTGGAGATGAGAAGGACTTAATTCCTTGCATGCCCAGTGTCTTTGCTCTCATCCTCCCCCCAGTCCTATAATGTAATGACAATTATTGGAAAATATAATTCACTCTGTCTCACACTATTATTTATAATCTACTCAAGAATATTCTTCACATTCTTAATATCCAGCTGTCAGAGAGAATTACAACTGGGAGGCTGACTGGAGGCCTCTGTAACAAGAGAGATTTTTTTGTTCCATTGTGAGGTCTCATGCCTTTTACAGAATGATTTGATATGTTATTATGTACTTTAGACCATTTTTTAAAGAAACACACCACACTTCTAATGATTTAGTTTATATTTTTTACTTCAAAGGAATATAGAGATGCAATCATTTTTTTTGACCAGTTTAAAGATGATGGCTTCCCTCTATATAATAAAGGTATTTAGTAAGAGTCCTCTAGGTATTTTCTAACCTCTCTTCTGCTCCTGGAAGGAGGCATACATTCTACCTTTCTCTCAGTTTCAACTTCTATATACAAGCTCAGGGTACATCAAAGAAAATGAGACAGAATGATTGTGCCAGCCAGAGGATCAGGAAGTCTGTTATGACATTGTACCTTATTGATATCACAGAGAAGCTGCACTCATGAAATCTCAAAGGTATGATTGCCTAAACCAGTTGTCATGCCAACTGAGAGTACCAGACTACCATGCTACTAGTTGCCATGCCAACCCAGAATAGATGTGGGGAATCTCAAAAGCCCTGACTCCTCAATGATGACCCATAGGCAATTATTGGCTGGCGTAAAAGGAGCACTCAGTCTTACTCAGGTGTTCATGCTTGAACACGTACTTAGGAACAACACTAAGTAAATTCAACAAAGGGTATGCCTCTATACCATATACATAAATAAAATCCCATGAATTTGATAGATGAGGATGGGGCATTGGAGGAATAAGAGGAGCAGAGGTGGGATAGAAATGATATAGATACATTACTCATATATGAAATTTCCCCAAAAAGGTAAAATAAAATAAAAATTTATAATTTACTAAAAGCATAGTATTGTAAAAGACCCAAACTAATTGATATTCACTAAGAAAAAAAAAAACCAAAAAACAAAAAACAAAACTCCAGGGTTTTGGTGCTAGAAGAATGACCTAATGGGAAAGCCCACACTGTCTTCTGAATAAAGACTGGCTTTGGATGTTGAATGAAGTTTATTTCTGTCTGGTAGCGATGGACAATTAAAGGTCTCCCAAATATCCTTCATTACTCATTACTAGCCTGCGAATTAGCTAAACACTTACCTTAAAACAGATACCACAGAAGAAAGAAAATGCTAGGGTCACACATAGTACTTAACCCTATCATTTCTGCTTATCATCAAGCCAGAAGCAGATATACAAGTATCCTACTGGTTGAACTGCAAATAAGTTGAGTCAGTTTCATTCATTTTGTCTCTACCATTGATGAGGACCACGTTTGTGTGAATAGATGAGTTTGGAGAATAGAAGGCCCAGAGTTGTTCATTCCAGATGCAACTTAAATGTTTTTACACTATTGCCTAAAACTTGAATTGTAGAATATTAAGGTGAACAATAAAACACATGATAACGTTTAAAATTATCTTTCAAGAATGTCACTTAAAAATAAATTTACAAATTACAACAACCAATCAATATATTCTAGACCAAAACTTTCAAACTTCTATATTTCAGTGTCTTTAACAGTGACTTTCATTGGTTTTCCAAGACCTTGCAGGTTCAGTTTTCTTTGACCTTAAGCAAGTCTGTATACTGTCCAGCCATCAGTACAATAGTTATATTTCACAGTTTATAGTACAAGCATCATGATTAAGATTCACTATTGAAACCAGAAATTTAGAAGGCAAAATTACAATTTTGATCAAACACTATCTTCTGTATTGAACACTATTCCTACCCTGTAAGTTGACAGCTAATATTAAGAATATATTTTACTTTATTTATTGTGTATATGTGTGTGTGGTATATAGGCAGAAGTACACACCATATGTTTGTGAAGGCCAGCTAAGGATGTTTAGTGTCCTTCTGTGTTAGTTTCCGCCTTTCTCTTTTTAGGAAGATTCTTTCAGTGAATCCAGAGGTTATATATATATATATTTTTTTCAATTAGATTAGTATCCAGCATATCCTAGCAAATCTTCAGTAGTTTTTTTTTTTTTTTTTAGAATTATTTATTTATTTTATATATGTGAGTACACTGTTGCTATCTTCAGACACACCAGAAGAGGGCATTGGATCTCATTGTATATGGTTGTGAGCCACCATGTGGTTGCTGGGGATTGAACTCAGAACCTCTGGAGGAAAAGTCAGTGTTCTTAATCCCTGAGCCTTCTCCCCGCCCGCAATCCTTCAGTCTTTATCACTTTCTGTGCTTGGTCCACAGTAGTGCTCAGTACCACATCTAGTTTTTACAATGATACTAACTACACCAACTTCAATCCTCATGTTTACAGGCAAGCCTGACCACTGAACCATCTCTCTAGCCCCCAAAATATGTTTTACATAGCACATTTGTATGAGCATCGCCATATTACTTATTTTGTAATTTGTTCGACAGTAACACAATTCTGTCATCGCTTGCACAGTGATTATACACAGTGCCTCAATTCTGCAGTCCTGCCTAGAATAAATGGGCATCCTTTGAGAACATTATGCCCCAAATAATTTAGGGAAGGAGAAAATAACTCAAGGAACTGAGCAGAATACACACACACACACACACACACACACACACACACACACACACAAATATATATATATATATATATATATATATATATATATATATATATATATATATATATTTACCGGGGTGGTCAAATACTGAAGTATTCCCTTAAATTCCATCTCTGGCTGCTTATTTGCTTTTACCAGAGATAAACAGGTATATGTCTGTTATCATAAAACCCTGTCTTTATCTTGCCAGAGTGTGTCTGTTTGGCACCACTACTGAAATTTATTATTGTGAGACAAAGGATAGTTCTTATAATTGAGTGTGAGGAGGAATTCACTGGGCACAATTTCAAAAGGTAAGAGCAGTCAGATTCTGCCTCCAAAGGATGTAGTCCCTGTCTCATTCAGACATTTTCAAATCTCCTCTCATTCATGGAGCCCTATCCTGAGTAGTGACAACTTTCACCCCATATATTGCACTGCACAATTGACTCGCTGCCTTGTGGGTATGCGAGGAGCTCACTCTCCTCTGGTGCTCCATGTATCATCTGATGCCAGAGGCAGTAAGAATACAACATTGATAGACCAATGGACTGATCCAATATGGCAAATCCTATATTCCTGTTTGGGTACAAATGAATAACCTCATACAGCTCTGCACACATTCAAAAAAATGATGAAAGGGAGAGACGAAAAATGGAATTTCCTGATCATTGCATTCCATTTTATTTTTCTGTTTTAACTTTGTAAGTGAATTCAATGTCTGTATAAGGCAATTGAAGGCTCTAAAGGAGAATGAAAGAAAAATGTTAAAAGGCCAAAACTATAGTCTGAACACTATAAGGCAGAATTCTCTCTTTCTGGAATCAACAGCTGGTTTTCTCATACCTCTTGGCTTTGAAAGACCACCTCAGCATTAAAGGCCATGGGATTTTGGATTATACAGGTTATAGTTGCAGCAGATGTCAATGCTTACATACTTTTTTATTAGATATTTTCTTTTTTTTTCTTTTTTTTTTTTTTTTACATTTCAAATGTTTTTGAAGTTTCCTAGTTTCCCCTCTGAAAATCCCCTATCCCTCTCCCCCTGCCCCCATGCTCACAAACCCACACACTCCTGCTTTCTGGCCCTGGAATTTCCCTATACTGGGACATAGAAACTTCACAGCACCAAGGGCCTCTCCTCCCATTATGTAGCCTGGAAAGATGAGTGGACACAAAAGCTGAAGAATTGATTTAAGTAAGAAAACAGGACCAATGCTTGTGTGCAAGCTCTAAAGTGTTCTGTGCACCATCTAAGGAAGAAGTATCCTGTCAATCACTTCAGCTCCACAGCCTGTCTGGTACTTATGTTCAACTTCTTGTTTTTTTCTGGAATGATCTTCACATTCTGTTCTTGCACTATTGAAATGTTTTGTGTTTTTCCTCTTGTATCCAACCTTCCCTATAGAACCCAAACCCGCTACCGAATTTCCATAGTATTTATTATATATCACCAGCTTGATAAGTTACTCTGCATTTTAATTTTGTTTTGTACAAATAAATTATAGTTTTCTATTCAGTAGGTTAATTATGGGTAAGAAAAGAATTTATCACCTATAGGCTTTTGAAATGTATTTGTGCCAGTTCAGAGTTAGTGTTTATTAATAAAATTATTTTTATCCTCACAGTAAGCATTATGATTCTACAGTTTTAAAATATGTGTTGGTTTGCATAGGCTCAAAATAATTCTTCCGGAGGTTTGTATTTTACATATTCAATATTAGGGTAACAAACTCAGCTTATCTATGCTGACACTACTAGATTAGTCAAAGACAGAGTCGGTGTTTCCAAGGACTACCAAACAATACCTTGTTGCATAAACGATCCTTTTCTCCTTTTCTCTGTTGAGTATCAAAGGCCAAAAATTTGATTCCAACTTGATTTTTTAAAGGGAGCACCAGTAGAAAGCATCATGACCCTATTCATGGAAGCCCAAGTTAAATGTTCAGGCCTGCCTGCTACATCCACTCCAGTAGTGACCTGGATGAAAAGTCTTGGCACAGTCCCCAGGCAAAAAGTTCATGGAAACTTAGTCTCCTGGAATTGTGGCATCCTATATAAAGAATGCTCTAATGTCCTTGCTTTTGTTGGTAAACAGATCTGTGTGCTTTCCCTTAATATTGCTTCATTATAAGTGCTTCTAAAGATTGAATTTTTGACATATAGCTAGGTTAGATTCTAGGCAGTCCTTGATCTAACCTTGGGCATAAATAGATAAATCATTGCCCTACATAGGAATTCAGTACTATCTAGGAATAAGGAAGTTTGTGGTCTGAGGAGGAACCAGACTAGATACTTAGAACTATAGCTAACTGAGTTACACCCAGATACAAGTATTTACAATTGTCTAAGGGGAAGGTGGACTATACCGCAGTCTACAATAGGAACTATGGCTTCTAAGATTAAGTGGACCTTAGGTGGAGCTGGTTTTGATTCTAGTTGTTTAACATTGAATCTTATCCCAGTTGGTTCCTGCCAGTCCTTTCTGTGTCTGCATACCTCTGTTTTGTGTAAGATTCTAGTAACCTCTAATAACCTCATTGTATCCTGCCAGTGTGTCACCTAACTTTCCTATGTATAAAAAAATCTGATGCTTGATTTGAAAAATTACATTCAGATCCACACTCCCTTGTGTGTGAATCTGTTTGTCATTCGCCGAATCTTTGCCTCACTTGCTCCAGAGAATTCTACCCACGCAGACAAAGAGCCAAGAGCGTCTGCGGCACAGGCCATATGAGCTGCAGAAGAAAAAAAGAACAGGACAAGTGAGGAACAGGCTGGATGGGCATAAGTATCATCTTCCATCTGAGAGACAATATTTTGAAAGAAAGAAACAAACAAAAAAACATAAATAACTGAATATGAGCATTGTACATAAGTCCAGATGTGGGTTAAGCATCACCCTTGATGTGAAAAGTCCCCTTAAGTTACAGCCAGAGCTTTCCCTTCTAAATATGTTAAAACCAAAAACCATTTTCTCTCCTTTGACTCATGTTTTGAGCTTTGTAGTACTTGTGTTCAAAACGGATACACCTGTGGTTAGGTGTTTTAATTTCTTGTGTTCCTTTTCTTCTAGAAGTGCTGGTACAGGCTTTAGAGCAGATCACAGTGGTTGGGCCCTTTTTACCTTGTGAGTGTACCTGGTAATCATTAACTTGATGTTAGCAGGCTTTCTAGTGAAAATTACTAGTGTCTGGAAGAATCAGAAAATCTGTCCCAGGGAGAGCAGCCTAACCTCTTGGGCCCAAGTCACCCTGTCTAGGGCTCACAATAATTATGAGAACAAATTTAATAAAGTTTTCATATACTTGAGGCAGAACAAACCTCTATCACATTGTTGAAATAGCTTTGAAAATCAGAATGCACCAACAGAGTACAGAGATGCTAGCTGAACCAGCGCTAGTCCCACCTGCTTCTTTGCGGTCTCAGAGCTAAGAGGCAGGGCTACATTTTCCAGCTTCATTCTTGTTCTTGCAAGCCATGATCAGTGATCACAGAGCCCACACTTACTTAGGCAATCAGCTCCCACAACACACAGAGATTTCTTAGCACAGAGAATGAAAGGATCAAAATTGAAAGGAAGATGTTCCCCAACAGGCACTATGTATGACAAGGTGAAGGCTTAGTTTCTACCCTCTCTGCAAGAATAACAAGGAAGAAAGGTGAATCTGAGCCATGATTCTCAAAATGGCAGGATGTGGACAGGATCCAAGAAATACACCTTCCTAATTCCCTGGAAATTTATGTGTGTATGCCTAAGTATCCAATTAGCAAGCACAGATGCCATTATGCTTTAAAAAATACAGGATTTTACAGCTGCAAACCAGCTGTGTCCATAAATTTCACCAATTACTTCAGAGGTCTACCAAGACTCGGACCTGGATGGTGTGAAATCTGTTATCCTAGTTAAAACAGTCAAAGACTGATTGGCATATTTTTTCTGTGAAATTGTTTTCTTTGAAGAACGATAGAAAAATCATAGCAAATATACAGTGGTAGCATTCAGAAAACTCAGAGAAAAACATAATCTGTGACATTAAAACTGTGAATTTCAGTGGCCATACCCAGTGGAGTGTCTGTCATCAGGGTGCTGTGTATTTCTTCTCTTAAGTGAAAAACATTTAAAACTTGGGAAGAGGGACTAAGGCACCTTATCATATCCTTGATTCATTTAATCTCCTCTAGTTTTAACTGAATGAGCTCTGTTGACCATTTTGAGTAGCACAATGAGTCACCATGACGTTCATATATACTAAGTCAGCAATATCAGTCTCAAGGTTTCTTGACTATTATGCATCTTTATTCTATAATCACTTTTCCAGCCCACAGTTTTGATTTATAAATGCTAAGGGTTGTTTTTATTTTTAACTGTTAGCAAATGGTAAAATGTCCCTTGAGTTTAAATGGTCTAATCTTTTCCATAAGCAATGCATTTCCCTAAGCATCCTTTCTGTACTTTATTTCTCTCTTTACTCTCCTCTTCCTATTTTCATTTTCTTCTTTCTTTCTGATTTCTCTTTTTAGTCAGGAATGATGAAACAAAAAGAATTATAAAATTATCAGTGAATTCTCTTCCAGTTCTTCAGAACATGAAGCATTTTAAATTACAATGTTATGCAATGTAGTTTAGTACACAGGAATCAGATAGGAAATAATGCCCGGACAACCAATGGAACCGTAGGCATTTATCTTGTCATATTTGTTAAAGTAGGATAAAAATTATTAGAAATCTTATTGAGGAAAAAAAATTCAGTTACTTGGGCTTAAAAAATAGATAATAGTGAGGTGGCGTGATTAAACAAAAGAGAGTGATAGAAAGGATAGTGAAAAAGGGAGAAAGAAGAGAGGGTAAGGAAAAGAGGAAGGAGCAGAGCAAAGAGGGGGATCTGGACTGAAAGTGGTGAAAAGGACTGTAAAGGCAAAGAAATACATGATGAAGAAGGGGTGAAACTGGAAAATTGTACTGTGGATTATTTATGTTCAGTCTATAATATTATAAAAGCTTAATAGCAAGTGTTTAAGAATTTAGTTATCCAAGTTAAAGAAATATACTCTGTACAAAACTGTTTCTTTCTTTCTTTCTTTCTTTCTTTTTTTTTTTTTTTAATAGATGTGGATATACCTTAGCTGTAGAGTGTTTGGCTACAATGTACAAAGCCCTGAGTTTCCTCTGAAACAACAAGGAAACCAAATGATTTGGCACATGTATTTAATCCAAGCACTCTGAAGATGCAGGCAGGAGAATTAAAAGTTCAAGGTTCTCTAGCTACATATTGAATTTGAGACCATTTTGGAATATTTGAGATTGTCATAAGCTATATGTATAAGGAGAATAAATTTTAAAAATGTTTTGGCTGGTGCAGAAAGAGACAATTGTATCATTCTATGAAATGTTTTCTTTTATACCAAGCCAATCATAAATATTAATCCTACAATGCAAGAGGATTCTTAACATTGCCAGGCATCTTTGGTGAGTGGTATCTTCTGCCCTGCCATCTTCCTTCTTTTGCTGCCTTGCTCTCTGTCTAAAATCACCTTTCAATATCACTTTTCTCTGCGGATTTCATTTTTGATGTCTCTGTTTTCTCCTAAATTCTCTCTGGCTTCAATCTGCATAATTTAGCTCCTCTTCAGTTTTTGGCTTGTGTTTAGAGAACTGTAAGTATTTGGCTTGCACATGAAGTTGACACTTTCAATATGAATGCATAGGAGGTTATCATAGAAAACAGTCAAGCAACTAAAGCCATTAGAAGGCTAGACATTATGGCATACATCTTTATTTCTAGTACTCTTGAGGAGAAAACAGGCAGATACCAGAGAATTTGAGGCTATCTTGGCTTGCATAACGAGTTATCTGAGGCTTAGTTATTGGAAAGATTTGGGCTGTATCTTTGAAAATGGCAGCTAGCACTCAGCTTCTCCATGAACTCCAGAGAACCATTTCCAGCAGTTTTGTCATTGTTCTGCTGACCTCTGGAAATTAGAACACAGATCATGCTTTACTGTTTAACTAAGATCTCTGATTCTGGATACCATACCTCTTCATTAATATCTTTCATCTCTATACGTTCTCATGTAGAGTTATTTTGTGGAATAAGAAGAAACTAACTAAGTCTTTAAAACCTGTGTGGTTAAACATAGCATAAATGTTAACCAGTACCTGGCTGCAGATAGTCAATACCTTTCCTGTCATTTCTAACCATTCCTTAAACCTGACCTTTAACTCATGGCAGAACCATGGCTCAAAGTAAACACTGAAAAACAACTAAAGACTGTGTGGAAGGTAAAATTAAATATATTTTATGAGTTCCTTGATATTTGTAAAACAGACTTGTTCATAGAAATTTTACACAGTTTAGTCCTCTCACAAAGGTCTGGAAAGAGAATATGCTGACATTATTCCCTCCATTTAAGAGATACATAAAGAATGCCCAGAAAAGTAGGGCAGGTGTTGAAGGAATCTAAGTGTAACAATAGTAGAGAGGAAATCAGACCCCAATCCAGTGCCCTTTACCTAACTAAGTTTCCCACCAGTTGGTCAGGTTATTTAATAAGAAATCCATATCAAGCATGATATCTGATAATCTCTGGTGAGCTCCTTCCTAGAGGAAGGCACATCCTTGCTTAAATATTTGTTATACCCTTTTCTATTCTGTATAAGCTATTAAAATGTGATGTCCTGTATACTGACAGATTTCTTTAGAAAAAAAAAGCATTGTTATTGTGTGTTTGTGTGTGTGTGTGTGTGTGTGTGTGTGTGTGTGTGTGTGTGTTCAGGAGGGTTTGTGGAGGGATAAATTGCATGCCATCCTGTGATGGCAGCTGGCAGTCAGCTGTGACTGCTGGTGTGTATTCCACAATGCATTTCATGTGGCTGTGAACATTTACATTAAGGTCAATTAGTTTGCCAAAATAGAGACTCACAGCTGAGGTATGCTTACTGGAGTGCATTGGTGTTTGGCAGGAGAAAGAGAACAGATAAACCTACGTGGGCTTGGGATGCCAGCTGGTGGGTGGTCCTAGCCATGCTGTTGCCTTGCTATTCAATTCAATTCAACAAATATTTATTGAGTAACTAGATGTGCAGAGCACTGTGCAAAGTGCTGAGGGGCTGGCAAGGCAGCATATCCCATGACTCAATCCTTGGAAGATGTTCCAGCAACAATAGACATACTACTAAGGGAGACTACATAAGCACTATGAAGACATTGCTCACTTCTCTGTCTCCATTCAGCATTGTCATGAGTAAGATAACACCAGTGTGTCAATGAAAAGACTTTGCTGAGGAGGGAAGCAACTCTGACATACACTGTGCAGGTTTTATGTTCTAGGTGTTTCTTTGCCAACATGAAATAGGATTGGCCCATGTGTCTTGTTTTAGCCAAGAAAGTGAACAACAGCAAAGCATGTTACTTCTTCTGGGTTAATATTTAGCACATTGTCTTCCATGGTACGAATGTATGGTCACATGATGGGACCTCCATTAGTCTGTGCCTTGGTGGCAGCGAACAGTATATTAGGTAGGTTACTCACTATATAAAGACCTGGAGACAGTGTTCAATTAGAAAAAACGTTTGCCTTGAAAATGTAAACACCTGAGTTTGGACACCAAGAAAACAATATAAATGGCTGGCATGGTAGAGCCTGTCCACCATCCTGGAGATGAGGAGGCAGAGACAGGCACACCCATGAGAGCTCATTGGCCAGCTAGACTAGCCAACTTGACAGAGTTCTAAACTAATGAGAGGCTCAGTCTCAATCAGAATATGGAAAGCAGCAGAGCACTAGGAAGGGTTCTGTCAGACTTTTACACGTGCCACCATACAAATGATCAGAGGTTACCTACATTCTACATGTGCACCCCCTGCCCCCATACAAACAGGCGCACATAGAGAGATGAAGTGAGAGGATGGAGAGAGAAAGAGTGTATGCCTGTGGTACAATATCATTTAAATATTTTAGATCTTTACTTCAGTAACAAAACACAACAGAGAACAGAGAGAGCAAATAGATGCAAAAGTATCATAGGCACAGGAGTAATAAGACTCATTTAATAGCTTAACATAAAACCAAAAGAGAAGAGGAAGTCCCTGTGAGAACAGTAACAATAAGACTTCCATTTGTTAGCATTTAGAGCACATTTTCCACAATATTGAAAATAAATCCAACACACAGCTTGTAGTTCAACCAAGATCCTATAAGGAGATGGAAAACAAGAACAATCATGTCTTTTTCTCCAAAGTTTAGACTAATGGGAGCATGGGCTAGGAATACAAATAAACTATGTAATCCAAATCAAACCACCACTACCACCACCACCACCACCACCACCACCAAAAACAACAACAAGAACAGAAACCTAGAAAACACAGTCCATTTCTAAGATATATTTTCTATCCACCCAACTCATTTCTTTCAAAATTATGAGGAGATTTTCACCATGGGCACCACCCTCTGGAAGAACATTGTTCTAAGACTCAGAGTGGATGAGGATACCCCTATGCTCTCAGTGCAGAAGGCTCTAACATACATCCATAGTAGGTAGGTCCACTGTACTGTGCCTCAGCTTTTAGTTTTCTTTTTTTTTTTTTTTTTTTTTTTTTTTTTTTTTTTTTTTGGTTTTTCGCGACAGGGTTTCTCTGTATAGCCCTGGCTGTCCTGGAACTAACTTTGTAGACCAGGCTGGCCTCGAACTCAAAAATCCGCCTGCCTCTGCCTCCCGAGTGCTGGGATTAAAGGCGTGAGCCACCTTCTATATCAGACACTTGAATTCATCAGTTGAGAGAGAAGCAGGTCCTTATTTTCATTTTCTTGCTCTTAGGATTGAGCCCTGATCCTTCTATGTATTTGGCAATTCCCTCCCAGTGAGAAATATTTCTAGATCTTAAAAAAAAAAAAAAAAACATATTAAGACAGCCTCCATTGAAAATATTATAGGACCTTGCTCTTTAAAAACAATTTTCAGTATAAAATTTTTCTATAAGGCACCACTGTAGTTTGACAACTTAAGTATATTCAAAGTGCATTAATACGACATATGGTGAAGATGGAAATTCCTTAATTTTAAAGACAGTTGTGCAGTCAATCCTAACCTAAGTTCTGGAGACACTTAGGTTAAATCCCAGTGGAGCCATCTGTTAGATATATGTTCAAGTCGCTTTAAGTAAGTCTCCAGTTTTTCAGCTATATGGTGATAATCAACAGAATAAGCAAGATCCTATAATGATTGAATGTAGTGATGTTTGGCATAACAAATGAGCAAAAACCTTGATGTTATAGTACTATTCCTGGAATCAAGAGTCAATAAGCAAGACACATGTAGAGGAAAACTGACACCTGGCTGACGTAATATCATAAGGCCCAGAACGTAGTTTATGCTTTTTTTAGTTTTCTCGACTTAGAAGATGTTGACAGGTCTGCACTATCAGTCAGGATGCTGTGTGAAAACAAAGATTCCTTCCAGTTATTTATCTATGTGGTTAGATACTGATGAATTTTAGGACAATTGGAGTGGAAATCCATAGCACAGTTTGCCCCAAATGATAATTAACTGAAAGGAAATGTAGGTACCAACTCAGTCCTTTGCCTGACTTCTGAGTTCAGTGTCTCTTTTGTCAGAACAAAACCCTTCAATTTAAGCATGAGCCCCTTTCTTAGAACTTAACATCATCCCCAGCAACAGATGTTAACATAGAAAGAATAAAGTCAAGTTCTCATTCATTTGCAGAAGTTATCTTCATATTAACTTACCAAAGTGGTATTACATACCTTTTCAAGAAGGGTGTGCCCTATTTTCAAATAATGGAACTGTCTGTGATGCAACATTGAAAAAGGTTTGAAGACATGGTACTAAAATGTGGCTATGTACATGTTCAAGGTAGAAGCAAATGATGCTCACTGCTGACAGTTTTCTCACAAATGCTGTGCACCCTCAAAGGTCAACATTGGACTAGAGAAGTAACTTAGTGAGTAAGGAGTTGTCCACCATCTGACTGTTCCACATCCACTAACTCCTCCCCACCCCACTCTGTCTCCATGTGAATGTTCCCTCCCACCCCCCACCCCACCTAACCTTTAAACTCCCTGGGGCCTCCAGTCTCTTGAGGGTTAGGTATATCATCTCTGAATGATCACAGACCCAAAAGTCCTCTACTGTGTGTGTGTTGGGGGCTTCATATAAGTTGGTATATGCTGCCTGTTCAGTGGTCCAGAATTTGAGAGATCTCAGGGGTCCAGATTAATTGAGACTGTTGGTCCTCCTAAAATGTTTGTCCTTCTCCTCAGCTTCTTTCAAATTTTCCTAATACAACAATAGGGGTCAGCTGCTTTTGTCCCTTGTTTGGGTGCAAATATCTGCATCTGATACTTTCAGCTGCTTGTTGAGTCTTCTGGATGTCAGTCATGCTAGGTTCCTTTTTGTGAGTGCTCTGTAGCCTCAGTAATAGTGTCAAGAATTGTGACCTCCCCTTGAGCTGAATCCCACTTTGGGCCTGTCACTGGATCCTTTTCTCAGGCTCCTCTCCATTTCCATCCCTGTAATAATAAAAATTCTCCTCCTCCTCTTTCTTCCACTTATATTTTTATTAGCATGTATTAATTATTTTTATTGGTTATTTTCTTTATTTACTTTTCAAATGTTATCCCCATTCCTGGTTTCCCCTCTGAAAAACACCCTTCCCCTATTTCCTCCCTCCTCCTCTTGCTCCTGCTTCCTGGCCCTGGCTTTCTCCCACAATGGGGCAGAGAGCCTTCACAAGACCAAGGGACTCTCCTCCCATTGATGCCCAACTAGGCCATTCTCTGCTACATATGCAGCTGGAGCCAAGAGTCCCACCGTAAGTACTCTCTGGTTGGTGGTTTCATCCTTGGGAGCTATGAGGGTACTGGTTAGTTCATATTGTTGTTCCTATGCTCAGTCCAATGGATGGCTGAGAGCATCCACCTCTGTATTTGTCAAGCACTGGCAGAGCCTCTCAGGAGACAGCTATATAAGGCTTCCCTCAGCAAGCACTTGTTGGCATCCAAGTTGTCTGGGTTTGGTGATTGTATATGGGATAGATTCTTTAAGACAGAAACAATTATGGGTCAGAGTTGTGACTGTGGGATGGCAGTCCCGTGCCTCACTTGATATTCTGTCTTGCTGCTGGAGGTGAGTTCTATAAATTCTCTTTGCGTCCTGAGTGTCTCTCATCTCCCAGGTTCCTGGTGCATTCTGGAGAGTTCCTCCAACCTCCTACCTGCTGCTTATTCTTTCTGCTAGTCTTCAGGGCTTCAGTCCATTTCCTTCACTTAATACCTGATCATGTTCCCCTGTCCCCACCACTGCCGCCCTGTCCACTTTCCCTCCCATGTCCCTCTCACCCTCCCCACTTGTGATAGCATTCTTCTCTTTCCCAAGTGGATCTTAGGAGACCTCACTTGGGCACTTCAGCTTGTTCTTTAAATTTTTTTTTTGTTTTTTGTTGGCTCTCTAATAAATTTATTTATTTCCTCCCATTGTATTTCTGCACTTCTTTAAGGAATTTATTTATTTCATGCTTAAGGAGTCTATCATTTTTATAAAATTGGTTTTAATTTTGTTTTCTTTTGCTTCAGCTATGTTGAAATATTCAGAGATGGCTGTAATAGGATAGCTGGGTTTTAATGCAGTCTTACTACATTGGATGTTGTTGATTGTGTTGGCGGCATCTGGATTTGGGTTGGCTATAGGCCTAGGTGCTGACCTTTGGGTTGGTTTTGTTGAGTAAGTCTTTTGCTTCTTAGTTTCTGTTTTCTCTGGTCTTCTGGTCTTTGTGGTCTGCATTTATGGCTGCTAGCATGACTTCTGAAGACTCTGTCAGAGTTGGCATATGCTGGTCTCTTTAGAAATTTTTTCTTCTTGTATAATACTGAATTTTATAGCTAGGGTTACAGATGTTTGTCAGCAAATAGAGGCTTGTCCAACACATCAGTAGTTTTTCACATTATTAACTGAAGGGAATTATGTTTATGGAATTACCTAGTTTTATGAACCTACTATATTTTATGTCCCTATAAGAATTCTTGGGGATTCTTTTATGGTGGAATATACCTTATTTCACTAAAATACTTCTGTTCTTACAGTTTTTCCTATATGATGTTCTGGATCATTAAACGCAAGCTATTAAGTCTCTTATCTTGGATCTGTTGAAAGCAGAAGTTGAGACAAGAAATAAAAATGGGGAAATGAAAAAGAATGGCAAGGAAAATGTGGGCAAGAAGGGCAAGTTTGAGATGGCCAGAATATGCATTGTTCTAGAGAAGTCTAATTTTCTACATTTACAAGTATATGTTGCTAATTGATCAGCTTTCTAATATTTTCAAACAAATGTCAAGACATTCTACTTTGTTTCCAGTACCAAATATCAGATCCTAAAATGTTTGATGACTACACAAAAGAACTGTTTAACCCTTGTCAAAAATGTTTACATCTGATATACATAATGTTATATTCGGTTTTATATATTTTGAAATAATTATGTCTTTTAACCATTTTCTTCCTTCTTCTCAAAACATTCCATGTACCATGCCTCCTTTTCTTTAAAATTCTTGAGAGTTTTTGAATACACACACACACACACACACACACACACGTGTGTGTGTGTGTGTGTGTGTATGTGTGTGTGTGTGTGTGTAATTGGTGTAATTCTAATAGGCCTGCTTTTATATGTTACTTGAGTTTTTTCCCTTACTGCTTTTAATATTCTGTCTTTATTTAGTGCGTTTGTTGTTATGATTATTATGTGTCAGGAGGAATTTCTTTTCTGGTCCAGTCAATGCGCTCACCTGTACAGCCTGCTCTGGGGGTGGTAGCCCTCTGGCTACCTCTCCTCTGGCAGGTAAGGTGCCCAGATGTCTGCAGCATTAAAAGGGGGTCTGTTCCTGAAGCTGTGTGGCTTCTGCCTATTCCAGAAGATCTGTTGTGTCCCCCGCAGTCTGCTGCTCACCCTCTGCAGTCCGCAAGCTGATCTGAGCAGACTGGTCTCAGAGGGACCTGGGAGTCAAGATGGCTCCCTTACTTGCTCTGGGGGTCACAGCCCTCCGGGCAGCCACCTATCCTCTGGCGGGGAAAGTGCCCGGATGTCTTCAGCCAGAAATGAGGGTCTGTCCCAGAAGCTGTGGGGCTTCTTCCTGTCCCAGAAGCTCTGTTGCTTCTGCAGTCCACTGCTCCCCTTCCGCTGATCTGTGCAGACTGGTCTCTGAGGGCTCTTTTTTTTCCATCCATTTGAACAAAATTTCCTTTAGATGTATCTTATATTATCATAAGATATAGAATTCCTGTTTTGGCAAATATTTTCTTTGAGATATCTCTGTATCTTTTATAACATGTACAGGAAGACTCCATTAACAAGATCCATCTTCAACATAAATGTGCCAAAAAATATTGCTTTTTAAGCCAAGAACCATATCACTGACCATTCTGGTAAGATATACAGAAGCCTGCCAGTTGAAGCAGTTACATATTTGGAACAATATCAACTATTTAGATGTAATCAGGAGCAGATAAACAGGAGGTAGTTCACCTGTTTCTGTAAAACTAGCCAATTACTGTGGCTAGTAAGTTCATAAACCCTACAAGAGAACTCACTATGGCCACTTTTCTAAACCAGCATAGTTTCTTACTTCCTTCTGCCCACATTAAAGGAGCTCTCACCTTTCACCAAAGATGCTTCTCCTTGTAGAAGACAGAGATATTTACACAAATCCATAAACGTCCAAAATACAGAGAACAAGTTATCATATGATACAGAATCTCAAATGATATAGCTACAATATAACCTATAGGCATAAAGCTGAGAAACCATCATAGAATAGGCAGAAGGACTGTAAGAGCCAGAGGGCCAGGATTTCTACTGTGACATGTTTCTTTATATGCCAGAAAAGCTACAGACATGGAATTTCAACAATATAACTACCTGAACAAGACTATCACAATGACAACACCAGTTAACAACATCAGGTGACATGAATAATTCTTTTATATAGTAATAATAATAATAATAATAATAATAATAATAATAATAATAATAATAATGTATACATGTATATGTGTGTGTGTACATATACACATATTGCTACATACATTACATGTATACACAAAATGGTATTTATATGTCATATGTGAAACATATTGTATGTTATATAAATAAAATATATAATTATCATCATATATGACTATATACCTATATATGACAATAATTATTATGAGTTAATGACTTTAAGAGGGAGTCTGGAGGACATGAGAGAACTGGGAAGAGGAGAAGTAGGGTTAAAATTATGTGAAGAGTATCTTCATATGTGAAATATAAATCAAATATTTAAATTACATTAAAGATTCTTTTACAAATCTATTTATATTTTCTACATACAGTCAAAGGTTTCTCATTTCAGAAATACTTTTTTTAAATAAGCTCTCATTTCTGTTGATACACAACAACTGAAGAAAATTGATATAAAGAAATGCTTTTCTCATTTTTTTTTTCTCCAAGGAATAAGGTGATAACTTTACAAGCATAGCCGACTCATGTTTCTCGTCTTTGCTCTAATAGTTAATTAGCCAAGCAACCTTGAGAAAGGCATCCTACCTTCCTAAGCCTTCATTTCCTTATCTTGAAAATGAGCTATAGTGCTTTCTATATAAGCTACCACACCGGATTGTTTGAAAGAACAAACATTATCACATAAATACATTTTGGAGGTGCACAGCACCATATAATTGGGACTGCTATCATGAATAGAAAATAATAGTGTCTCTGGGTAGAGCAGTGCTCAGAAAGCATTTAGTGATGCTGTCTCATGTTAGTGATGAGGGTTCTGAGTGTTAGAAGGTTATAAAACTTAGTCAAAGTCATAAAGCGGGCTGAGGCCATAATACACAAGAACTAAGTCTTCTGGTTCTAGCTCCATCACAATTTTTCATTCCAATATGCATGCCGATCCACATGGCCTATGTGTTTAATTAAATTATTTCTCTTCTTTTGTCTCCCAATTCTTTCTGTGACACATTATGACACTTCCATGTTAACTAGAACAGCTCAGCCCCTCAGGGACTATAATTTTAAGTTCAGAGCAGCTATTTTAGTGAGTATGTATAGATGTCAGTGGACATTTTCCTGTGTTGACTTAGCTGTACTGAACTACCTTAGAAATGATAAAGTCATTTTTATCTTTTTTGAAAATCTCCCCACATATTACTCAGACATAATTTGTAGATGTCTCTAAGATGTTTGCACATTTGAATAGCAGAAGTAATGCTTGAAGCCTGCAGCTGCCAATCTCTCCATTGCCTGTAGCTGTTTCCAACCTTCTGGATGGTCCCTTTCATTCCACCAATAAGTTATCCCAGGAGCTTGAAGGTGATTTCTCATTCATCTTAATTGCATACTCATTGTATATGGAATTTAAGCCCTGAAATTAAGTGCAAATTTCCTCAACCAATTTTGACCTCTGATTCTTTCTTTGTCAGTTTTTCTTCTTTGAAGGATATTTTATTGTCTTTTATTATTTACCATCATTTAATTATTATTAATTCCAAACATAGCCAACACAAAACTCTTTATTTACTGATTTCTTATTTTTCACATTCTTTTTCATATTCTTAAATAGGATGTTCTGCCATTGCTCCTGAAGCTCATCAACCCATTATCTCTTCTGACAGTGAGAATTTTTTTTCTAAAATGTATAAACATAGCAATAGCCAGAAGGAACTCACACACAAGCAGGCCTGGAAAGGTGTGTGATGTGCTAAGCTGGATGTGCACATTGATGACAGGCATTATATATTTCCTTGTTTTATCCTCTCTTCTGCTCCTCCAATAACTTCCCAATTTTGATTTGCATCGCCCCCCCCTGCCCCCAAATATCCTCCTCAGGCTTTTATGTTTATAGATCTCACTTTCCTTTTCATTCCTTTTATGTTCTTTTGCCCCTCTTTTTCTTCCTTCCCAATTATCCTGCAAGGTTTTATTGACTTCAGCCTTTGCTAGTTCTATGTATTTGAAAGCAGCCATTCACTACCTTCTCTAGAGAAGTACCAATAAAGTAAAAAACCATCATCACAAAACAGTTCCTCACAGCTTTGTCACATCCCAGACAGCTTCATGAAGATATGCTGAAAGGATTGGTTTTGCTTGTATTTGCTTTAGTGATCGCTAAGGGCAGCAGGCAGACCTGAAAGGTATGGTAAATCAGGAGCTATTATGACATATCTTTAGAGAGTGTAGTGGCATTTTTTTCTCTTCTCCGTTTTTTTTTTTTTTTTTTTTTTTTCTTTTCAGTTTGCCTTGAACTATCTTCTGCTATTTTATATTATTTAAGAAAAAAAAATCTTAGATATTTTTCTTTCTTGAAATCTTAAAATTTCTCTGAACTGGTTAAAATTATTTCCAAGTATAATTCTAAAGGACAGTGCATTATGTAGAAGTGACTTAAGGAAGGAAGGAAGAAGGAAGGAAGGAAGGAAGGAAGGAAGGAAGGAAGGAAGGAAGGAGGAAGGAAGGAAGGAGGAAGGAAGGAAGGAAGGAAGGAAGGAAGGAAGGAAGGAAGGAAGGAAAGAAGGAAGGAAGGAAGGAAAAAGAAGGTAAGAAGGGAGGAGGGAGAGAAGGAGGGTTGTGGGGAGAACAAGGGGAGGTGGTGTGTTATTATTCACTGTGGCAATAAGGAACTAGAACTCATCTGTGTAGTTTGTAATGTTCAGAGACTCTTGGTCCTGTCTTCTGAGAAAGTCTGGTGAATGAAGAGGTTTACTAAAAAGATTTTGCGCTGGGGAGTTATGTTCATTGATGTAAGTTCTCATTCTGAAATCTAAGTTGTAATGATAAGAACTGTTTAGTTTATATTGAGGAGAAGAAGGCTTATTTATGATAAATCCATTTAGCAAAAATCTGAAATTCTGAATGAGGATCCTGAAGATGTTCAAGCTGATTTTTAATAAATCAATCAAGTTTGGAATTCAATATACAAATCTGGGGTAGAGATACAATTATCCATACCTTGCACAACATTGTCCTTACCATACCCATATGATAGCCACTTATGGTGAGTGTAATGAAAACTAGTTTTTAAAAATAAAGTCCTTAATTTCATAGATAACCAACTATTATAGGCTATCACCATTACTCTTTGGTTTCCACACAAACTGTAGTGTAAGACTGTATTGCTGTAGGCATCATGTACTTGATTCATAAAGTATGATGAATACAACTGTTAGTTACCTGAAAACTTTGTCCCTATTGACTAGCTTTTATGGTGCAGGAAGTTACTATGCTGCTACTAGCAGATAAAGTCATCATCAGTCTTATTCAGTAGTAAACTCTCTAAGTAACAGTAATGATTGGCTTGGCAGGACATGTCTATTGGTTCAATAGCTTCAGGACCTTCATGGGAGTAACCAACCACTTTCTTTCCTTTAATTGCTTTGTCTAGTATTTTGTCATATTATTAGGAAATGGAAGGAAGAAATGATGTAATCAGGGATTAGATTCTCTAAGCAATTAAGTTTCCCTTCTTGGGATAGAATACTAAAGATATATGTTCACTTGTATTCATCAATGAATTCCTTGATTAATCAGAATAAATTCTATTTATTTCTGGCCCAAATTGCAGAAGATACACAGTTGTCACTAATTTTGCCAATCATAGAGTCAGTTACATTTGACATACTACTCTTTATCATGGTATGCAGGCCCAGATATCCTTAAATTACTAAGGTACTTAATTCTGCTGATGGTTTCTTGCACTTGAAGAATGTGTTATGCTTATTTCATAAGCACGGGCTGGAGTAAGTTTTCGAAATAATGATATGTTGTATGTAACTTGTTTCACCTTATTTATTTGATCATGCAGAAGCTTGTATTTTCTGGTGTTTCTTCTATATACCTAACTCACCACTAAGTTGTGATCATACATACGTTCTCTCTTTTTGTCAGTGGTTGCCATTTTCCTTCAGTTATTGTTTCAAGGGTACACCTGTCGAAATGATCCATGAGAACAAACCTAAACACAATTATTACTTTCCAATGGGGAAAAATTCAAATCTATCTCTGGCTGCTTGATCCACAGAGAGTATCAGAGACTCTTTTAAATGCAGGTTTTCTTTGTCTTCACAGTCTCCATATGTTGTGTGTTTCTCTGCTAATTCTATCATAATCCTACCCAGATGTTACAAGATCATTTATAAGCTGTGGACTACAAAGTAATTATAGCTACCAACACAATGAAACACCTTTAATTGAGTAAAGAAAGACTAATGAGAACACATGCAGTTCAATAAAAGAAATAAAACACTGGACAGGAAGAACTGTTACAACACTCATTTCTACAGCATATGATAACATCATTTCTAGCATTTTTTTTTTCCGGGACATAGTTTACAATCTTAGGTCTTCACAATGTCCACACACCAGAATTATTTTTAATAAGGCTGTACGCTAGATTCTTAGATTTCAGAAACATATTATTGTACATATTTTATTTACACAAAGGATTGGTAAAATATAAAAACTTAGTCAAGAGATGGCTATCTGGAAGAATCAAAAAGGAGATTCTCTAATTGCAAATTTCACCTGATAACAAAGTTTACTACTAATATTTTTGCATAAGTTTATTCTTCCTTTTACTCGAGCCTACACAATTAAAACGTATTGAGTTGTAGGTCCACGTTCCAACTTTATAAAATAAAGATATTTTCCATAGGCTAATTATTTTTCTTTGCCTCTTCTCATGATACATAAGCAGAAATAAAATATTTGACAGGTATCCATTAAGAATAGCCATTAATGATATAATCTATCATTTCCTAAAATGGCATCAAGATTCAAGAGACAGAGAAAAGATACAAGTAAGCTCAAATTGTAAGAAGAGGAGTCTTTTGGGAACTTATACAGGGTATCATTTTTATAAAGCTACACCTCCTCTTTAGATAATATGGGTTCAAGAATTGACAGTATTGAACTGATAATAAAATAGAGAATTACCAGCAGAAGGTAGAAGGAGCGGAACACACAGCAATAAAGTCATGCAACAAGCTGTATACTACAGAGAAATTAGTACATCATTTAGGGGAGTAAAGTGCTGATAGAAATGTATAAAGGCTTAATTCCAGGGTTTTGGCTTGCACTGTTTTGGGGGGTGTAGTTCTGAATCACTTGTGATACACAACTGTGACTTAAGATAATTTACTCAGCCTCAGTTCTAGGAAGGTATGCAAGAATCTGAAAATAGAGTGTATGCTTATGAAGCACGAGAAAGCAACACAGTAAAATATGTGACAACGGTGAGAGGGCATCAAAGAACATTTGACGTGGATGATTTAATGGCCCATTCTTTTCAAGACTTTTGTGACTTGCAGTTTGCTCAAATTTTATTCCAAGTTTTGCTTCATAACATTTCAACAAATGTGTCCTGACTTTAACTTTGGATCACTGACAATTCTAAATTTGTGTGTCCCTTTCTATTAGGGAACACTGTAAGGGCTGGAGAAAACTATTGGCATTTAAAAACACTTGCTGCTCCTACAGAGAACCAGAGCTTTGTTCTCAGTGTATATGCCTGCTACCCTGTAAGCTCTATCTTACAAATATAATCATGAGTACAAATTAATAAAATAAATTTTCATCAAAAGAACAGACTGTTTATGCTGCTTTTTTCCATTTCCCTAAATTACATTGAAAACTTCTGCCAAAAGATAGAATCATCATATTCAAGACATTCCATTGCCAGTCTAATTTTAATGGACCACCACCACTGAAGGGTGCTAACACACTTTTCTATCTGTCCAACAGTCAATGTTGCCTCATATTTACCAGTAGTCTTTAAGACATTTTCAAATTCATTCCTACCTTTTCCAGTTAGTTTCTCCAAAGTGAATCCAGTCACTCTGCTGGCTGACTGTGACTTCTCTTTACACCCATACATCTCCTAAGCTTGATGGAACTTGCTTTATTCTCTAAAAATACCAATTGCTTACAAGGGGTCTTGATGGTGTGTGATGGTCAGATGCAACCAATGTGTGTACAGACTCTGTTTGTTTCATAAATCATTGTCATCACTATAGAGAAAAATCCAGGAGACACAGAGAACATAGTGTAGGAGATTTTAAAAAAAAATGTGTTTTCTTAGACTAGGGAAAGTCACTCAATATGTGACAGGCCACTTTCCTGCACATTTCAGGTGGGTTTAGAGAAAACAACAATAACAACTTCAGGAGACACAGAGAACTTAATACAGGAGATAAACAAACTTTGTCTTTTGAGATTAGGAAAATACACACCCCCACAGTATGAGATGCCACTCTTCTGCACATTTCACACAGATCTAGAAAAAGTAGCTCTTCCTGTAGGATTATGTCCTACTCAGATCATTTACTGGCCTGTTTAGGTCTACTCTTTATAGTGGTTTGAATGTAGATAGCAATGGAAATGATATGTCTTGATTCTTTATCAGAAAAACTTCAAATTGACAGTAATTTTGTCTGTTGCCAGATTTAAATAGTCCTCCACTAGTGGTAGCTCAAGTTGTCATATGTCCTTTTAGCGTGGAAATATAACTCAGGTCATATATTCTGATCAGAAATTAGAATCCTAAAGTCCTAGTTTCTGTTTATACAGACTGTTGACTATAAAGGGATGGCAAGTCCCAATGTTCAACAATCTTGCTAAATTTTGACAAGTTGGCCAGCTATCTTATACATACATTGAATGTTTTAGGATAATACTGATTGTACAATGAAATATAAGTTTAAATGCAACTTTTCAATTTCATTATTTTGTAGACATAGGGTTTCAAATAACCCTGACTGGTCTCATACTTGGTGTATTGCTTAGACTATAGAGGAAGATGACTTTGACTTTATGATCTTGCCTTCACTCCTCCAGGGCTTAGCTTATAGTGGCACAACAACTTGTTTTATTTTGTGCTAGTAAATGAACCCAGGACTTCATACACACTAGGCAAGTATTCTAACAAATATCACCAGATCTCTGAGTTGTTTTGAAAGTAAAAGACCAAAGGTGGAAGATAAAGTGCAATGAATGTTTCATTAGCTTAACTTATTAAAAATTAGACATTTTCACTGGGAAAGAAATTCTCCATGTGTCTTCTTGTCCTCAGACCTTCATCTGAAGCATCTTCCTAAGGCTTGTAGCAAGCTACCCTGTTGTTCTAAGATGTTCTTCATCAGTCCTTCATTGTTTCCTAATGGAAATGTTGAGGCTACCATTTCTATGGTATCGGCATGTAAAGCTCTTTCCAGTTGACAACTTCGGAGGAGTTTTAAAAAGTAGATGAAAAGTTTATGAAAACTCAGGAATACCAGGAGAGCACAGAGAAGGTGCTTGCAAAGGAATCACATAGAACAACTAACCGTAGCATACTGAGCAACACAAACTGTCCATTTCACAAAAGATTATTAAGATTAGGAGCATCACATTTACCATTGATGCCCTTTGGGTTCTGGGGATTTTGTGACACTACAGACTGTCAGCGTGGCCCAGGGGAAAGTATTATTACAGAGTTATAGCACAGTAACACAGATAAACCAAGAATTCTGGCCTTCCACTCCATAGCTGCCATACTTGGATGTCTGGACTTGGAAAACCTCCCCCCTCTGACTTTTTCTATGTGAAAATAATATTCACTGAAGTCTCCTTTCTCAAGGTGGCCCTAGTTTGTTTGACCTGTGATTTTAACTTACTTTCTTTACTTTTTATTATCTTTTATTTTTCCTCGGAAACTTGAATAGTAATGAACATGAAAGGGCTCCACAAAGTGAAATGTCTTGTACATGATGAGGTTACTAACTTGGTGTGGATGCGTATGTATGAGAGAGTTCCTCTCAGAATTATAATCATGGTAGAAGTAGTGTGTGTGCAGTAACAAGAAGCACCACAAACCGATGACTGAGGTAGCTGTAGCTATCTGTGGTTTAAAAAAAGAAGGAATCCTGTGCATCCCTTTCAGAAGTACCGGAAGCAGCACTGAAGAGCTGACCCTGACTCAGACCCTCAATGTCAAAAGGGTGTGATTGAATAGGACTCCAACTGGTAATAAGGACACATGCTCCACTATGTTCATAGCAGCCTTATTTATAATAGCCAGAAGCTGGAAAGAATGCAGATGTCCCTCAACAGAGGAATGGAAACAGAAAATGTGGTACATTTACACAATGGAGTACTATTCAGCTATTAAAAACAATGAATTTATGAAATTCTTGGGCAAATGGATTTATCTGGAGGATATCATCCTTAGTGAGGTAACCCAATCACAAAAGAAGTCACTAGATTTGCACACACTGATAAGTGGATATTATCACAGAATCTTAAAATACTCAAGATACAATTTGCAAAACACAAGAAAATCAAGAAGGAAGACTAGCGTGTGGATACTTCATTTCTCCTTAGAATAGGGAACAAAATAACCATGAAAGGAGTTACAGAGACAAAGTTTGTAGCTAAGATGAAAGAATGGACTACCCAGAGTCTACTCCACCAGGGGAGCCATACCATAATCAGTCACCAAACTCAGACACTATTGCATAGGACAGCAAGAGTTTGCTGAAGGGACCCTGATATAACCTTCTTGTGTGAGGCTATGCCAGTACCTAAAAAATACAGAAGTGGATGCTCACAGTCATCTATATGATGGAACACAGGACCCCCAATAGAGAAGCTAGAGAAAGTACCCCAGGAGTTGAAGGGGTCTGCAACCCTATGAGAGGAACAACAATATGAACTAACCAGAACCTCCAGAGCTCATGCCTCTAGTTGCATATGTAGCAGAAGATGGCTTAGTCATCCATCATTGGGAAGAGAGAGGCCCCTTGGTCTTACAAACTTTATATGCCCCAGTAGAGCGGAATGCCAGGCCAAGAAGAGGGAGTGGGTGGATAGGGGAGTAGGGTGAGGGGAGGGTATAGGGAATTTTCAGGAAGCATTTGAAATGTAAAATTAAAAGAAATAAAAGAAAAGGACTCAATGGCACTTTCAACTTTTATCACATAAACAAAAGGTTTTTCGGTTAGAATTTCTATTTGAATAGTTGAGAAATAAACAGTATATTTTTCTTCTTCATTTTTAAATTTTAAAATCCAGATTTTATTCTCCTCCTGGTCTACCCCTTGACTGTTCCACATTTCATACCTCCTCCCTGACCCCCTCCCTGTCTCCACGAGAGATACCACCACCCCACCAGATCTCTAAACTCCCTGTGGCCTCCAGTCTCTTGAGGGTTAGATGCATCTTCTCTGGCTAAACCCAGAACTGGCAGTTCTCTGCTGTATATGTGTTGGGGGCCTCATTTCAGTTAGTGTATGCTGTCTGGTTCTTGTTCAGTATCTAAGGGATCTCGGGGGTCAGATTAATTGAGACTGCTAGTCTTCCTAAGGGTTGCCCTCCTCCTCAGCTTCTTCCACTTTTCCCTAATTCAACCGCAGAGGTCAGCAGCTTCTCCATTGTTTGGATGCACATATCTGCATGTGCCTCTTTCAGCTGCGTGTTGGGTCTTTCAGAAGGCAGTCATGATAGATCCCTTTTTGTGAATACTCTATAGCTTCTGTAATAGTATAACATCTTTGGGCCTGTTGCTGGACCTTCATTTTCTCAGGCTCCTCTCCATTTCCATTCCTGCAGTTCTTTCAGACAGGAATAATTATGGGTCAGATTTTTGACTGTGTGAAGACAAGCCCATCCATAACTTGATGCCCTTTCTGTCTGCTGGAGGTGGGCTCTACAAATTCCCTCTATCCACTTATTAGTGAGTACATACCATATGGCTTATCTAACACAAATGATTTAAAATAAAATATTATATATTGTAAACAATATTAATAGTAAATATTATAGTCCAATGTTTTATATATATATTACTATATAATAAATACACAGCAAAAATAAAACTTAACCTTAGAAAATGACTTTGTAAAATGTACTAATTCTTAGCAAGATAATCCTTTAACTGAATATTGTTCATGAATCTATCAGCTATATTACTTCATGAGCCAAAGTCTTTGGACTTACAAAAGAAATCATACAGGTCTTTTCTATTTCTTTTCTTCAAAGACCTCTTTAATTCCATTCTTGGTCTAAGGAGTTGGTTCAGTGGATAATAGTGCTGCCTTAAAATACAAGCCTGATACCACCAGAGTTCCATCCAAAGGTAGGAAAGACCTGGCCTGAAGTTAAAGAATCACAACTCCAGAAACTTTAAGTACACTCAGTAAAGTAGGCTGAGTGAGCTTTGCCCTGATGTATGGGTGTGTATGCCCAATGTGCTCTAGTACAGCCCCAGGAAGCACTGTTATATATATATATATATAAAAAAAAAAAAAACTTCTCCCTGTATTCCCAGCCTTCAAAGACTCAAACCCATACAATATCAAAGTCAATTCTAGTGCCATTCTTCTCTGCCCTTTCTAAACCTGGCTTCTCCAGGGGCCTGAGACCTGCTAGTCCTGGAGCAGATCCTCCTGTGACTGCCAACAAAGCTCTCTGAAGAGAAATAATTTATTTGATTCCATGTTGTGCTGACAAACATGTGCGCTGACTTCTCCCCAGTGAGGCAGTAGACTCTAGAGACAGCCACACAACGGAGTCTACTTTTTTGCAGCAAAGATGCAAAAACACTGAGCTGATTTTTATTCCCTTGTTTTGATTATTTGTTTGCTTATTGTCTGCTTTTATTTTCCTTTATGAAAACATCTAACAAGTGATCATGTGTTGATGAAAGAATAGTGGGTGCTTAGAGCACTGCTCTGACAGGAAGTCTACAAATCCTTTCAGCCATTCACCCTGCTTATAGTCATTGTGTAGAGTTTTCTTCACTTCTTGTCAGTGACTGTTGATTGTTGAGCAAAAACACCTACACAATCTGAGTTCCACTTTATTGATTTATATATCATTTTCAATTTTTCTATTTGCGACCTACAGAGAATCATTATTCCTCTATAAACTATGTATAGGAAACTATTTATAAAATCTTACAATAATCATCCATTATTTGCTTTAAGGAGTGGCTTACAGGACTTTGAAGTGAAGTTGGACTCCCCATTCCACAGTAGAGATAGATTATAAGCCCAGATTCAACAGCCATGGCTAAGTAATAGCATTATCTTTCATAAAGCTTAAGTGTACACATTCCCACAAATACCTGTGTTATGTGTCATTGATGACACATGCCTGAACAGGAGATTAGTGCTCATATTTTAGCCTGTATCCTATGTCAAGCTAATGTTGATGTAGATAAACTATGATCCTGATGATTGCTGGTCTATATTGTAGTGGTCAGACTTCTTAGTGACGTACTCAAAGCCCTTTACATGTTTGTCTAGTACACAGCTAATCATAAGAGTTCTAAGAATAACTAGATATTGGTCTTTATGGGTTAGAGCCACTTGCCTACTTTCTTTTGCTTTGTTTTCCTAGTGTGCCACCTCTTATTTCATGGATCACCAGGACACTAACTTAACAGCATTGTGTGACACTCTTATGAGGCAAACTATTTTCTCTAGTTTCAATAATTACTTTTTGAATCATTTACAAGTCAACATACATTTCTGTTTCAAGTCTCTTCTGTTTAAATTGGAGATAGTTTTATTTGCCATATTTATTTGGATCATGCACAAATGCAGGATCAAAATTTCTGATGAGGTAGTCTCTTACCTGATTTAATATTTAAATTTGTTGTCCTGAAATTATTAATATTTTAGACTAAAGGAGTTTTACACTGTGTGTGGCACATAATGTAATTAGTATTGCATGAAATGAAGGAGATTTATCAGGTGACACAGAACTATACTTGATGCAAATTCATTGTTCCTTTTTTTTTATTCCTGAGTGTTTCCATAATCTTCCTTGAGTCACACTAGGACCAAATCTTTTTTAAGAAATGGATTGGCAGCTGGTTAAAGAAGGAAGATGTTTAAATGATCAATCTCAGAGCAATGTAAAGCTGAACCAAGCAATAATAAAACTATCTCTGAACTAACTACACATGTACATCTGTGGCTCAAATTCTCAGAATCAATTGTCAAGACCGCTGTCTTGTCTGTGCATTCAAGTTCACTTTCATTTGCCTGGCATTCAGGCAAATTATCAGTAGTTGATCTGATAATTCTAAATAAGTTGTGTTTTCATGATACCAAAGATAAAATAAATAGTTATGAGCTTTCCAACTAAAATTTTCAAATGAATCCTCATTCTAGACAAAAAGGAAAAATTAATTTAATTTCATTATCATTTCTTCTTTCCCGTCTTTACTTCCTATTCTTCTTCCTCCCCTCCTTCTTCACCATCTGCTTTTTATCCTCTTCCTCCTCTGCTTCTTCCTCCTCCTTGTCACCTTTGTCCTCTGTCATTTTCTCCTCTCCCCATTTCCCTTTCTAATGTGTGAATTTACTTTTTAACCAAAGGTATTCTTGAATTGCTTATACACCTGGCTCTACACCTCAGTGGTATATCATATATATATATATATATATATATATATATATATATATATATATTCCACAATGTTCTACTATAATATTATTTATAGCAATAAATAGTACTGTATCATAGGAACACATAGCAAATATAGTAATCTACAAATTGAAATGATCTTTAACAATGTCTTCATTTAAATAATTTTTACATAGTATGTAGTGTAAAATGACCAAGTTCAGTACCACTAAATAGTAGTATAAATAGGCTTAAAGATGATATAAAGCCCCAATTAACTATCAAAAGATATCATTTAGATTTTGATTGTGGCAAATCTGAATATAATTACATGAATGATATAATGGTACATAAACAGATCAGTAAATGACGAAGGGTCTGAAAGCAGACTAATGTATCCAAATGTCAAATTTGACTAGGTACTTTATTTGTACACAACAGTTATTTTCGGGTAAAATTGAAGGAAATTTTGATTATCCACAAAGGAAGAAATGTAAACATGAAAACTTAATGACTGTCATACTTAAAGTACAACTTACATGACAGTACAAACTTGGTATGAATAGATGGTGTGAAGATTAAGATTATGAAATTTCTTTAAGCACGTGGCTTCCTCTTATTCATTGTAGATATATTCTGAAAGATTCAGGAATCTTCTGAATCTGCAGATAATTTTGAACTTTGTGTGCCTGTCAGCTTAGATATCTTAACTGGTTCATGGATGGGATAAATGTAAGCTATGAGTGTTTTCACATCAAATACAGGGCAGAAAAGGGATGGATCATTACACTACTTTGAAACAACACAATTTTATCTAAGAAGTGTTTATTTCTAGAACATTCTATTTAAGAGTTACCAGATGAGAGTTAGCAAAAAGAAATCATATTGTAGTAAATAAAACTCTTGAAGTTCAAGTTGTGGGTGAAGGAGTGAGGCAGTTCTATCTTCGGAGAAGCAAATGTTTCTCATTTTCTTTTAACTGTTTGTTGATTCTTTGTGAATATCACATCAGGAGTCCCAATATGACTAATTTCTAATCCATTCCTATCCACCCTTAGCTCTTGAAACTTTCTGTCTAAAAGAAAATTAAACACAAAAATAAAAACCAAACACACAAACGATAAAAACGTCATCATTTAGAGTGCCTCAATATGTTTCACAATACAGCCAACTGACCACACATCTTTAGTTGGAAATGCTCATTGCAATGAGTCATTGGTCTGTTTCAAGGCCTCTGGCCTTTGTAAAGTATCTATAATGGATTCTGACAGGGATTCTGCTCAGGTGTACTGTTGTTGTCCTGTGTCATAGAGATTCTGAAGCTTTCTATTTGAACGATCTGCTCTTTCACTCACTACAGCAGATAGATCATAAGATAAGGTAGATACTGAGGTGAGTCAACTCAATGCACTGTATCTGGGCCTGGTAGGTAGCTGAGTTGGTCAGTGTGACAACTCTTTGTGCCCACACTTGCAGGATGAGCACTTCAGCACTATCATGGCTACCTCATCCAATGCGGCAACCAGCAAGAGGCAGGGTCAGCTTTCCTGCTTTCAGGTCCTCAGAACAAACTCACCCTTTGCTACCAGGGAAAGCTCTAAGAGAGATGCAGGGTCTGCCCTCCGAAGTGCTGCAAACAGTGAGGGGTAGCCTCATCTCTCCTGCTCTCATGACCTTGGGCCCAGATCACCTACCACAAAGATTGTGAGGGACAACTCTCTCTTGCACATGGGGCCAGCTCACACACAGCCTGATGTCAGAGTCAGTTGTACTGTGATGCCCAGGGGAGGGTTAGTTCCAGCTTAGCACAGTGTCTCAGAAGGCAGTCCAGACCAGAAACATTTACATAACTTTTGATATATGCAAATATTTCTAAGACTACCAAAGCCATAAAAAGAAACTGATAAATTAGTCTTCATCCAAGTATTTCTTTCTTCTTGAATTTCAGGTTACTTAAAATTAACGATCAGATCCATTGTAATAAAGTCAGTCTTGAATTAAAAAAAATCACAAATCTATTAGAAGCAAAATTTGAACAAATATTTCCTAAGAATAGATATTTGAATCTTGATACTCTGAGTTAACACAGTTTTTAAAATTTATTTTCTTACATATTCACTTTACATTCTGCTCACTGCCCACTTCCAGTCTCTCCTCCCACAATCCTTCCCCTACACCCTCTCCCTTTCTCCTCTGAGTAGGTGGGCATCTCCTGCATATCCCCTACTCTGGCATTTTAAGTATCTTTGAGAATAGATGCTTCCTCTCCCACTGAGTCCAGATAAAGAAGTCCAGATAAAAGAACATACCCCATGTATAGGCAACAGCTTTTGGAACAGCCCCCAGCACTCCAGTTGTTGACCCACATGAAGACTAAGCTGCATCTAAGTGTGGGGAGGCCTAGGTCCAGCCTGTGTAAGGTAACACATTTTTGTCTTTTGTTTGTTTGGTTTGGTTTTTTTGAGACAAGGTTTCTCTGTGTAGCTCTGGCTGTCCTGGAACTCACTCTGTAGACCAGGCTGGCCTTGAACTTAGAGATTCACCTGCCTCTGCCTCTGAAGTGCTGGGGATAAAGATTTGCACCACCACTGCCCCGCATAATACAATTTATTAATTGTCACATTAACATGCATTTCTTGGTTGCTACTTGGTAATTATTATAATTACTAAATTTTAGAAGATATCTATAAGGAGAAGGTTATAAGGAAAGGATATTTATTTACTAATGAATAGTGCAAATTGCACAGTAACTCAGGAAAACTCTTTAGCCATCACCATAAAAATGTTCAGCATACAATCCAGAAGTTTCTTTGGTGTCTATCTAAGAAGAATATACACATCTACTAATTAATGCATAGATTAAAATAGTGACATTCTTTTTGTTTATAAATTTTAAAATTTATATTAATGAACATATAAAACATAAAATCTTATGATGGAATAATTATCATCAAAAGAGTAAAATACTCATATGGAATAGCATAATCCTACTACTAAATATGTAACTTTAAAGTGAGAAAAGCACAAAAATTTAAATTGGATGCTATTGATATATACTCATTTATAAAGTGTACAAGAAGTAAATTGACTTAGTGGGAAGATATAGAAGGAATATTTGGAGTTTGTGGAAAATATTTTTAGAATGAATTTTTCAACAGTCAAACCCTCCAAAGTTTACAGGTGAAATGACTACTTTTAATTCTATTTATATTTTTGTCAAGTATAAATTAAATGCATTACAACAATTGAAGATTAGAGGTGAAATTCTGATAATTGGTTTACTATTATTTTAAATGAGAAATTTTTAATTGAAAATAAATTCTTATTTCATCAACACATCCTAATAATGTTTTTTTCCACTCCTCCTATCTATCTTCTGTCTCCCTTCTTACCCCTGATTCACTATTCTTCTGGTTCCTCTTCAGAAAAGACATGGAATCTAAGAGACAGCTGTCAAACAATACAAAACAAGCTACAATAAAACAAAGGAAAACCCTCATACTGGGGCTGTACAAGACATCCCAATAGTAGGAAGAACCAAGGTCATGTAAAACCAAGATCATGATGATCAAGATCATCAGAGATAAACCTGCTCCCACTTTTACACATCCCACAAAACACCAGACTAACAGCCATAACATATACTCAGAGTAAGTTGTACACACCTCTTCAGGCCCTATGCTTGTTCTTCAGTCTTTGGGAGCTCATGTGACTCCTGTTTAGTTGATTCAGGGGGCCATGTTCTCCTAGTATCTTCAGTCTTATCTGACTCCTACAATCTTTTCACCCCTTCTATCACAGGAATAACCCATCTCCAAGAAGAAAGAGCTGAGAGAGTCCTCCAAATTAGATACACTCTCAGCATATGGCTCTCTGTATATTCTGATAGAGGAAGACTCTCTGATGATTAATGGATAACATTGACAAAAAAATGGCATATCAATTTTTTTTGACTCCTAAGTGTTTCATTCTCCCCTATGACTTCAGTGACTTCAGTTGTGGAGCAGGCAGTGGAGGACATGGACTCCCTCTCAAGATATGGGCCTCAAGTTAAACCAACTTTGGTTGGGCAATCCCTTGAGTTCTGTGCCACAATTTCCCTGATACACCTTTCAGGCAGAATAGATCACGTTGAGAGTTTTATGGGTAGATTGCTGTCCATGTTTTCCTTTCTATAGTTTACATGTGGCAATCTTGCACCAAGGACTTAGGGATAAAGGCTCCATCCATGCACCATCTCAACATCTCCATATTCAATGAGAAGTATAGATGTTTTTCTAAGCAACAGGGTCTCACTGTGAGATTTCAAAGAGGGACCTTCATCCTAGCATCAGCCTGGGTCTTTAGAGATTTACACAGAACCCTTAGACATTAACTCAATTGAATGCACCTCAGTCCCACCCATGGAAGCCTGGCTTTCTAGAAAAGATGGCCAGTTCAGATTAAGTATTCTCCATTATAAGAGCCTTCACTAGAATCAGTCCCACAGATCCCAGGACACTTCTACTATAGTGTTTCCAAACCATCATACTTAATGCTCCCCAATTACAGCTGTCTGTCTCAGTATTTTCCACTCCCTCAATCATCCCTCACATGTTCAAGTTCAGCTTTAGTCCATGGCCAGCTAGAGTCCCCACCAGTCCAGTTCACCCACATAATCTGTTCCATGCATCCCACTCACTAGAGCCCTCCTGTTTACCTCACCTCTCTGGGTCTAAGAATTGTAGCATAATTATCATTTACTTAACAGCTTATAAGATAAAAACCATTTTTAAGTTGGGGGGGGTGTCTAGGTTGTTTCTAGTTTCTAGGTTTTCTGAATAAGCTGGAAAGAATAGAGTGGAAGAGGTGTCCTTTGTAGTAGGATGGAATGTATTTGGGTAAATTTTGAAGAGTGGTATAGCAGTCTTGAGAAAGATCAATTCCCAATTTTTCCAAGGAACTGCCATATTGATTTCCATAGTGGCGGCATAGTATGCACTCCCACTATCAATGAAGGAGTGTTTCCTTTATTCCACATTCTTGTCAGTAGGAGCTGTCACTTGTGGTCTTGATCTCAGCCATTCTGACAGGTATAAGATGGAATCTCAGAGTGATTTGATTTGCATTTCCCTGATGGCAACAAATGTTGAACATTTATCTAAGTATTTCTCAGCCTTTTGCAATTCCTCTGTTGAGAATACTCTGTTTAGCTCTGTGGCCCATTTTAAAACTGAATTATTTTTTGACATCTAATTTCTTAATTCTTTATGTATTTTGGATATTATACCTATTGGATATAGAATTTGTTTAAAACTTTTACCATTTTGTAGTCTGCCTCTTTATCAAGTTGATGATATTCTTTGCCTTATAGAAGCTTTCCAATTTCATGAGATCCCATTTACTAATTGTTGAACATATTGTGTGTAATGTTAAAGGTCTATTGAGAAAGTTGTCTCCTGTCCCAATGCATTCAAAGCTGTTTCCACTTTTTTTTCTATCAGGTTTAGTGTGTCTGGTTTTATGCTGACGTCTTTGATCCACCTGGACTTGACTTTTGTGCAGGGTGATAAATATGGGTCCATTTTCATTCTTCTACATGCAGATATCCAGTTAGACCACCTTCCTTTGTTGAAAATGTTTTCCTTTTAACATGTGTATTTCTGTTTTTTTTTTTTTTTTTAAATAAAAAACTCAGAGGTATACAGGCATGTGAAAATATATTTGGGCCTTCAGTTTGGTTCCATTGATCAACACATTTGTTTAGATGCCAATATGATATTATTTTTATTGTTACATCTCTGTAGTGCAACTTGAAATCAGGAATAGTAATAGCTCTGGAAGTTTCTTTATTGTTCAGGGTGGTTTTAGCTATTATGCTTTTTTCTTTGTTTGTTTGTTTGTTTTATTTGTTTATTTTTAAAACTTTGTTGTTTTTCCATATGAAGTTGAGAATTGTCTTATCAATGTCTTTAAAGACTTATGGTGGAATTTGATGGGAATTAGTTGAATCTGTAGACTGCTTTTGGTAGGATTGTAATTTTTATTATGTTGGTCCTACAAATCCATGAGCATGGGAGATTTTTCCATCTACTGATATCTTCTTGAATTTATTTCCTCTAAGAACTGAAGTTTTCACCATACAAATATTTTACTTGGTTGGTTAGAGTAATCCTAAGATATTTTATATTATTTGAGGCTATTGTGAAGATTTTGTCCCCTGATTTTTATTTTTTGTTTTAATTTATTCTATGTTTTATTATTTTATTCTTTGTATATAAGAGGGCTACTGAATTTTTTTAGTTAATCATGTATCCTTTCACTTGACTGAAAGTATTTGTCAGCTTTAGAAGTTCCCAAGTAAAGTTTTAATAGTCACTGATATGTACTATCATAACATGTATAAATAAAAATACATTATCTGCTTCCTATACAGCCTTGTCTTGATCCTGATTTTAGTTGGAATGCTTTGCGTTTTATCTCCATTTTATTGAATGTTGGCTATAGGCTTACTGTAAATTGTCTTCTTTATAATTAGGTAAGACCTCTGTATCTCTAATCTCTTCAGGACTTTATTATTGATAGGCTGTTAGATTTCTTGCCTGTAATATGAAGATCATGTAGATATTTTTCTCAGTTTAATTATATGGTGGATTAAACTGACTGATTTTTATAAGTGAAACCATCCCTGCATGTACGAAATAAAGCTTACCTGTCGATGGTGGATGATTATTTGGATGTGTTTTGAATTCATTTTGCAAGTATATAATAAGTACTTTCTTATCTATGTTCATAATGGGATTTGATCTTTCTTAGTTGAGTCTTTACATAATTTATGTATCAAGGTAACTAATTAGCCACTGTGCCTTCTGTTTCTATTTTATAGAACAATTGGAGGAGTATTGGTGTTAACACTTTTTAAAAGTTTGGTAGAATTCTGTGCTAAGTTTTTGGGTTTGTTTGTTAGGAAACTCGTAATGATTGTGTTTATTTTACTATGGCTTATAGGTATACTTAAATAGATTACATGATCTTGTCTTAAGTTTAGCAAGTTGTACCTATCAAGAAATTTATCCTTTTTTTTTCTTCAGAATTTTCAATGTATGAAGTTTTAAAATATGCCTTTATGATTACCTGAATTTTGTTTGTATCTTTTGTATCACCTGTTTCATTTGTGGTTACCTTAATTTTGATATTCTCTCTCTGTCTTGTAGTTTGAATGAGGGTTTCTCTATCTTGTTTTTTTCAAAGAACCAAACCTTTGAAAAAGGGGCCATTTATTCTCTGCATTGGTCTGTTTCTGTTTTATTGATTTCAGTCCATAATTTGAGTATTTTCTTGTCAAGTCTTTTTCTTGGGTGTGCTTAATTCTTTTTGTTCTAGAGCTTTCAGTACTATTATGAGATTACTCATCCTCTTCCTTCCCCATATCCCCTCCCCCTCTTGCTCCTCCTCTGTTTCTGTAGTACTTAATACTATGAACTTTCCTCTTAGCAACATTTCCATTCTCTCCCATAAGTTTGGGTATGTTGTCTTTTCTTTAACCTTGAATTCTAGAAAGTCTTTAATTCTTTTCTTTATTTCTAGCTTGAACCATTTTTTTTTTTTTTGAGTAGAGAGTTGCTCAGTTTCCATAAACCAGTTTCCATAAACTTTCTGTTGTTTCTGTTGGTGATATTAAGCTCTAATCTATGGTGGTCTGATAGGATATAGGGAATTATTTCAACTTTATTATATTTGTTGAGACAAGCTTTATGTCTAAGTATGCTGTCAATTTTCGACTTTGGTGTTTGGGTGGAATGTGAGAGAATATATATATATATATATATATATATATATATATATATATATATCAGAGAGAGAGAGTGAGAGTGAGAGAGAGAGCGACTATAATTATATATAATTCATTTGGTATATAATGTCAGTTAGCTTTAGCATTTCTCTGTTTAGTTTTTGTCTGGATAACCTGTTCATTCATGAAAATGAAGTATTAAATTTCCCACTATCACTGTGTTAGGGCCATATGTGATTTAAGCTATAAGAGTATTTCTTTTACTAAAGTGGAGAGCCTTGTATTTGTGGCAGAGATGCTAAAAATTAAAATGCCATCTTGGTGGATTTTTTCCTTTGATGAATATATAGTGTTCTTTCCTATTCAATTTTGATTACTTTTCTTTTAGAAATCTACTTTGTTAGATATTAAAATGGTGACAGCATCTTACATCTTATGTTTATTTGCTTGCAATATCTTTTTGCATTCATTTACTCTGAGGTAATGTATGTCCTTGATGTTGAGGTGTTTCTTAGATATAGCTGAAATATGTATCTTCTTTTCTCATTCATTCTATTAATCTCTGTCTTTGGGGGGAGTTGAGACCACTGATATTGAGAGATTTCAATGACCAATATTTATTCATTCATATTATTTTGGTGCTGATGGTGATAGAGTGCTGTGTTTGTGTTTATGTACATGAAAAGGAGAGAAATAGAAAGAGAAAGAGAAAGAGAAAGAAAGAGAAAGAAAGAGAAAGAAAGAGAAAGAAAGAGAAAGAAAGAGAAAGAAAGAGAAAGAAAGAGAAAGAAAGAGAAAGAAAGAGAAAGAAAGAGAAAGAAAGAGAAAGAAAGAGAAAGAAAGAGAAAAAAAGAGGAAATAGTAAAGTCTTTGGTTTAGATTTTTCTGTCTAGTACTTTCTGTTGGACTGAATTTGTAAAAAGATATTCTTTAAATTTAATTCATCATGGAATATCTTATTTTCTCCTCCAATAATGATTGAAAATATTGCTGGCTATCATAATCTGTGCTGGCATGTGTGGTCTCTAAGAGTTAGCAGCACATCTCTCCAAGTTTTTCTGGCTTTTAACATCTACTGAGAATCAGCTTTAATCCTAATCCGCCTTTTTCTTTGCATCTCTTCTTAGTCTTTCTTTGTTGTTTGTGTTTACTATTTTAATTAGTATGTTGCAAAGGCACTTTCTCTTCTGGTTCAATCTATTCTGTGTTCTGTATGCATCTTGTACCTACATAGAAATCCCCTTCTTTATCTTAGAAAATTTATGATTTTGTTGAAAATATTTTCTGAAACTTTGAGCTGGGAATGTTTTTGTTCTTCCATTCCTATTATTCTTCAGTTTGGTCTTTTCATAATGTTGCAGATTTCCTGGATGTTTTTCTGTTAGGATTTTTTTTTTTTTATCTTTACTATTTTCTTTGACAGATATTCCTTTTTTTTTTTTTTTTTTTTTTTTTTGTTTTTTTTTTTTTTTTTTTTTTTTTTTTTTTTTTTTTTTTTTTTTTTTTTTTTTTTTTTTTTTTTTTTTTTTTTTTTTTTTTTTTTTTTTTTTTTTTTTTTTTTTTTTTTCTTCGAGACAGGGTTTCTCTGTATAGCCCTGGCTTTCCTGGAACTCACTTTGTAAACCA
>LR750830.1:157500-177339 GCA_902729485.2 Mus minutoides
CACACATATACATATTACATATGTTAGCATTTTGTAATCTCTGTCTCACAGTTACCTGGCAACAGCCAGGTATGCCTGACTCATTATAAAAGAGGCTGCTTGCCCTTCCTCTTTCTCTTGCTCACCTCTGCCTTGATAGTAACCAACACCTCTCTGATTGAACTTAAGTCCTGTTCAACAAGAATGGACCAATCTCTGCTATTGGAAACTTCACTAACTATTGAATGATAGTGAAGTTATGCGTAGTCTGTGTTGTTTCTTGTGCTTATCTTCTTAGGAATAACCATTTAGTACTGGTTTCACACAAGTAACAACACCAATTATTCAACTTATTTTTGCATGAAATAATGAAAATGAAAGGTCATAAATTCCATAATCAAGGAAAGTTGGTAAGAGGAAAGATAAGGGATAAATGATATAATTTTATCATAACACAAAGAAATGAAATATATATATATATATATATATATATATATATATATATATATATATATATATATCTTTAAAGTGCTGTTGAGTAGAAGAAAAGATTTTTTTTTCCTTTTTTCATTTTTGTTTCTTTCATTAACTTATGTACTTTACATCCTGAAAAGAGCTTTCACTTTCTCCTCTCCTCCAAGTTCCTATTACCTCCTTGCTCTTTCTTTTCAGAGAATCAGAGTCATTCAAAAGATATCAGCCCACCTTTGTATTCCAAGTTGTAGTAAGACTGTCTTATTCTATTGAGATTAGACAAGGCCTTCCAGTTAAAGGGAACTTATCCAAAGGCAAAAAACAGAGTAAGAGACAGTCCCTGCTTCTACTGTTATGGCTTTCACATGAGGAGCAAGCTGTATATCTCTTACATATGGGTGGGGTTAGCAGGTCTATTGCATGGATGCTCTCTGGTTGGTGGTTCAGTTATCTCAGCCATCCAAGTTTTACTGATCAAAGTCCTCCACTTCCTTGTAAAAGAAGTGTGAAAGGAAGCAACTCTATGAATGTTTGAGCACATGACACTGCAAGGCAATATGAAATGGAACTTAGTGCTTATGACTTATGCACACAAAGGAAAAATTAAAAGCAAGAACATCTGCTATCAGTTATAGAGCAAAGCTATGTGATTTTCTTCAACTTTCTCTAATTTATTAATATTTTCTCTAAGATTGGAATATTTACACATATTATATATATATATATATATATATATATATATATATATATAATGTATATATGTATATGTATATATAAAACATGGCACTTACAAAAACAATAGAATTTTTTTTTGAAGTCTTAGTAACAGATGACTCTTGTGAGCTAAAGATAGGGCTCAATGGTTAGGATTACTTGCTACTTCGCTAGAGGATCTGGACTTAGTTCTCAGCACTGAGATTCAAACACCACAACTTATGAAACCCTCCCTTTTTTACACTTTGGGGAAGGCAATATGAGAGGCCCAGTAAAAAAGGGATGTGGGATCCCCCTTTATTTCAGTAACTGTGTGACAACATGTGAGGAAGAAAGACATGAATGAAATTTTCTGTCATACACCTCTCATTCTATAATATAATCTTTATTCTCTCTCCCTCTCCCTCCGCCTCCCCCTCCCCTTTCACCTCTCCCTCCCCTTTTCTCTCTCCCTCTCCCTTCCCCTCTCCCTCTCCCTCCTCCTCCCCCTCTCCTTCTCCCTCTCCCTTCCCCTCTTCTCCCCTCTGTGTGTGTGTGTGTGTGTGTGTGTGTGTATGTGTGTGTGTGTGTGTGTGTGTGTATGTGTGTGTGTGTGTGTGTGTGTGTGTGTGTGTGTGCATGAACCTGTACACATACATGCAATGTAAAGACTAGCTGGAGGTAGCTTACATATTTCATTGTTAATTGTTCTCTAACTTAGTTTTGGACCAGCAACTCACAATCAACCTGGACTCCAATTTTTTCTTACACTGGATGGTCTGCAAGTATTTTTCATCCTCAAACTAATATTAGAGATATTTGCCACCATACATGTTTTTTTGTTTGTTTGTTTTGCATTTTGTTTTTTGATGTTATTGTTTGTTTGTTTTATTTTTAACATGAATTTTAGGGATCTAAATGTAATGGCTCATGTTGCTCATCAATCACCTTACCCACTGAGCCCCTCCTTCCTTTTTTCCCTAGTGTAGTGAAGTAACCACACATATAGTAGTGCACATAATTTGTTTAATGATTTGGTTTGGGTATATCTTAAATATATGAGGGTATATCCCTCATGCCCATGTAATTCATGTCAGTGTGTTTGCATGTATATGTATGTGTAAATCCCTTTGTCTGTCTGTGTCTGCCTGTCTTTCTCTTTCTCCTTTACAGATCTATCCATTTCTGACACATCAGCCAAGGTGGCTGGGGATGGGGATAGGTATTTTAAATACGGAGGCATTTACTTGGACTTGTGTAACATCCTGTTGAAACAATGGAGATGCCTGTCATCTTTCATTAATAAAAAATTAGTTATAAATCTCCCTGTTCCTCACTGTACGGCCTTTAAAACCTCTGTCAGAACCTGAGAAGGATGTCTGGCAAGGAATCAATCAAAAATCAGCAGGAGCTGGCAGCACATTATGTGAACACACACACACACACACACACACACCAGCTCACCACACTTAATCCCAGGTCCACATGAGTTTCTTTTTGTAGTTTCTTCACAGATGACTTCCTCCTTCCTCATCCTGCCTTCCCAACACCTGCACCCTTGTCTCTCCTTACCATCTCTTCACCCTCTGCTTGTCACCCCCTCAGTGCTGGAGACCTGTGCAATATCATTTTCTGTATAATGAAATCTGTAGTGACATTAATAAAAGTGTAATTTTATACATGGGAATGGAGCTGGCTGATAGTTTCTACCTGCTGTGTTTTGATGATAGACATCGGGATGTCACCATCTGTGTAATGAAATTTCACCTCTGTAATGGTTCAGATTATCAAACCTTCCTCCAAGCTGGCTCTGGGACTTTATTTATTTATTTATTTATTTATTTATTTATTTATTTACCTGTTTATTCATCTGCAATGGGTGTTATGTGCTGTTTATCATGACGTGCACCAGTGATGGAGTGCAAAGTGTATTGGAAAGAAAGTAAAGAAATAAATTTCCACATTTCTTTTTGTCACATAAGACACAGTGATCATGAAATAATGCTACACTTTCCAACCATGGACAGTAAATGTCTTTTCTTCATCAATGCTGTAGCTCTCTAACAATAACATAGCATGTAATAAAGAACATGGTAAAAAACAAAGGCAAATAATAAAGCATTGTAACATGCCTATTATATAGATATTTGTGCATTGATTCATTTAATTCGAAGACTACATTGTCTGATTGCAATGATGATGAACACCTATGACAAATTCAAGCCCACTGTGTGCTACTCTTAGGAAAGACTGCTAGGACTTTCTTAATCTCAAAATGACTACAGAAGCAGATAGCTCTTTGCCTCAAAAATGTATGCTCTTAGAGGGCTGGTCCATGGCTCTTGGCACATATGTAGCAGAACTGTCTTGTCTTGTCTCAGTGGGAGGGAATGCCACAAACCCTGTAGAGACTTGATACCTTAAAGGGGGAATGCTGGGGTGGGGAGTGGAGTGTGGGTGGGTAGGGGAGCATTCTCTTAGAGGAAAAAGGGAGCGGATGGATCAATGAACAGTGGGAGGAGTACAAGGAGTGGACAACATTTATAATGTAAATAAATAAAATAATTAATTAAAACATTTAAAGGCAAATGTTCTTTGCCTCACTTCAAATTGATTCTTAGGCACCTGGACAAATTACCAGAGACAAGTAAGACTCAGTCAAGAGAATCTCAAAAGAGTCTGTCAATTCAAGTCAAGATTCCAAATATCTACAGGTCTAGCTGCCAACGATGACCAAGAATTTGCATGTTTTCTGTTTTCCTCATGGCCTGCCAAGGTAAAGCCACTAAGAAGATAAAGAAGATAGAAAAGAATCAATATTGATATAAAATCTCTTCTACAATTCTCCAAACTGTGTATTTCACTTTATAACCAATCTACTCATGAATAAACACTCAGAAATGAAGTTTGCATTTTATGTAGACCCCAAATACACATTTTATATCAATTTCTAAATATTATTACAGATTATATCTTCTGCTTATTATTTGCTGATAATACTAACTCCTAATTACTTCAGAGCTTTATTATTTCTTTTATAAAATCCCCAGAACTATTTTCCACACAATGTTATTCTGAAAACTGTAAGTCAGTTTCAAACAATAAATAATAACTAAAGTAAAAATTTTAAAAATTAAATCATTTATCCTTCTTACAGTATCTTCAAACTGACTAAAGAGACCACATCTTTGAATACAATTTCCCTGATTGTAATTGTCATATGAATTTTTGATAAAGCCAGAACGTTCACTCATGGTAATGAGCTCCAGGCCACATCCCACTGTTCTAACCATACCATGATCTATAAGTGTGGAACACACTGGGAACTCCTATGTCTGAAAGAATCTAGAGAACCTCTAATCAACTTGGCAAGCACACTCAGTATCTCACCTACTGATCAGGATATCTTTTACTCTGCTTCCTCTCACATCTCTTCTGCATACATTTTAAAAACTTTTTATAGATTCTTTGTGAATTTCATACCATGGGCTCAATCATGTCTCCCTCCCCTCATACACAGTCTCTACCTCTGCGATCTCCCACTCAACAGAGGAAAAGAAGTCACTGTAGAAGCTATAGTGTATTATATTTTATTCTTTAATATTCTCCTTCATTCACACATCTTTGTTTGTAAATATACATTGCAATAACTCCTTGGTCTGAAATAAATGAGGCCACTGGCTTTTGCTACTTTATCACTACTAGAACTTTACTGGAACTCCTCTCAGATATCCTGTTATTGCCCTGTGTCATGGAGATCCTGTAGGTTTGTATCTGCAGGGCTCATCCCTCCATGTACTCTAGCAGTTCAAAAAAAAAAAAAAAACCCAAAAAACAAAAACAAAAACAACCAAAAAAACAAAAACAACCAACCAACCAAACAAACAACCTACTTCCTGTTGTAGACCTGCAGTTGGACAGGGCAAAGAGAGGCCTGCAATTATCAGGGACCATGAGCTCTCCATGAATACCTGGAGGCTTGCCACCATGCAGGACAACCCACAGCTTCAAGTTATCAGTTTGTATGAGCTCTGCCCGCATCCCTGAAAGCTGGCTATAGTCAGAGAAAACCAGCTCTCCCTGCATCCACAGAGGGTAATCCATCTAGGGATTACCAGCTATAATTGCAGCCCCAAATACTAGGTCCCATTAAGAAATACAAGGCCTGGCAACACTAGGGGCAATCAGATGGGTAAAGGGCTTCTTTAGAACACAGTCAGCAAAAGCCAGGGTAATATGGTACCACCAGAACCAGGGTATCCTACTATGTATCCTAACATACGTGAATCTCAAGAAAAGGACATTAAATCTAATCTAATGAAAGTGATAAAGGCCTTAAAATAGGAAGTTTATTAATCACTTAAAGAAATATAGGAGAATTCAAACAAACAGAAGTCCTCAAAAAGGAAATGAATAAATATAAAGAAATACAGGAAAATATAATCAAACAAGTGAAAGGAATGAATAAAACGGTTCAAGACCTGAAAATGGAAATAGAAGCAATAGAGAAAGCAAACTGAGGCAACCCTGGAGATGGAAAGTCTAAGAAAGAGGAGAGGAAATACCAACACAAGCATCACCAACAGAATGAAAGAGATAGAAGAGAGAATCTCAGACATACAAGATAAAATAGAAGAAATGGATAGGTCTACAGGAGGAAACACTACTACTGAACTTCTGACTACAACAGTACATAAAACTGGATGAATGGGAATCATGTGTTTTCAGTGTCTTTTTTGAAGGTGTCCTGGATGTGGGTTTTGATGAAACAGCTATAAAGGGAGTTTAAAGTAGGATCATGAAGGATGCCAGAATAAACGTACCTCAGCACCTCAGCATCCCCAACATTGCCAGGGATACTTTTCTGGTTGTTTTGCACTGTGAACATAGAAGCTTTCAAAGGTCTTATAAATGTCTACATTAACTTAAGTATAGAATGTGCAATTTCCACAATTCAGTTAAAGATTATTCTCTGCTCTCTGTTCTAGCAAGTAAGGTATCTGTCTTTCTTTATGTTAGTTTGAATTATATAACCAAACTGTAATATATATATATATAGATTTATTGGCCATACATAGCTGAGGTTCTGGCTGGAGACATTTTTATATGACATTCAGTCTCAGAGCTGTTTCCAGTTGAAAGACCAGCATACTATGCTCCCTGACCTGTTTGGTCTTCTTGATTATTTTCTTCCTGTCTGCAGTCAATATCTTCATGTGTTCTTCCCTGGTCATAAAACTGGAATGAGTCCATACCTTTTCTTTTCCAGTGTAAATACATGTATAGACTCTCCTCTATTGTAACACAGTTCCTTCCCTCCATTCAGAAGTTAATTTATCCCGACTATACACAGGTTCATTTAGTTTAGCAGTTTTTTTCCATAATATAATGACTTTCAGCAGCTTCTGTTTTGTTTATTAGCATTCAATAAATTTAAAGTTGATAACATTTTATAATCTATCTCTGATATCTGATAGATCTTATAATTCATCTCTTTGTTATCCCTTTCAGGTTCTGCAAGCATTTCATTTAATGTCCTGTTAGATTTCTCCATAATTACTTGCCCTGTAAGAGTGTAAGATGTATCTATAACATTTTCTATGCCATAATGTTTTTTTAAAAAGTCTGTTATATTCTAAGTTATATTCTAATGGTTACACTTGATGAAGCGACTTCAGACTCAGTCTGTAAAGGCACTTCCAAGATATCCATTATCTCTAACCAAATGTGCAATCTCAGAATCATTCCTATCAGAACTTAAGTCAGAAACCCTTCAGAATTCTGACTATATACATATTTTATTTCTCCAAACTCTACAAAGTGAAGCATAAAATCTATGGTATGACGCTGCTCTAAGGTAGCATCATTAAGCAGACTCTGCATTCTTAATTCAGAATATTGTATCTCTATGGGCTTTCATTCTAATTCTTCAAGCCTTTGTGTTTTTTTTTTTAATCTAGAACACACTTTATGCTTTTCTGTAGGTTCCAGTTTCGTTAATCTCTGCTCCATAGCCTCTAATCTAGCATCCAAACTAATCTAATTTTTCAGTTTCTTCTATCTCCAAGTCTGCCTTATTCTCATTTCTCCCAAACAGAATATAAAAAAACAAAAACAAAAAACTGTAATCATTATTGAAAAAACAACCAATTTGTATGCTGACACACAAAACAAAATTATATGGAATCTGAGGCATTGTGCCATTGTGTTTCTCTCCATTTTAAAAATTATATTTTTCCTTTTAATCTCTAAGTTTTTTATTCTTTTTGTTTTTTTTTAATTTTTTATTCAATATTTTCTTTATTTACATTTCAAATGCTATCCCTATACGCTCCTCCCGCCCTGTTCCCCTACCCACTCACTCCCACTTCTTGGCCCTGGCATTCCCTTGTATTGGGGCATATAAAGTTTGCAAGACCAAGGGGCCTCTCTTCCTAATGATGGCTGACTAGGCCATTTTCTGCTACATATACATCTAGAGACACAAGCTCTGGGGGTACTGATTAGTTTATATTGTTGTTCCACCTATAGGGTTGCAGACTCCTTCAGCTCCTTGGGTACTTTATCTGGCTTCCTATATTGGGGGCCATGTGTTCCATCCTATAGATGATTGTGAGCATCCACTTCTGTATTTTTCAGGCACTGGCAAACCTCACAGGAGACAGCTATATCAGGGTCCCTTCAACAAAATCTTACTGGCATAGGCAATAGTGTCTGCATTTGGTGGCTGATTATGGAATGGACCCCCAGGTGGAGCAGTCTCTGGATGGTACATCCTTTTGTCTTAGTTCCAAACTTTGCCTCTGTAACTCTTTCCATGGGTATTTTATTATCTATTCTAAGGAGGAATGAAGTATCCACTCAATGGTCTTCCTTCTTGATTTTCTTGTGTTTTGGAAGGTGTATCTTCGGTATTCTAGGTTTCTGGGCTAATATCCACTTATCAGTGAGTGCATATCAAGTGACTTCTTTTGTGATTGGGTTACCTCACTAAGGATGACATCCTCCAGATAGATCCATTTGCCCAATACTTTCATAAATTCATTGTTTTTAATAGCTGAATAGTACTCCATTGTGTAAATGTACTACAGTTTCTGTATCCAGTCCTCTGTTGAGGGACATCTGCGTTCTTTCCAGCTTCTGGCTATTATAAATAGGGCTGCTATGAACATAGTGGAGCATGTGTTCTTATAACCAGTTGGAACATCTGGGTATATGCCCAGGAGAGGTATTGCTAGATCTAACAGTACTAGTATGTCCAGTTTTCTGAGGAAGTGCCAGACTGATTTCCACAGTGGTTTTACCAGCTTGCAATCCCACAAGCAAGGGAGGAGTGTTCCTCGTTCTCTACATCCTCACTAGTATCTGCTGTCACCTGAATTTTTGATCCTAGCCATTCTGACTGGTGTGAGGTAGAATTTCAAGGTGGCTTTATTTTGCATTTCCCTGATGAATAAGGATGTTGAACATTTTTTTCAAGGGCTTTTCAGCCCTTTCATATTCATTAGATGAGAATTCTTTGTTTAGCTCTGTACCCCATTTTTAATGGGGTTATTTGAATTTCTTGAGTTCAGCTTTTTGAGCAATCAAATTTTTGAGAAATCAAATTAAAGTAATTATTGTTTCCTGTCATTTTTGTTGTTAAAATTAGGAATCTGTCCTTGTGGGTGTCTTCTTTTAGGTTTGTTAAATGATTACTTGTTTTTATTCTAGGGTGCAATTTCCATCTTTGTGTTGGTGTTTTCCCTTTATTACCCTTTGAAGGGCTGGATTCGTGGAAAGAGATTGTGTGAATTTGGTTTTCTCATGGAATACTTTGGTTTCTCCATCTATGGTAATTGTGAGTTTTTCTGGGTATAGTAGCCTGGGCTGGCATTTGTGTTGTCTGAGTGTCTGTATAACATCTGTCCATTATCTTCTGGCTTTCATAGTCTCTGGTGAGAAGTCTGCAGTAATTCTAATAGGCCTGTCTTTATAGTTACTTGACCTTTTCCCCTTATTTCTTTAACTATTCTGTCTTTATTTAGTGCATTTCTTGTTCTGATTATTTTGTGTCATGAGGAATTTTTTTGTTCTGGTCTAGTCTATTTGAAGTTCTGTAGGCTTCTTTTATGTTCATGGGCATCTTTTTCTTTAGGTATGGGAAGTTTTCTTCTATAATTTTGTTGAAGATATTTGCTGGCCCTTTAAGTTGAAATTCTTCATTCTCATCTACCCCTATTATCTGTAGGTTTGGTCTTTTCATTGTGTTCTGGGTTTCCTGGATGTTTTGACTTAGGATCTTTTTGAATTTTGCATTTTCTTTGACTTTTGTGTCCATGTTCCCTATGGAATCTTCTGCACCTGAGATTCTCTCTTCTATTTCTTGTAATTTGTTGCTGATGCTTGCATCTATGGTTCCTGATTTCTTTTCTAGGGTTTCTATCTCCAGAGTTGTTTCCCTTTGGGTTTTCTTCATTGTTTCTACCTCCATTTTTAGATCTTTGATGGTTTTCTTCAATTTCATTGCCTGTTTGATTGTGTTTTCCTGTAATTCTTTAAGGGACTTTTGTGTTTCTTCTACCTGTTTAGCAGTGTTTGCCTGTAGATCTTTTAGGGCTTCTACTGGTTTAGCAGTATTCTCCTGTAATTCCTTGAGGGATTTTTGTGCTTCCTCTTTAAGGGCTTCTACCTGTTTAGCAGTGTTCTGTATTTCTTTAAGTGAATTATTAATGCCTTTCTGAAAATCTTCTACCACCCTCATGAGATATGATGTTAAATCTGAGTCTTGCTTTTCAGGTGTTTTGGGGTATCCAAGACTCCTTGTGGTGGGTGTATTGGGTTCTGATGATGCCCAGTGTTCTTCGTTTCTGTTAGTAAGATTTCTATGTTTGCCCTTCAACATCTGGGAATCTCTGATGTTAATGTTCAAGCTGTCTCTGGTTGGAGCTTGATCCTCCTGTGATTCTTTTATCCTCTGTCAGCACTCCTGGGAGTCCAACTCTCACTTGAGTTCCAGTGGTCAGAGCACTCTCTGCAGGCAAGCTCTCCTCTTTCAGGACAGATGTCCAGCAGTCTGGAGCTCTGATCCATCTCCTTAGTTCTGGGGTCAGAACTCTCCCTGTAGGCTGACTCTCCTCTGGTAAGGAATGTGCCCAGGGGTCTGGTTCTCAGCTCTGCCTCCTGGCTGAGGATGAAGGCATGACAGGACCCTGACCAAGACTCTCTGTTGCTTCTATTTCCTACCTGCTCTCAGGTGATCAGGAGGTCCTGGGTGTCCTAGGGATCATGCATCATGGAGAATCCTCTGGTGCCCTAGATGCCATTGGCCAGGTTCATGCAGAAGATGGTGGTGCTGTCCCCACCTGAATGGATCCCAGCCTCTGGTAATGCGGGGTTCCTTTGTTCCTGTTCCTGCTGGCACAGGACCCTCCGCGATTCTTTGGAGCTGATGTTGCATTCCACTCACCTGTGATTCTGAGGTGATCCTGAGGCCCTGTGGTGTGGAGAGCACTCTGGAGCCCTTAGTGGCCTCAGCTCAGCTCAGAAAGAAGATCTCTAAGGCCTTTCTTAAGGGCTTCACTTTCTTATTTTTTTAACTAAATATTGTATCTTATGATTTTTATGTCCAGAATGCTTTCTCTTTTATTGTTTTTTTTTTTTTTTAACTCAATGCATTATGTGTACAGATGCCAGGATTCTCAACTTTCATGCTGTTTTAATGTGACCCCAACTATTTAGCTAACTCATGGAGTGGGCTGCTGACCTCACCTCAATTCGCAGGGGAGGAGGAGGAAGGGACCAGAAATTCTGGGCTTATGTTCCTCACCAGAGGTAACAGTGCTTTTGGGAAAACCTGAGAGAAGCTGCCTTGAAGTTCTGGCACCTGCCATCTGAGTTAGCTCTCTTGGCACAGTTGCTAATGCTGCTCTGGCTCTAGTGGGGAACACAGTTAGCATCTGAGACCCTGCTGGCCAGCAGGCTATGAGTCTGTTGTTCTATTGCTGGTCTGGGAAGCTTTTCACTTTGGGGCACACCTGAGGCTCCAGTCTGCTTTCATTCTCTTTTAAAGAGACCAAGCCTCCTGTCCAGTCAGCAGATTGTCTAAGACTACACTTCCTCCATTCTAGCTACTATTTACTGGTCTCTGCTAAAGTGCTCAGCACAATGTTGCTATGCTGGCTTTCTGATCTGATTCCTATCCAGAAATTTTAGCTAAGGCCTAAATCTAATGTCCTAATCTTGGATTATGTGCCAGATGGTGGATGCCATTATTTTATAGCGTATTTAATGTAATCTGTACTCCTGATCCCAGAAACTATGACTCTGAGTCTTTATTATAACAAACACACTCTTCATGAGCTTTGGCTCATTCTCTGACTAGCTCATAACTCAATATCTCATTTATTTTATTCTAACTTCTGCCATGTCCTCAGTTTCATACAATCCCTCTTCTTCTGTGCCTGGGGAGAATCTCCCCACACCTTACTCAATCCCCCAATTCCTCTCTCTATACCAGAACATCCACTGCCCAATTTCCTGCCTAAGCTCCTAGAACAACAGCATTTTATAGGCATGTGAATGCTTTTACACAATGCAAAATAACACTATGCCAACGACTTCAAGTCTCCAGTTCTGCCTCACTTCATTGAGCTCACATCCTTCTGTGTGTTTCTTCCTCTTCCATTTCACTACCTCTAACTTTCTCATCTTAGTGGTCCCCATAATCTCTAAATGTCTGAGGTCATTTCAGGACTGCTCACCAGAGTATTATATATACCTCTCACTCCTTATGATACCACGTAGGGCTCATTGAGGGCGTAGTCTCCTCCTGCAGGCCTACCTTGTGGTAATGTCAGTCTAGTTCCCTGTATGGGCTCTCTTATTCCAAACAAGAGGTCATCTAAAGCTCATTATTTTTTCAGGGAATGTTAGGCTACTAATGATTCAGATGTTCATAGGTCAGAACACTCAGTTAAGATATCATCTTTCTTCTCTCTGCCACCTACTGATGTACATGTGACACAACAACCATACCTGAAAGACCTCTATGAGCAGGCTGCATAATTATTATTGGGTGGGCACTTAGTTTGCACAATACATAGTATAAGTCTACTGATCTTCCTGCCCACCTTATCTGTCCCTTGTCACAAGCATGCTTAGAGATGAAGTTTAATTCATCGACCTTCTTTAGCTGGTATTAAGGCTAGGGAGAATCCCTCAGTTGACTTAGATGGGGAGCAGTGGTCTACCACAAACTGAGGTTTCTGGACACACTTAACTTTTAAGTAGCAAATTCCCTCAGAGCTTCTCATTTCTCCACTAGAGAAATGTGTTCAATTTCTCCACTAGAAAGTTCTGAGGCTTTTCTCACCCTCTAAGGCAGAGGTCTGAGAAGGGAGAGTACAGGAGGTCATCTTTAATCACAGTTTCATGAATTAATAAAAAATCAAAATGCACAATACCTGGACAGATGGCCCTGTGTCACTGGGGTTTGACACTGGCAGTGTTTGGCTGGTAGTGAGCACATGCTCTCCCACTTCAGGAAAAACAAACCCAGTGGCTCAGCTTTGTTTATCAGCAGGGGATAGTGGGGAGAGGTAGGTGACAAGTTTATTTTCTTGACATCTTCCATCTGGGTCTTGGGTAATATACCCTGCTATCTCAAGTTTAGAATATTTGCCTTTAACATATGTACTTCATGGCCCAGGGATCATTGCATGGCCCCAAGACTAGAGCCTAGCACACTTCCTCTGAGTTAATATCACACATCTGGGTGGAATTAGATGATTTACATCCTGGATGAGTCTTTTCCTTACTCCATTTGATCTCCAATTCAAATCAAACCCCAATCTACCCAGTTTGTGCCAAGTGTTAAAGAGAAATGCCAGGTACTTGGCTAGCTGTCACTCACTCTCAATACTTGGCCTTATGTTAATCAAGAGTGTTGGTTGAAGGCTCAGTTTTACTTAACATCTCCTGTGCAGTTTCCAGCTTCTTTACAAGCGTCCATATTTCCTTTGGAGAAAATGCCATTTTCAAGATTCAAGAGCAATTATTTGGGAATGACTCACTATAATCATTACAGCTAGGTATACTTCCCTTCTAATCAAGAATATACATGGTAAATATTCCTAAGTTAATATGTGAGGCACTCACGTGCAAAATCTAAGCTTCATTATTTCTGATTATACTTTTTTTTTTTTTTTTTGCTTTTTGAGTCACTCTCCATGCTTTTAAACTCCAGCTGTGTTCCCACACATCCTCCTTTCTTACAGACGAAAAGAGGGATGGTGAATAGCCCACAAGCATTCCGTTTGCCACACAGTGGTTTGTAGTCCTTTTGGGCTTCAGTGATTTTGTGTTTCACTGTATAAGCTGAGTTTGAGAAAATTCTTCTTTGCTAGAGCATGGGGATAGTCTCTTCAGGTGAATGTTATGTGTTTCCAACCCATTCCTGCATCTAGATACTTGATATCCAAATTGTAAAATATTTTAGAGCCTTTGAGAATTTTCTGCTGATCTTAGAACCATTAGGAAAGGAAACAACTGTCAGAAGGGATCATACTGGTGCTGGACATGTTTACTGTCCAAGGTATACTTCCTGGTTGTGTTCACAAAATAAAACTACCATGAGAGACTGATCTAGCCCACTTCTATCTCTTTACCCCAAATTGATGGGCCATTCCCTATATACTTTGAGCAAACACACACACACATACACACACACACACACACACACACACACACACACATTTTATTAATATGCTACTGTTAGGCATTTTCTTACATAGAGGAGAAGAACAACTAAAAGTAAGGGGAAGCTCAAAAGAATAGCAGGCGCCAGTGGTCAAAAGCAGTATGAGCTGCTGACGGCTTTCAAGAAGCAGGCAGTCTTATGTTTTATAAAGAGAAGGAGGACAGAGTTCAGAGTTCAGGTTTGACTTCAGTCCCAGTAACAGTGACAGAAAAGTATGTCTGTGGGTGGAGGGGGCTGTTGAGATGGCTGAGAAGGTCAGAGCCATGGCCTTTGATTACAGGCCTCAAGTCTCTGAAATGTCTAGGTTTATGAAAAGTGATGTAGCTCTGGGAACTGATAATGATTTGTGGAAGGGGATGAGCGGAAGAGAACTATCATCTCCAGAAATCCGAATTGTTCTTTAATAAGAGCTACAGTCTCTTGGCAGAAGGGAGATAATGGGGATGTGGTATGAGGAGGTCTTGCATCTTTATGTGGTAGAAAGGACGGCACTTCAGAGATGGAAATGTCCATTAGCAGGTCAGTTTTCTTGTGATCTGGAAGAATTTCTATATGCTGGCAATTTTGGTATGTGGATCTTCTCATTAGAATTTTCCACAAAAGTCGTAAGTCAGGTCCATTTTCTTGCCCATTGTCCAACTGACGCTTTAGGTAATTAGCTTTTCAGGAACTAGTCAATTTCTTTTCTTGTTGCCTTGAGTCAACACACAAGATACCAAAGCATGACCTAGTGTGACATGACCTCCTACAATACAATCCACATTTTATATAAAATTTGCTCACCACCAAATGGAAACTTAATTATGATTATCAGTTCATATGTTTATACATTTCTGGGTTGAAAAAAAAGAATACTTGAAAAACTCAGATTCAATATGAAAAGAGAAAAAAGGACAAAAATATATGTTTAAAACTGCATTGCAAACATGAATGTCTGATTATTGTAAGCCTGAAGATTATAAACTTCACATGAAACAGTCCCTGTGTCAGTACATCTGGGGAACAAGCAGAAGGCATGTGTATGCAAGCACTGAATCGGAGTTACTCAGAACATCAAAGTCATCTTTCCAAGCTGTTAGAGCTGCAGGGTGCCTCATTCCCAAATCACTTTGGGATCGTGTCCTCACAGAATGCAAAAATAATAGACACGTAGGTTTAACAGATTTACCAACTTTTATGCTATGCTCCAGGCAGGAACCTATGTTTGTAAGTGAAAGCAGGAACAAAGGACAGCTTACAGTTTCCTGTATTTTCTATGGTTGCATCTAGGTCAAAGTGCCAAACCTGAGCAGTGGTAACACACTTTGCCAATTCCACACAATTTGACATTTGGCCTTTATGTGACAAGAGTTATTTGATCCCATATTCATGTTAGAAGATATGAACATTATAATGACTCATGTATGAATGTTTTAAGAACTAAGAAAAATAAGCTCAAATATCTAGCAAAAGTGCTATCAATGTTTTATGTTTGTAATATATTCACCAAGAAATTTTCTTAATTAAAGAAAATCTAACACTATTCTTGAAGAAGAGAGAATGTGCCTTCACAATCTTGAATGTGTCACTTGACATAAAATAAAACTCCACATTAAAAGGGGCGGGGGGGAGTGACAGGGAATTACTTTAGAGGCACAAGAAAGTTCTGAAATAAAGACATTTTGTCTTCAGAGTGAAGAACATTTCATCCATGTGGGAGGGAATATAAATGTTACACACAAAGAAAAGTGGAAAGGACAGTAGCACTAAGAGTTATAGACAGCACTCGGACTACGGCCTTTGCATGGCTATTTTGATTGCCAGATCAAAACATTAGGTCAAAATTTTTCATAGCCACACAGTCACTACCTGGATCTCTTTCTGTATTGATGATAGCAAGTGTTGGACAATATTGAACTGCCAGAGTGATCACAGAGAGTAGAGGTACTGTGCATTGAAGAGCTACCTGCTGAGGTGATCCACACAAGTGAATGTCAGCTGGAGATGGCAGTATCATTTCGCCCATTAGTAACACATTCATGTGCCTATAAACCCAAGAGCTTCCTGTCCTGTCCTCGTCCCTTTCCTCCTTATTCTTTTTACCTTCTCCCAACAGCTTTTTGCCCCATTGCCACTTCCCCTGCACATGTCAGGCTTGCCACCTTTCTAATTCTGAACATCCCAAGAAAGATATCAGAATATCATATTTTTATTATCAAGATTCAAAACTCAACCTGTGCTCATTGAACTGATGAGGCTTATCCGTTCTGAATAACAAGGTAGAAAGATAACTGCTTTCCAAAGGAAGAGAGAAGACTACTACATGTGACAGTGCCTGCCAATGGTCATTAGCTCCACCCACAGTATAGAATCCACAGATCTGATAACCTTCTGCTACACATTTGTAGACAAATTTTTGGTCAAGCTACATCTATGTGTTTACAAGTTTATTTTCAGCAAAATTATCTTTTTTTTATTAGATATTTTCTTAATTTACATTTCAAATGCTATTCTGAAAGTAACAGCCAATATGGTATGAGTAGATAAAAGAAGGTGAGCAGCTAAGCAAAGAATAAAATTTGGGGAAGGAAATACTTATTATGAATGTTTTAAAAAGCTTTAATAACTCATATTTCTTACAGGAATGCTTTTTTCCCTATCCTCACTTCACATACATACTATGACTTAGACTTGAATTATGAAGTTTATAACTTATGTCAGGAACAGAATGGGACACTCTGTGGGGTTCATCTGGAACTCTCATGCTATTTCTATAGGCTTACTAGTCATCAATCTAGTTCACAGACAGGGAAACATAGGTTTATAATGAATTTAAGTGTTTCATGTAAGATATTACAAGTGGCCAAAAAAATATTTGTAAATAAAAACAATCTAATCTAAAAATCCAGATACAAATTTTGTTTTATCCCCACACTAACTCAATCACAGATGTAGATACTCAATAAATACATTTCAATATGTAGATCATTAACAAATATACGTTAATAAATGAATGAATGTTTCTCAGAGCTGACCTTATAACCTTAAAACTCTTGGTATTATAGAAAGTATTAGAATTCCTGTTATTTAGGGGATCTGTTGCTGTTGTTGTTGTTGTTGTTGTTGTTTATTGTTGTTATTTGGTTAGTTGTTTCTGTGATTTTGTTTCTTTTATTTTATTTTTGTTTGTTGTTGCTAACTTAAATTTCTACTTTTATCACATGCTAAAATTCTAGCTTATCATTGTCTAGCATATTTCTTCTCCTTTCTGTGTTGTATGGATCGTGGAAAAATATTACTACTCACTCCACTGCTTGAATAAAGATCTAAAGTCCACTCTTGCTTCACTTCCAGTCATCAGTTATGTCAATGTTTTATAAATCCCCATGTTGTCTCTCTCTCTCTCTCTCTCTCTCTCTCTCTCTCTCTCTCTCTCTCTCTCAAACACACACACACACACACACACACACACACACACACACGCACACAGCACAGCACACATAATTACTATAGTTGAGTCACACTGTGCCTTATCTAAATTTTGCAAACAGATTCCCAACAGATGGAATAAGTCATACCCTGTCTACCCACTGCACATACAACTTTCCTTCTATGCATCAACTTGACTGCTTCTTAACACTGCATGAAATAATTAAAGTCCTTTTCGTTACACAAGGACAGTACTTTAGCTGCTCAGTCTAACCTGTGAGGACCTCTAATATTGAGCCTTCACTGATGGATCAAGCTGCTGTGTCTTTCAGGCCTTTGCCTTTGACTGTTACTCTGACAGGATGTCCTTTAACCATATCAACTCTACTTCCTAAGTGGCAAGACAGAGCCCCATAGACTTCTTCCCATGACTCTAGCAGAGGACGCAATCTCAACTATTTGTTGAATTCCCAAATCCATCCTGATTAATTCCTATCACATTCTGTTAATTGTCTCTGCACCCTGAAAGTAGGATCAGTCTTGGCACATCAGTCATGACTTCATTACTTTTCTGTCACTAGAGAATCCAGCTGGCCTGACACAATCTGATGCTCAATAAACGGCTCCGAGTAGCATGAAAAATGAAGAGGATGAAAGAAATGAATGAGAGAAGTAAAGAAGAAAAGACTAACATGTAATGAAGAAAAATGCATGCCCTCTTGCCAGAGAGAGAGAGAGAGAGAGAGAGAGAGAGAGAGAGAGAGAGAGACAGAGACAGAGACAGAGAGACAGAGAGAGACAGAGACAGAGAGAGAGAGACAGAGAGAGAGAGAGAATGGTGTAACCAGGATTTAGGAACAATGGTGCAGTACTGTAGGTTTTCAGGAATTAGTGATGTGACCAGAAGCAGGTGTCATTGTATGAAGGAAATGTATTTTTAGAGGCAATAAGTTATAGTGTTTTTTTTAATATACAAACTGTAAAGCCATCGTCTCCTGCTGTAAATCTGACCTTCCAAGGAATAAATACATCCTGTATGCTGTGTTTTTCATAAACTAATATCCTAGTCTTTGAAAGAACAAAAAGAAAAGATCTAGTCTTCACTTCCTAAATTTCATACTTCTCAAAAACAAAATTATTTAAATGTATTAATTTTACCACCCCAAAATTATATATATATATATATATATATATATATATATATATATCTTGCTGGGTTTTGCCTTCATGACAAATCGACACTGACACACACACGCCACATTACCATCCTTGATTGCTCTGATGGAACTCATTTTCATCTTGTGTTTCTCTAATTACACGAAAATTGCATACTTCTTATGCATAACACATTTTGCACAGCTTTAGCAAAAGGTTGTGAAAGAGGGAAAAACATTGATCAGTTTCTCCCCTTTCAGTGCAGCTGTTGATCACCCTCACAGCTATCCCAAGTGTACTTTATGAGCCCACCCTTCTCTGTTGTCATAACCAAGTGTCAGCAGAGGGGCACCACACACAAAAGAGATGATAGGGGTTTGGGTGGATTTCGTGTGCCCTTTGTAGATAAGACTCAAGATGCTCTCAGGTTTCAGTGTTTAGGCTTGTGTTCTCTTTAGTTTTTGCTCTTCATTCTGCACATATTTAAAGTTTTTCACTGTAGAAGGAGTGACAGGATTCCTCATATTTGTAAAAATGTAAAACAGCTTCTTATTCTTTTTTGCCAATAATTATATAGGACACATTAAGAGAAGACAAGTCTGCAACCCTATAAGAGGAACAACAATGTGAACTAACCAGAATCCCCAGAGCTTGTGTCTCTAGCTGCATATGTAGCAGAAGATGGCCTAGTCGGCCATCATTGGGAAGAGAGGTCCCTTGGTATTGCAAACTTTATATGCCCCAACACAGGGGAACGCTAGGGCCAAGAAGTGGGAGTGGGTGGGTAGAGGAGCAGGGCAGGGGGAGGGTAGAGGGAACTTTCGGGATAGCATTTGAAATATAAATTAAGAAAATATCTAATAAAATTTTTTTTTAAAAGAGAAGACAAGTCACACTTAGGATGGTGAATGATGCTGTAAGACATGGCTTGCCTGCACTGATATGATTTTTGTTGTTGTTGTTGTTGGTGGTGGTGGTGGTGGTGGTGGTGGTGGTGGTGGTGTAAATCTTAAATTTGGCTACTGGTTCCTTGCTTCCAGTCCCAGATTTTTTTCCAGCAAGTTTGGATTCTCTTCGGTGAACACCTGGGTAAACCATTCTCTTGCTACCTAACCTTAAGAACACAGGCAAAAATACCCCAGAACACAGCCTAGAGCCAGGAGTTACAGGCAATCACTGGAATGTTTCTTTTTACCATTCTTTATTTCGGTTCTTTCAGAGAAAGAAGACATTGGCATTCACAGGAAGCTCGGCACCATTGTATTTAACTCGAAAGGGATTGTAGAACGCACATCTCATTCCTTGGAAATAATGACAAATTATGCAATTTTTGTTTTACTCAACTAGATTGAAAATGCCTGGGGAATAGCCAAGCTGGCTGGCAGAGGGAG
>LR750830.1:177439-212439 GCA_902729485.2 Mus minutoides
CTTTTTAAAAACAGGTGTGGGCTCCTAGAGCTGAGCTGATATCCCTGCTTTTGGACAGGCTCAGGACCTGAACAACTTCAGGAGAACAAAGCTTCCATCTGTACAGAAGGGAGTGCTGGGTGCCTGAGAAGCAGGGAGAACAAGGGTCTGCTTCCCTTTGAAGAGCTGGCATCCCTGCTAATCACCTGGTAAAGACTTAATTTAAAAATGAACTGGGGGGAATCTCAAGTATGTTTGACTTTCATATCAAATTTGCCTAACTTTGATCAGGTTTACTAAAATGAACAATGTCATAAGTTTTAATTATCAATCCTGCAATCTGAGGATATAAAGTATGACCTTTAGTGCTCCCTTTATTGTATCTAGCATGCTCTCATCTCATTGCCTTGACCTTGGAGTGATCAGGTCTGGGATACATTTTGTAGTGTGTGAAACACAGACAACTATTGTGGGTAAATAAAGGGTCTATTTACAGGTTTAGAATGCTTAACTATATAATAAGGTCACTGTGAATGGTAGAAAAAAACTCTAATCCTAGAAAATAACATGTTTCTCAGCACACTTATATCTGTATTCCCTAAAGGAATTTACTTATATAAACTTATAAAGTCATGTTCTTAGAAACAAAAGTTTGATGCATGTTGACAATAGAATATGACAGAATTGTGCAAATTTCCTTGCTATTAAATAATATAGATTTAAAATGTAATATGTATGATACATAGATACAAACTATAAGGAATCAAGGATTTCAGCATCTTCTGACATTAGATGACATACAATAAATGTGAGATAGAATATATGCTATTTATCAGTATTCATAAAAGAATATGGGGGCTGGTGAGATGGCTCAGCGGGTAAGAGCACCCGACTGCTCTTCTGAAGGTGATAAGTTCAAATCCCAGCAACCACATGGTGGCTCACAACCATCCGTAACGAGATCTGGCTCCCTCTTCTGGAGTGTCTGAGGACAGCTACAGTGTACTTACATATAATAAAATAAAATAAATCTTTAAAAAAAAAGAATATATGCTACTGGTGAGAAATAAAATCATGTTCAACATGCTTGAATATCAGAGCAAATAAACGGAGGGAGATGTTTTGCATCAAATTGATGCTCTTTCAAAGGAGAAACACCTTGGCTAATATTTTTAAAATTTGTATTTATTTCCTAACCATGGAAATATTAAGAATTATACAGCAAAGGGAGGGAAGAGGGAAAGGGAGAAAAGGAGATGGAGAGAGAGAGATTTTTATAGAGTTTTAACTTGGGATGGTCAGCGTGCTTGGCACTAAGGAGTTATATACAAATTGCATGCAGTAGTAACCTAGTAGCCTTACCAATCACCAAATCACAAATATTTTGAAAGAGTCTCACTAAACACCCTGCTGACTGACATATCTCCTTGAAGGGGGCACAATTAAATTCAGCCTTTTGTCTCGTGATCTGCATTCCAAAATATCCCTCATTTCTCCTTTGGAAGTTGTTTCCAGTAGGAGAACTAGCAACACAGACCACCTTTGTTCATGTGACTTTAGTTACTCTGTGTGCAAGTTCTGCCAAGACGGTTTATCTCTTGAAAGTACATAGCCCATCCAAATGGTAACATTGGAGCACATTCCTTATGCACAGCTTATTGGCAGGTTTGGGATCAGGAGAACACCCCACATCCCAGTGTGTGTCAGATCCTTCTGCTAAGCCTCTGTTCACCAAACTACAGTCACATGCAAAAAAGGAACTTGTTCAAATCTGCAGGCACACAGGACCATGCACAGAGTTTATCAAAATGGGGGCTGGGAAGTAGAAAGACAGGTGGAAGTGAACACAAGAGCCCATTTAGGGAGTTATTTATTATTCCAGTTTCTAGTTTCTGCTTATAGCATCTGTAATAAATAAACATGCTCCAGGAGAAGCATGGCTTAACAAGGAGTAGATGAGATTGAATGTGGTGACTCCATTCCTGTATAAGAGGCACTGGCCCATTAAATGAATGCACACAGCCACTTCTTAATGCTCTGACTAAGTAATCAATTTCTGAAAATACCAAATATTTTAAAAAACAGCCCTGTCTGGCCTTACTCCCTAGCCACGCTGGATAAGCCCTTGATGATTTGTCTACCTTGTTTTTAATCAATCAGATTTGACATTTGGATTTTTGGTGCTTTCCTTGACTACCCTGTATTGTTCTCTTACCTTAGTGACATTAACTGGTAGACATCTTAATGTTAGGGGACCATAACAAAGCTTAATATTTATATGTTCAGGCTCTTTTTGCAATAGCAACAAAGAATTCTGAATGCCACACTGAGAGCCTATAGCACTCTGGTGCTTGGGTACTATGTGGTTTTTATCCAGATAAAAACATCCTGAAGGTCCATAAGAGAGAGCGTGAGTAGAGAAGCTACCCTATGGGTGCTACATTAGACACTTTCTATGTCATCTACCTTTACCCGGCACCTTGGGAGCATCCCAGTGATTTTTTCAGTAACCATCAACATGTTTCTTGAGGATAAAGTATTTCTCCTGAATTTTCATCTTCTCATCTGTCAAAGCCATTTCTCTCGTTATCTAAAGCTTATAAATTTTTAATAGGGCATCACTTCTAATCTCTCAAACCTTAAATTAATCTTAATAAAATTTCATTCTATCTTTCCTTGTTATGAAAGCCCATAAAATTCAATAGTAGCCCTAACATTTTCAGTATTTACTAATGACTAAGACATCTTAGAATATAATTATGTCTAAAATTAGTGGATGACAAGAGACAGGTTTGGAAAGCAAGGGATGTGAAAGAAACAGAAGACAAAGCTGTATCCACAAAGAAAGTAATGAGCAAACATGACGTACACAATTATATATAACACATATCCACAGAGAATTGCAGAATCTTTCCCCAGGGCCTGCAAAGGAATTGGAAAAAAAAAATTGCAGAATTAAATCAGTAAAAAAGAACGAGAAGGAGTAGATGGGATGTGTTTAACCCTTTCTGCTGACTCTTACTCTCTCTATATGTTGAAAGCTATACAGCAAACCTTTTTGAGCTCTTGGTTTGTGAGTTCTCAATTTAGAGAAATTTCATTCTTGGCCATCTCTTTATTACAAGATCGGGTATTGGCTGAATAAATACAAGGTCTTAATGTTGCTTCTTACTATATCTTAAATTTCATTGTAAACATGTTACTTTGTCCCACAAATAAGCAAGCATTACATGAAAAAGAAAACATGAAGAACCCCTGGGATATTTCCTGGTACTTAAAGAAGGACAGAAACCCCCAAAAGGAGTGCATAACACAAGTTTCTCAAAGAATCTTAAGGCAGCATATGCCAGGAATAAGGATGGGCTTGATGGCTACATGCAGACATTTAAAAGAAAGACATTAGTTTGTCTTAGGCAAGGAAAGTTCCTCAACTGATGCTGAGATTTCTGTTTTTCTCCTTGGCTAGATCATGAATTATTGATCCCAGCTTGATTATGAAATATCATTTTAAAGTGTATTTCATAGATTTCAGAGATGTGGTCTCTGAAATCAGTTACAATTGGCGGGTGAAATATATAATAGTGGTGCTTCCGGACAGCGTACTGGTGTGTAAGGGCAGATAGTGCATGATGGTGTATGAAGGGAGGTGAAGCTCCCCTGGGGAGATTATTGAACACAGGCAGAAGTATGCAATGGAATTATCTCTGAGTGCCTGAAGAAGACTGTGAATGGCAATCCAATGAAGATGGGCACAGTGTGGCCAGAAACAACGTGGAAGGCAAGGGAGATAAAGCGCAAAGTAAGGGGATTGTAGAGTGATTAGAAGAACAATGATTTCTTACAAAGCCATCAAAGGGATACAACATCAAATCTTTCCTAAGCCTCTTTAAGTTTTAAACACCTTGCAAAGCTCAAGAGTAGACCGCACACCCAAATGGCTTGGGAAAGAAAGAAAAAGTGTTTATGAAAAACTTCCTGGCTAAGAAAATCTTCTTGGTGATTTGTTCTTTATCTATGACTACATATAAGACTATATGACTGTCTTTAATATATAAGTCAGCTAGTATGTATGTATGTATGTATGTATGTATGTATGTATGTATGTATGTATGTATATATAATCAACCTTCTGCAAAGTAGGATGATATCAATTTGCCTACTGTTGGAAAGCAGCAGTCTCATTACTTTTCTAATTACTTACAGTGTCATTTCTTGACATCCCTCCTTTCTAAACTGATCATATTTTGGTTTTCACCATCTCTCTTTACTCCTTCCTTCACCCATTGCTACCGTTGCTAAGCACTCCCTTGTTGCTAAGTGGGATATGAGCACTTAATTTACTCCATTCTTTTTTCTCATACCAGATTTTAGAAATCGCAGATCCTGTTTAATCAATGTGTAAATGCAAGGCTTTTGATGTATTTTTCCTAAGAGCAATATTTTGATCATTCTTAATGATACTTAATGAAGTCACTGCATGATTTCTGATTGTACCTAATTGAAGCTTGTGACTTGCATTTCAATATTATCATCTTACGGCTTGAGGTCTCTGAGATGATTTTTTTTTTTTCCTAGGGACCAAAATATTAGATGAAATGAAGAAGTGATGTTTTATTTTAAATAAAAATGATTTCAAAATAGATAAATGTGCAGATGAATATATATGTATGTATGAAATTAGGTGAAGCTTGAAACAAATTGCCTGAAATATATTTAATATGCTTATCATAAGTCAGAGTTCTATACAAGAAAGACATTTAACACTCACATTAATCTTATGACAAAATCAAAATTAAGGGCTTTAATTCATTTTAATTATATTTTATTATTGTGTGCATATGCATGTACATGCATGTGTATTGTATATACTTTACACTCAAAATTCAGGGACTGAAATCACGTTTTCAGGCTTGCATGTCAAGTGCTTCTTCACACTGAGCTATCACACTGGCCTCAGAGTTTAAATATTAATAATTTTATTAAAATATGTTGAGTTTTATGGGGAATTCAATATGTGAAAAAAGGCTGGTCTTTGCAAAAGGTATAGAGCATTTATTTGGGGAGAAGCATCCCTAGAGTGCCAATCTTAGCCCTTAGTGCCTAGAAGCCATAGGACCAAAATTTTAACCAGAGCCATACTCATTTCCATTCTCTTTATTTTGTTTCTCTTTCATCCAAAACATGTCCATCATGTGCTTCATCCTCAGGGGTCTTTTCACTGCTACAACATAGTGGGTAGTAATGGCTTAATCAGATACAATAACCCCTGCTAATATGTTAACTAGTTAATATATGAACCCTCCTAGGATAACACATTATCTGTGACCCAGATCAGAGGGAAAAATGGAATGATAGCTCCAGTAGAAGCCCTAAAGGAATGAGACCATTACAGCAACTTAACCCCATAGGAGGCCAATGGGGGACTTACTTAAGGATGGCTGTTAGCACTTGTGGTGTCATAAGGCAGACTGCATGAAGAGACGGTGGTGGAAATAAATAGTAATTGTAGCAATGACAGAAATCAATCACACTAGTTACTTCTAATTCCCCTCCAGGAATTTTCATGAAAAAAAAAATCATAATGCAAATCCAAGCATATATATCCCTAAATATCTTCACAAGAGCAGACACCAAAATCAAAGTGAAGAAAATACTTTTATTAACTACATGACTTTCACGTTTTTGTACTTGCCCTGTAGGATAACTTTACAAAGACATTTCTGATAAAATTTTTGGTTTCTCAGTCTTGCTAACATTTCTTTCCTCTTGTTTTATAAATAAATAAGCAAACACTCTCAGGATTTATATTAAATGATTACAAGTTTAGCAGGTGTGAATGCTGAGACCCATATCTGTGACTTTTGATTCCATATCAGTGTATTCTCTTTATATTCAAGTATCATTTATACTACTTCCTAGAGACACTGTGTAAAATTAGATACAACCAGAGTATATATGGAACCACATCAATAGAATGCACAAAATCACTGGAACACTAAGTTTTAATCTTGCCTTCTTCTAACTCCTAATCTCACAATGCTAAAAAGAACAATAATTCTACTGAAGATAGAATTCCAAATGAGAATAGGAAGTTTTTCATGCAATAGGTATCTCATTCTAATGGTGACTGGTGACTGCAGTATGGCTCATATTATTAATTATAGTCAGACTAATTTATGTCTATGTATCCCTTGGGTGGTCATTGGGTTTGTGAATGAATGTGTACATACCCTCATTTCTTGTCTTCATTAAGAAAGAATTTAGTTGAAATACAAAGACAGTTTAAGACATTTATCTAGAAGAGCAGACCAGAGCACACCAGAGAGTTAAATGTGCTTTGGCAAAGCCAGGTAGAAGAAACATGATAGTTTCTGTATTGAGAAAGGTATATGTGTATGTGTGCATGTGCATATGACAGTGACATACTTAGGTATGTATCCCAAACCTAAGTTTGTATTGGACGCATCATGGTTTTTAGAATGACTTGAACATCAGACCTTTCTGCTTCTGGTTCCTAGTGCTAAGATTCCAAATGAATACCACTGACCCTGTTTAAGCCTTGTAGGTTTAAGCCTGGTAACAAAAGTTTATGGAAAAGGTGAAATAATCTGTAACTTTAAAGGCAGCCCTTCCCCATTCTTCCATATTATGTTACAATAGGTCAACTTTTAAGGAATTTCTTCCAGTGGTCCCATATATCAATTAAGAATATGCCTTAATACCATAGTTTCAGATACAGTAGGAAGAATATAATTTTACTTTCAAGGATGTTTAATCACAAAGCCTCAATCAGCAGATACAGAATCCAAGATACAGCTGTGGTTTCCAAAGGTGACCTCATCTCTATTTCCCCCTTTTGATTTGTCACCTACATTAAGCTCCTTCAGTCCTTCCCCTAACTCCTCTACTGGAGTCCCTGTGATCTGTCCGATGGTGGGCTGCAAGTATACACATCTATATTGGTCAGGATCTGACAGAGCCTCTCAGGAGACAGCTGGATCAAGTTACTGTCAGCAAGCACTTCTTGGCATCTGCAATAGTGTCTAGGTTTGTTTTCTGCATGTGGGATGGATCCCCAGATGTGGCAGTCTCTGGATGGCCTTTCCTTCAGTCTCTGCTTCAGTCTTTGTCCTTGTATTTCCTTTAGAGAGGGACAATTCTGGGTGAAAATTTTGAACATGGATGTGTGGCCTCACCCTTCAACCAGGAAGCCAATTCCTAACCTCTGCATATGGTCTCTGAAGGTTCTCCCACCCCTTTGTCAGATATTTCAGCTAATGTCATCCCGATGGGGTCCTGGAAGTTTCTTGCTTTCATGGCATCTGGGACTTTCTGGTGGCTACATCCAGTTCCCCAACTCCCATTGCTACACACTTCTGTTCAATTTCCTGACCCTCTATATATCTCCTCCAACTTCTTCCATACCTGATTCTTCCACCCTTCCCCTCCTCTTCCTTTGTTCCTCCCAAGTGCCTCCCTCTACTTCCCTTATTATTTTGTTCCCCCTTCTAAGTAGGACTGAAGCATCCATTCTTTGTTCTTCCTTTCTATTGAGCTTCCTATGACCCATGAGTTATAGCATGGATATTCCATGTTCTTTGCCTAATGTCCACTTAGCAATGAGGACATACCATGTGTGTTCTTTTGTGACTGAGTTACCTCACTCAGGATGATATTTTCTAGATCCGTCCACTTGTGTAAGAATTTCATGAATTCATTGTTTTAATAGCTGAATTGTACTCCATTGTGTAAATGTACCATATTTTCTGTATCCATTCATTTGTTAAGGGACATCTGGGTTGTTTCTAGTTTCTGGCTGTTATAAATATGGCTGCAATGAACATAGTGGATCATGTGTCATTATTACATGTGGGAGTATCTTCTGGGTATATGCCCAGAAGTGGTATAGCTAGTTCCTTAGGTAGTACTATGTCCAGTTTTCTGAGGAACTACCAGACAGAATTCCAGAGTGGTTGTACCAGTTTGCAATCCCACCAACAATGGAGGAGTGTTCCTCATTCTCCACATTCTCGCCAGCATCTGCTGTCATCTGAGTTTTTGATCTTAACCATTCTGGCTTGTATGAAGGGGAATCTCAGGGTTGTTTTGATTTGCATTTTCCTGATGACTAAGGTTGTTGAACATCTCTTTAGGTGCTTCTTGGCCACTTGATATTTCTCATTTGAGAATTCTTTGTTTAGCTCTGTACCCCATTTTTTAATAGGGCTATTTTGTTCTCTGAAGTCTAACTTCTTGAGTTCTTTGTATATATAGGATATTAGCCCTCTATTGGATATAGGATTGCTAAAGATCTTTTCCCAATGTGTTGATTGCTGTTTTGTCCTCTTGCCTTATAGAAGCTCTGCAATTTTACCATTCCTATTTCAAAACTATAAAAACATACTCAGAGAGTTATTAAATGCTCCAGTCACCATGGTGTACCAGAGGCAAAACTTGCATGTTTCCATTTGCTTGTGACTCTACCCTGAATTCCTTTTCTTTGACCTTGTCCCACATGAACTTAGTAAACACTTAAATCAGCCAAAAGTAAAGAAATATGAAGATTTTCTGAATAATGTTCACAATACTTCATGAGGAAGTTATTTGTCTCATCTTAAATTACTGTAGAATTAGCAATTATTTTATTTTTGATATTTTATATTTTTAGAGTTTACTAATTGGTTATTAATAATCAGAAACAATTTGCTACTGCATTGGATATATATATTATAAAATGTTGATATATTATATAATATATATTTGTAAATTGAAGGTGAATTTGAAGGCATGAGTTCTTCCATATATTAGTATATAACACAAATCAGTATTGTTACAAGCATTTTCTCAGTGAGAAGCCTAGAGTAAGAGTCCAATTGTCTACATGCAAGTTCAGGAGATGTTGAGTACATGGACTGATTAATCTTGTAATGTCTAGGATGTAGATTATATGTTTATGTATGAAGCAAACTATAAATGGCTGGTGATAGAATGAATGCCTGAACTCTCTTACTTACTAAACTTTCATCTTAAATTTCTGACCCAGAATTGTTACTATCTAAAAGAACTTCAGGGACTAAAAATCAGAGAAGACATAATAAAAGGTGGTCAAATGACTGGCGCATGTTGGGATCCATCCCATTGAGAGGGAGGGACCCCAAGACCTGACACTATCACTGATGCTATGATTTGCTTACAGAGAGAAGCTTGGCATGGCTGTCCTGAGAGGCCTTAATAGCAGTCAACTGAGATTAAAGCAGATTTGTTCACCATACCATTTGACTGAAATCAGGGACCCCAGTCTTTCAACTAGGATAAGGATTGAAGAAGCTGATGGGGAGAGTGGCCCCATAGGAAAACCAGCAGTGTTAACTAACCCAGACCCTAGGGAACTCCCAGAGATTAAACCACCAGGAACATACAAGGCCCGTCCCAAGACTCTGGCACAAATATAGCAGAGGCCTGCATGATCCACCCTCAGTGAGAGAAGATGAGCTTAATCCTGGAGAGACTTGAGACCGCTATGGAAGAGGGAGGTCAGGTCAGGGTTTACTCTCTAGGAGGCAAAGGGGCAAGGAATGGGATGTGGAACTGTGGGAGGGGGAACCAAGTAGGGGCAACATCTGGAATGTAAATAAGTAAAATAATAACAATAAAAATATATTGATGATACCCGAAAGATTATACTCAAGGAATAGAATATTTAAGAAAACTTTTAATTGATTAAAATATGTAAACAAAAAATAAAATTGCAAATTAATAAATATTCTTGAAGTCTCTTATCTGGGAGAAGACCTTAACTGCACATAATAGCATCAGTGATAGTGTCAGGCCTTGGGATCCCCACCCCCCTTTAATGTTTATTAAACTGGGATCAAGTCCACTTAGTTTTGGCTGCTCAAATCTTTATCACACAGAATGTGCTTTCAGTACATGGTATAAGATATTTTGTACTCAGTTCATGCAAGCCCATTAATAGTTATTTAACCAATCCCCAAAGCATGTGAGAATAGAACTTAGGTCACTTCCAAGAAAAAAGAATGAAGAGAAAAAGAAGAGACATGTTGTTCTCTTGAACAAACATACTGGATTGTCCATGGAAGACTGGATTTTTTTTTCCAGGCACAGGGTAAGCATGCAAGTAACAATATACCAATGACCACATGCAATGAAGTGAAATTTGTTTTAAACTCTAAGAAGTATTTCAGGTGCCTTTAAAGGAACCATTGATATTCAACATGAAGATGGTTCCTAATGAAGGATTACATTAGGTGGGACACAGTAAAGAGGAACTGGAGTTGTTGTGTGCATCTCCTGAGATCATCAGCATTCTCACACACAAGCTATGCCAAAGAAGTTTGTTCATATAAACACACATTGTGTGTATTCAAGTTTCTGAATTGGAGTCCTTTTGACTAACTTGGGCTCATTATTTAGTTGGGATGCCAGCCTAGTGTGGTAGGTAAGGATGGATGACCTGTCAAGGACTCCCCTTCTAGGTATCATATTAATTCCTTTTTTTATGTTGCCATGATAACATACCTGACAAAAACAACTTATCAGATACAGAGGAGTTTATTTTAGCTTACATTTCATTATTTAGTCTATCATGGCCGAAACATCAAGGCACCTAGACCTTGAAATAGCTGGGCACATGATATCTGCAGTCAGATGAAACACAGTGCATGCGCCCATTTGAATGCTTTCCTGGCTTTCTCCAGTTTATACTGTCTAAGTTCCCCTGCCTAAGGAATATTGTCACTCAAAGTGGACCAATTATTCCCACCTCCTTAGGGTAATCAAGCTAATTTTGTTTATACATGATCAAAGGAACATCTTGCAGGTGACACCATATTTTGTTAAGTTTTCAACACGGTAATAGCATCATACAGCTACAAACAGAAAACAACTCAGACTCAAACAAATAATATAACTAATTCTATCATTTAGTTGCTAACCATGAGTGAGGTGTTGAAATTTATGACCCATTGAAAAACTTAGAAAAAAAAAAAAGACCTTTCTCTTCAGTATCTCCTGTACTACAAAGACATTCAAATATTCTCTTCTTTGGAACTAAAGGCGTTTGAGGCCCATAAAAGTAACAGCAATATGAACCAACCAGTATGCCCAGAGGTCCCAGGGATTAAACCACCAACTAAAGAGTACACATGGAGGGACTCCAGCTGCATATGTAGCAGAGGATGGCCTTGTCAGTCATTAATGGGAGGAGAGGCCCTTGCTCCTGTGAAGGCTCTATGCCCCAGTGTAGGGGAATGCCAGGGCCAGAAAGTAGGAGTGGGTGGGTTGGTGAGCAGCGGGAGGGGAGAGGCGATGGGATGTTTTGGAGGGGAAACCAGGAAAGGGGTTTTGAAATGTAAAAAAAAAAAAAGTATCTAATAAAAAATGAATTTAAAAAATTCTCTTATTCATAAGAATTTTCATCTCAGATAAGCCATGTGATTTTCACATTCACTCTCACATTCTCCTTTCTATCAAGGACAAGGAATAGTGGAAGGTAAAATGTTGTCCAGCTGCTGTTTTAGAAGAAAAGCTGACACCAGATTCATCATGCAGTAGTTACAAGTTGGCAGTCCCAGAAACTCTTTCCTTTGGTTCTCTCATATTGTTAAGGGTTCAGCTTGAGCCCTCATGTGTATATGCCCCAGTAAAGGAAGTGATACTGTGGCTGACACAGAGAGGCATGTGAGCGAAAACTGGCTTATTTCCTCAAAATTTATGGGGCAAACAGACAGTTATCACTAAGGAAATAGAATGCCATCCCTTCGACTCTAGCCCCTTATATACTGCCAGAGAGAGAAGAAAAAAAGGACGAAATAGCAATCTAAACTCCTGTAACTGCCAAATCACCCTTCTTTCTTTCAGGATCTAAGTCACTTCCTTGAAGAAATTGATCATTGTTTGATGACCATAGAATTTCTCCCTGGCTATAAAACAGAATCTGCAGAGCTGGTGACAGGTTAAAAAAAAATCAATCAATACTTCAGTCAATTTGCTGAGCACTGACTGTAGGCCAAGCCATTTCATTGGTGTTCTGAGAGAATAGGAGAGAAGAAAGATTTGGCCTTTTGATGCTATATCTTGAGTTCAAACTAGCTACTTGTCTGGAGATGTTTCTAAAGCTTTAAAAGTGACCATTCTCTGCTGATGTCTATATGTGGCTGGGTATTTGATGTATGTTTGTGGAGGTAAAAATGCCAATTTAATGAAGGTGGATTCAGTACAGGTTTCTTTTTATTAAATATTTGCTCCAAAATATCAGTTCAAGGGTTTCTATGAGTAGCACCAAGGGCTCCAGAAATCTGTTGATCTACTTTACAAGAAATTTCTTGCATTTTCTGTAAACAATTGTAGATTTTTATGTCTCCATCAAACAGTTGGTCATATACCAGTATAGTGTGTCTCAGTAACTGTAATGTTTACATTTATAATGGGTCTCCTAAACATAAATGACATTGTCTTACCAATGTATAACCTGGGCTGTGAGAGATATACCTCTTCTCCCCATATTGTTTACTAAATGATTTATACTATAAGGTAAATTGTTTGTGGAAAACCTAGATGTCTTTGTGGCCTACTTTTCTTACTGTTTTTTTTTAATCCTCATGTGTTTGCTCACAGTGTTGTTGTATGTAAATATCAGCTCTGGAGTACGTGACAGATGAGTGAGCAAATAGATAGATGGCACTGTCATTTTTGTTGACAGTTCTAGGGACAATTCCCCGGAACAATGAGAAGTAGAAGTTTAGATGGTCCAATGAACAAAAATTGTGTGCCAATTTTAAAAGAAAAATGATGACAACATGAAACACAGTATTCCAAGAGCCAGTTTGTTAAGGTCCGTGGGACAGCTCATGACAAGATGAAGCTTGGGGGATTGAGATGTTGCCCCATGAGGCATTGTCCTGTGTGTCCATCACAGGATGGTGTGACCTTGAGCAATTGTTCAAGCTTTTCTGAATTTTCCAAATCTGTATGTACAGGTATGTAGCCTATATCTTTACGGATATTTATCTTTTTGCATCAGTTTTTGCTTTTGTCTGTTGTATGTATTTGGTTGAGTGGGTATGTTTGTCTGTTTCAAGAACATTTGGGTGACAGAGTTTAACTTTCAAATCCCCTTCTGTATCTTTATCATTTCTTATGCTTTGTTGATTCTGCAAAAAAGCTATTCATCAAGACATCTTTGACTTTTTAAAGGGTGGTTTCCTGTAGGGTATAAAGAATAGAAAAAAAAAATGGAAGGAACAGTAATACCACTTGAGCGGATAACTCCACATAAAAGCCACCACTGCCTTTGTTTGCCACCGAGTTTGAAATTAAAGCAAAAACAAAACAAAAAAAAAACAAAAAACAAAAAACAAAACAAAACAAAACAAAAACAAGGAAGACCTTGTTTTATTATGGGGATCACAGGTTTTAGGTGTTACTTTGCTCTGGTGACTTATAAAGATAGAACATCAATTGGAAAGTATAGCTTGCCATATATTTGTTTTATCCTGCCAAAGCAGACTCTTGAAGTGTATGGATGAAGAAGCAAGCAGTGAACACTATTATTATCTTAGGTAGAATCATATTTTTACACAAAAGTACTACTTATTAAATTCTCAAAGATAAAATTATCATCTCCTGTGTTTGTGGTATTGCTCTGAACTAACCAGTCAGGCTTCTGTTTGGAAGGAAATTAAGCTTAGATACCCAGAAGATGTTGGCAAGAAGGAAATCCTGCTCCAGGGAAGCAAGATGATGATGTTCTTTATAGGTTGAAGAAGGGATTGAGAATGGGTGCTTTAGGTTTCTCTGATCACTGTAGGCTGATCCCTGTGGAACAAATTATGCTTATTCATCACTGGCAACACAAAAACTGATGCGAATCACTCATGAAATTTAATCAAAATTAAAATTCTATGCCAATGAAAGTCAAATCTAGATGCATTCTTTTGGGTTTAACTTACACTAGTTGATCAATTTGAATTTACCAGGAGCTGATTTGTGATGTCCCTGTGCTGTAGTTATATCATATCTAGTGAATATAGAAGATGAATATGGAAAGTAGTGGCAGCCTTTCCCTTGAGAAGTTGCCTCTGCTGTGTTGAATTCCTTTGCCATCCCTGGTCTTGCAACTCTCAAGGAAAGTAGTGGTGACAAAGCGTGACAACACCAGTATGATACAGCGTGGCACATTGAACTTCTGTTACACCTCTGTTCACACAGCCACAGTTGTCAATAGTTAAAGTTATCTTAGCTATACAAGACATTCTGGAAATCTGGTTGGTTGTGACCTTCTTCCTCTTCTTCTTCTTCTTCTTCTTCTTCTTCTTCTTCTTCTTCTTCTTCTTCTTCTTCTTCTTCTTCTTCTTCTTCTTCTTCCTCTTCTTCTTCTAAAAAAATACTGGTGTTAGTAGAATTCAGTAATTGAACCTGCCTGTCACTGTTCATTTATCTAAGACACTGTTGTTTAGATGCTTCCACCAAGCTCAAATGTTCCTCAGCCCCAGTGAGACATAGTCAAACTTAGAGCCTTTAACAGATGATTCATTAATGTAGCATGAGACTTCATGGGATGCGAAGAGTAGGAGAAATAGTCTTCCTCAGGTAACAACAACAGTTGGACACCCAAAGGTCAGTGCTAAAAAAATATAAACGCAAATAGCATCATACTGATGGAGCAGAATATATTTAGGAATGCATGTATTTGCATCTATCTGTATATACATGTGTGTATATGCATGTAACAACAATTAATCAAATAGGAGACCAAGAATTTAAAAGAGAGCAAGGCAGGTTATATGCCAGGAGTTGGAGAAAAGGAAATAAAGATGAAACTAATAAAACACTTATAAACTCAAAAAAAAAAAAGAAAAAGAAAAGAAAAGAAAAGAAAAGAAAAGAAAAGAGAAGAGAAGAGAAGAGATGAAAAGAAAAGAAAAGAAAAGAAAAGAAAAGAAAAGAAAAGAAAAGAAAAGAATAAAAAGGGGGTTGCTGGTGTGGTCATAATGATGGCAGGCTAGGTATTGCAATTATTCCTGATTTTAAAAAAAGGTAAGTTTGTTGTCTCTTTCTTTCTTCATCTTCTCAGTGCCTTGTATTCTGGCCATCTTCTACATGTAGAGAGCTGCACCCCACACTCCTCAGTCTCCAGGAACATGAGAAATGGTATGGCTTTTCTTAGGAAGCCCCTTGTCTGTGTCATGGGTCTTTCCACACACCAGTATAATGCAGGCTCAGACACAGACGTAGACTTACATTTGTCCTATACATAAAGCCCATTTTATGATGTTTTTCTATTAATGCAAGTCTCAATCATCAAAACATGATCAGTTTTATTTCCAATTTTCTTTTTTTAAAATTCACAGCAATGAAAACATCCAGTATTTGTCTCCAATCAGCCGCATGATTTAATCTGATGTGTAGTTTATCAGTTCTTGATGTACACTATACTTTTTAACTATAATTCTCCTTTTTACTATAATTCTCTGTGTTTTGACACTAAAATGCAAACTCTCTCATTTTTATTTTATATTCTTTGTATTTTCTTAGCATTATTAAAGTAGTGGTGTTACTCTTTTTTGTTTTTTTTTTTTTTTTTTTTTTTTTTTTTTTTTTTTTTTTTTTTTTTTTTTTTTTTTTTTTTTTTTTTTTTTTTTTTTTTTTTTTTTTTTTTTTTTTTTTTTTTTTTTGTAAACAAAGAAAACCAAGTTATATTTATGGATTCTACTTCATAGTACTGCATTGGAGATTAGAAAATGTTAACTATAAATAAGAGAATATTTTGAATGTATATGATTGAACAAAACTACACTAAAGAGTTTATATTTCTCAGTACAAGCCTTTGTGCATGCTTACAATGTCTAACTTCTCACCCTGACCTTAGAGATGTGATAAAAGGGACTTCCTAGGAAAAGGGTTTTAATAAATTGGACTTTGTTGACATAGCTTCACCTCAGGAAATCTTTTAAGCAATTTCTTACTTGAATCCTATTTTACCTACAAACCAGATGCAGTACTATTCACAGCCAGGGTTCTCAGTGTACCAACTTTGCTCTCACTTCTTCACATTGTAAGTTGCCTTCTAGGACATGTTTCATCTCCTTTTCCTTCTCCTGGACTGACTTCTGTAGCATCTCTCCAAGCTATTGTTAGAGACAGGATAGTGATAAATACATGGATATTTAACTCTGAGTAAGACAGAAGAAAGGTGAGAAGGAAGGAAACTTTATTTTAAATGTTCATTCAAGGACCTCAAACTTGCCAAAGGCCAAGTCTAAGTTCCACTTTGTATAACAACCAGTCACAGCAGAGGAAAAATATCCTTTAAGGATTCTGCAAGATGAAGGGAAAAAAAAGAAAAAAAAAAAGAAATCTATGGCTCTTGACCAAAATGTTCGACACATAGAAGCTTCACCTTGGTATTGACTGAGCTACATTCCCAACAGATGTCTATGTTTCAATAAAAGTCAGAGTGGAAAGTGGCAAAGTGTAGAATTCTAGGAGACTGAGAGAAAGGAACCACAGGCTGTATCATATTTGCTGGTTTGATTTTCATAAACATTCCTTCCACAATCTGTCAGGGATGTTTCTCTCTCCAATACTCACTAAACACTTACTGAAAAGTACTGTGAATGTTGGCCAGGCCTAGCTGAGGTACACCTTGTTTGGAGCAAACCCCAGGCTCTCAGTCAGGCAAAAGGTCTCACCTTCCCATTATTACAGCAGAAGCCTCTTTAAAGCACATACAGATGCCAAGCTGTGGATGCATGTCACATAATGAAGACAAATGTCGCCTTGAAGCAAGTTCAAAGGGTGGAATTCATTTTGCCATGGAATGTTATTGCCTTCTAATTAGAGTGACATTTGGTTAGACTCGTTCTATCTGGACTCAGCCCAGAGATGTGGAGTGAGAAACCTTTCTATATCCACCCACATTTCCCCAAAACTCACTGGCTCCTTGTGTTGGGTGCATAATGGGTCCTGTTTTGATAACTCTGGCCTTCATACCTGCTGATATTTTAGTTGTTCCTAGAAAAAGGTTCCAGAAGTGAAGACACTTGGAACATGAAGGTCAGTCTTTTTAGAAAGTGTTTGCCCAGGTTTGACAATTTCCTGAGCAAACTCAGAGCTAAACAGTGCGTTATCATCACTTTTGCTTTCTCTTCCCCCAAGGAAAAAGGCATGGATAAGTTAACATGTGTTGCCCTTCCCATTTAGAGATTATAGTTAGAGGGTTACAACTAACTACTTGGTGATTTCTCAACTTGGAATCTGAAATCTTGCCTGTAATTAGATGCTAATTTAAATTTAGAACCTTTACACACATGCAAAATTCTAATCTTACACTGAATCTCTGTCCCAATAAACTCATTATAACTTGAAAATATAACAAATTGAAAATGTATTTAAATCTATTATGTGTTCAAAGTCATTACTGAGCAGCACGGTGCCCCACAGAGAGTCTGTGAATGCATGGCTTCTTAGAGGCCTTGCCTGGCACAAAGAGAGAAGATGCCACTGCCTATGACTGCCTTGGAAACATCAAAACTCAACAATCCAGGGGCAGTGTCCCCTGAGAGCTCAGTTTTCATCTCACAATGAAGTTAGAGTCCTAGATCTAAAGATGCTAAACAGAGAAAAGCTATATTCTGTGACTGTTAAAAATGTGGGTTCTTTATGGAAGGTCATATAACAGACCAGGGAAGCCTAAAACCAGTCAAAGCTAGTGAACTGCCAAGGGAAGGGGTGTGGGTCTCATGATTCTTGTGGCTACAAGCTGGACCTCTATACTCCCAGGTTCCCTGTTATAGCTCTTGGGTGTGACCTGTCGCATCCAGACCCATCCTGTATCCACAGTGTGATTTTACTAGTACATTCCTGCTGTATGAAGCCATGTGCTTCCTGACCCACCTCACCTTATGGCATGGACTTGATCTTACATGGTACATTTTTTATCTTGCTCATGCCTTTATTTATCTCCCTTATAAGTAAGATATTTTATCATGTAAAAATTAAAACAATATATGCACAGTGTATAAGACAACAGGATGCAAATTGCTTGTTTTATTAAATTTCACAATCCTTAAGCAATATTCTCTTCATTAGGATTATTAGCATATTCATTATAGTTACTTTAAATATGTGATGTGTTCATGCCAACATTTCTGGCAAATCTGCCTGCCTGTTATGTATATTTTCCTTTGAAACTTTGTTTTCTGCTTAGTAAAATATCATAACTTTTTCTTCAAAGTGAGAAAAAAATGGGTGTGCTGGGTAAAAGTCTCTGAGAGAGGAATGGGCATTTGGTGTTATGATGATTAGGAGAGCACTCCACATCCAAGAATCTAAGATTGGCTCCTAACATTACTCTACTCTGTCTTCTTCTTCTTCTTCTTCTTCTTCTTCTTCTTCTTCTTCTTCTTCTTCTTCTTCTTCTTCTTCTTCTTCTTCTTCTTCTTCTTCTCTTTTTTGTTTTTCGAGACAGGGTTTCTCTGTATAGCCCCTTCTAATGTCACTGACCCCTTCTAATGTCACTGACCGATGGATCCTCCCACCAACTAAGGGCACCCACACTGAAGTTTCTGTCTCATTTGTCTTTCTGAACCATCCATAGATTTTTCTATTGGTTCAAGTTTTACTTTCCCAATATTGGCTCTAGTGAAGGTGTCTATGTGTCTGAATCATGATTCCATATATGTATGCCCTGTTGCAAGGTGGTGTGTTCAGTGCTCCACTCCCCCTGAAGAGCAATTTTCTTTTCTTTTTTTTCCATTTTTTATTAGATATGTTCTTTGTTTACATTTCACATGTTCTCCCAAAAATCCCCTAAACCCTCTCCCACCCCCCACCCTGCTCCCCTACCTACCCCATCCACTCCCCCCTATTGGCCCTGGAGTTCCCCTATACTGGGGCATATAAAGTTTGCATGACCAAGGGGCCTCTTTTCACAGTAATGGCCAACTAGGCCATCTTCTTCTATATATGCAATTAGAGACATGAGCTCAGGGGTACTAGTTAGTTCATGTTGTTCTTTCACCTATAGGGTTGAAGACCCCTTCATCTCCTTGGGTACTTTCTCTAGCTCCTTCCTTGGGAACCCTGTGTTCCATTTAATAGCTGACTGAGAGCACGCACTTCTGTGTTTGCCAGGCACTAGTATAGCCTCCCATAAGACAGCTATATCAGGGCCCTTTCAGCACTATCTTGCTGGCATATGCAATAATGTCTATGTTTGGTGGCTGATTATGGGATGGATCCCAGCTGCAGGAGTCACTGGTTAGTCCATCCTTTAGATTCAGCTCCCCAATTGATCTCTGTAACTCCTTCAATGTGTGCTTTGTTCTTAATTCTAGAAATGGGAGAAGTGTCTACATTTTGATCTTCATTCTTGAGTTTCATGTGTTTAGTAAGTTGTATCTTGGGTAGTCTATATTTCTCGGCTAATATCCACTTATCAGTGAGTACATGTTATGTGAGTTCTTTTGTGATTGGGTCACTTCACTTAGGATGATACCCTCCAGATCCATCCATTTGCCGAGGAATTTCATGAATTCATTGTTTTTAATAGCTCAGTAGTACTCCATTGTGTAAATGTATCACATTTTCTGTATACATTCCTATGTTGAGGGACATCTGGGCTCTTTCCAGCTTCTGGCTATTATGAATAAGGCTGCTATGAACATGGTGGAACATGTGTCCTTATTACCAGATGGAACATCTTCTGGATATATGCCCAGGAGAGGTATTGGAGGATCTTTCTGTATTACTATGTCCAATTTTCTGAGGAACCACCAGACTGATTTCCAGAGTGGTTGAAGGAGCTTGCATTCCCACCAACAATGGAGGAGTGTTCCCCTTTCTCCACATCCACGCCAGCATCTGCTGTCACCTGATTTTTTGATCTTAGCCATTCTAACTGGTGTGAGGTGGAATCTCAGGGTTGTTTTGATTTGCATTTCCCTGATGATTAAAGATGTTGAACATTTTTTCATGTGCTTCTCAGCCATTCGGTATTCCTCGGTTGAGAATTCTTTGTTTAACTCTGTGCCCCACTTTTTAATGGGGATATTTGATTTTCTGGTGACCACCTTCTTGTGTTCTTTATACATATTAGATATCAGCCCCCCTATATGATTTAGGATTAGTAAAGATCCTTTCTAAATCTGTTGGTGGCCCTTTTGTCTTGTTGACAGTATCTTTTGCTTTACAGAAGCTTGCAAGTTTATGAGGTCCCATTTGTCAATTCTTGATCTTACAGCACAAGAGTTTGCTGTTCTATTCAGCAATTTTTCCCCAGTGCCCATATCTTTGAGATTTTCCCCCACTTTCTCCTCTATAAGTTTCAGTGTCTCTGGTTTTATGTGGAGATCCTTCAACCACTTAGACTTGACCTTAGTACAAGGAGATAAGAATGGATTAGTTCCCAGTCTTCTACTTGATAACTGCCAGTTGTGCAAGCACCATTTGTTGAAAATGCTGTCTTTTTTCCACTGGATAGTTTTAGCTCCCTTGTCAAAGATCAGGTGACCATGGGTGTGTGGATTCATTTCTGGGTCATCAATCCTATTCCATTGATCTGCCTGTCTGTTGCTGTACAAGTACCATGCAGTTTTTATTACAATTGCTCTGTAGTACAGCTTGAGGTCAGGCCTGGCGATTCCACCAGAGATTCTTTTATTGTTGAAAAGTGTTTTTGCTAGTCTAGGTTTTTTGTTATTCCTGATGAACTTGCTAATTGTCTTTTCTAGATAATTGAAGAATTGAGTTGGAATTTTGATGGGGATTGCATTGAATCTGTAGATTGCTTTAGGCAAGATAGCCATTTTTACTATATTGATTCTGCCAATCCATGAGCATGGGAGATCCTTCCATCTTCTGAGATCTTCCTCAATTTCTTTCTTCAGAGACTTGAAGTTCTTATCATACAAATCTTTCACTTCCTTTGTAAGAGTCACACCAAGATATTTTCTATTGTTAGTGACTATTGTGAAAGGTGTTGTTTCCCTGATCTCTTTCTCATCCCATTTATCCTTTGTATAGAGAAAGGCCATCAATTTTTTTTTTTTTTTGAGTTAATTCTATATCCAGCTACTGCACTGAAGCTGTTTATCAGGTTTAGGAGTTCTCTGGTGGAGTTTTGGGGTCACTTATATAAATTATCATATCATATGCAAATAGCGATAATTTGACTTCGTCCTTTCCAATTTGTATTCCCTTGACCTCCTTTTGTTGTTGAATTGCTCTGGCTAGGACTTAAAGTACTAATTGAATAAGTAGGGAGAAAGTGGGCAACCTTGCCTAGTCCCTGATTTTAGTGGGATTGCTTCCAGTTTCTCTCCATTTAGTTTGATGTTGGCCACTGGTTTGCTGTAGATTGCTTCTATTATGTTTAGGTATGGGCCTTGAATTCCTGATCTTTCCAAGACTTTTATCATGAATGGGTGTTGGATTTTGTCAAATGCTTCCTCAGCATCTAAGGAGATGATCGTGTGGTTTCTATCTTTGAGTTTGTTTATATAGTCTATTACATTGATGGATTTCCGTATATTATACCATCCATGCATTCCTGGGGTGAAGCCTACTTGGTCATGATGGATGATCGGTTTGATGTATTCCTGGATTCGGTAAGCACGCATTTCGTTGAGTATCTTTGCATCGATATTCATAAGGGAAATTAGTCTGAAGTTCTCTATCTTTGTTGTGTCTCTATGAGGTTTAGGTATCAGAGTAATTGTGGCTTCATAGAATGAATTGGGTAGTTTGCCTTCAGATTCTATTTTGTTGAATAGTTTGAGAAGAACTGGAATTAGGTCTTCCTTGAAGGTCTAATAGAACTCTGCCTTGAACCTATCTGTTCCTGGGCTTTTTTTGGTTGGGAGACTATTAATGACTGCTTCTATTTCTTTAGGAGATATAGGACTATTTATGTCATTAATGTGATCTTGGTTTAACTTTAGTACTTGGTATCTGTCTAGAAAGTTATCCATTTCCTCTAGATTTTCCAATTTTTTTTAATATAACCTTCTGTAGAAGGATCTAATGGTGTTTTGAATTTCCACAGGATCTGTTGTTATATCTCCCTTTTCATTTCTGATTTTGTTCATTAGGATGCTATCCCTGTGCCCTCTAGTGAGTCTGGCTAAGGGTTTATCTATCAAGTTGACTTTCTCAAAGAACCAGCTCCTGGTTTGATTGATACTTTGAATAGTTCTTTTTGTTTCCACATGGTTGATTTCACCCCTGAGTTTGATTATATCCTGCCGTCACCTCTCTTAGGTGAATTTGCTTCCACTTGTTCTAGAGCTTGTAGATGTTCTACCAAGTTACTAGTGTATGCTCTCTCCATTTTTTTTTTTTTGTAGGAGTCCAGAGCTATAAGTTTACCTCTTAGGAATGCTTTCATTGTGTCCCATAAGTTTGGGTATGTTGTGGCTTCATTTTCATTAAACTCTAGAAAGTTTTTAATTTCTTTCTTTATTTCTTCCTTGACCAAAGTATTATTGAGTAGAATGTTATTCAGTTTCCATGTGAATGATGGTGTTCTGCTACTTATGTTGCTATTGAAGTAGTCTTAGTCCATGATGATCTGATAGGATGCATTGGACAATTTCAATTCTTTTGAATATGTTGAGACCTGTTTTGTGGCCAATTATGTGGTCAATTTTGGAGAAGGTGCCATGAGGTGCTGAGAAAAAGGTATATCCTTTTGTTTTAGGATGAAATATTCGGTAGATATCTGTTAAGTCCATTTGTTTCATAGCCTCTGTTAGTTTGATTGAATCTCTGTTTAGTTTCTGTTTCCAGGCTCTGTCCATTGATGAGAGTCGGGTGTTGAAGTCTCCCACTATTATTATGAGAGATGCAATGTGTGTTTTGAGCTTTACTAAGGTTAAGAGCAATTTTCTACATGATGTGATAGCATTTTCTGGTTTATGTTGTTCAGCTCTGAAATTTTTTTGAGCTGCTTGAATATAAAGTGTCCTCAAGTTCTCATGCTAGTTTAATCTTATGATTTGCCTACTGATTCTAAGTGCTTTATGCACTAAGTTAAATTTCCTAGTATGCAAAAATAGCTACAGAGTCCAATAACCCATAACCTCCAAGCCATGCAGAGCAGAATTGCAGATGCCTGTGTTGGGGGAGAGCGGATGGCAAGTATAAATGTTTGTAAGATATGAAGTATCTCTTTTAATCACAGTCTTCATCTTTGTTAAGTCTGTATTTTTTGACTGTAGCTTTCCCCTATATGTCAAAGTTCAAGGCCTTGGCACTGCTACATTCTACCTTGGATGGAGATCCCGCCACGGAGGTTACTATATGAATAGCACAAAGTCACTTAGGTCACTGCCTACCACCATGAGAAAAGAAAGCTCATTATTGTTGAGGTTGTCAGATTTTTTTTTTTTCAAAAGTTGCGCAGTGATTCATCCAGTGTTAAATTCTAAATCAGTTGATGGTATCAGTGGCCTTAAAAGCATTTTAGGCGTTTTCAAGAAAACTTTGTGCAGTTCACAATGATCTATAATGAATCTCTGGTTATAATATATACATTACACTGCAAGGTATTTCATGCACTCATGTTCTAATTTAAAGAAGTTAGACCTGTTTTAATTATTACATTTACTATTCATATTATTATCATTATTAACTTTATGTGTATGTGTGTTTGCCCGATTGTATATCTGTGTACTATGTGGGTTGCAGGTGCTCAAGATCAAAAGAGGGAATTTGATGCTCTGGAACAGAAATTACAACTGTAAGCCACTAACACAGATTCCGGGAATCAAACATATGTGCTTTGGTAGAGCAGCCCCTTGCTCTTACCAGTTGCCAGGTTTCTCTGCTCTACTTTACATGTTAAAGATAGTCAAAACTGTCTTAAATACTATCATCTTCCTTAAATAGAGTGCCTAATCCCATGCCATTTTATTATATCTCATATTGATGAAAAAAAAACATGTTTTTATATCCTTAAATGAACCATTTGTCTATTCTATTTAGATAAACAATTATTTATTTAAAATGTAGTGTGTAGCAATAACTTTGATTTGTATAGCCAATTCATGATGCATGATTACTAAGTAGTATGGATAGTAGATTAATAACTGCAAAAACTAATACAGGAAAATGTTTATATAAGAAAAACAAATTAATGCTAAATATAGAAAGTAACAATAAAGTGAAATTTATCATCATCGTTGTCATCATTATCATCATCATCATTATCATCATCAACATCATCATGTGTATGGGGACTTGTCCTGCATGCCTCATACGTGAGAAATTCAGGTAAAAATAATCCAATTCCCTGGAACTAATGCTACATATAATTGTATGTGTTCTGGAAATCCAATCCCTATTCTCTGGAAGAGAAATCATTAATTTGTCCACCTCTTCACCCTGATATTTTTTAATAGTGACATAAAAATGCCTGTTAACAGTGACACCAAAGTTACTGAGTGGAATTATGAAGAAACAGAATAAAGAAAATTTTAATCTCTAGATTATATTTTTAATTATGTTATGAACTGGCAGAAAGAAATTCATGTTTTTAAAATGCAACTACAATGATCAGAAACTGAGTCACATAATGTGGAGACAGAATCTGGAGGCTGTGCTGATATCACCCTGCCTGCACAGACCAACTTTCTATGCTTTTCAAAATCAATGACTAAGTAGAACATTAGCACTATGCAAATATGTGTCTGAAGCAGGCTCTCCCTGGATCTGTTGCCTTTGTTTGCAGGCAGCTAGTATTGTAAACTGTGAAGCAAATCTCAAATTGAATTTTCTTGGTCCCCAAAAACATATTCTGGTTGCCCTGCTGGTGAGAGACCAGGGAAGCCACAGCAGTAATCTCTTAGCTATTCATAAATTCTTCTTTTAGAAAAAAAAATAAAATAAAGTTGTTTTAAACACAAGGATAGAAATGAACTCTAGAGCCCAGAAACCATTTTCATGGAAAAATAGACAGCTCCTATACCAATAAAGACCTAACAGGGAACTCAGCTTATCAACATAAATGCTCACATCTGGTATAAATAAACAACAAGAAACATTGTTTTACGATTAATGCCCAGCTCATGAATAAGCACACACAATGGAGACAGAAATATTTAATTTTCTGTTGTAGAACATAATTAGAAATTTATTAAACCAAATCAGAACACAGTCGAGATTTCTCAACATGCAGAGGCCTTGGGTCCGTGCTGGGTATGTTTGTGACTACTTTTGTCCAATATTAGGCTATTAATTTTTTGAAATGATAATCAAGAAAAGCTGCATCTTTCTTGTTTCATTACATAGCTCATGAGTCTCTCATGTACTCTCTTGTTTTCTACTTCCTTCTGGGAATCTAAAGCAGTGTGATAAATGTCTGGCTTTTAATGACAGTCACAACTAATTCAAAAGTCTTCCCCTGTTACTGATAATGCATGAGATTATGAAAGATGAAGATATAAAAAATCCCATTTCTCTTCCCTGTTCTTGCAGTTTGCCAACTGTGAGTGTTCGTCTGATTTGGACATCTAAACAATGGCTGATTTTATGAGACATCCTTGCATTCTACTGTGATGTTTTTGCACAGATGAAATCCTTTCCTTTACTTATTATTTTCCTAAACTGAGCACTGTAGTTGTTTCATCAAAGTTCACAGGAGCTGTCACTGACACCTTGAACAGAGAGAGAACTAAGATGCATTTCAGGTTTTCTGTAAGCTACAGTATCAGAGTACTTTTAATCTGAAGAGCTGAGGTGGGGCTGAAGATCACACCTACATCCAAGTAAGTATACAAGGTCACAGGCAGACAAAGGTAGAGCCCTTCAAGGGATCATGGGCTTATTTTCTTCAGAATGTCATTTTTAAGGAATTCAAAAGGTCTGAATCAGATGATGGGATACTTATGCTAACATTATGGCTAAGTTTTAAGAGTGACAACAATGAACTAATACAAAGAATTCTAGGCTGAGATAAAGCAGATCAAAATGGTATGATTCTTGGCTTTTCTTTGTTGTATTACAGAAAGCAGAGCCAGGTATTTTGTCCTCAGTGATCAAGGAGAGCTGTCCTTGCTCTCTGTGGGAATGACCCCATCCAGCTGACTTATCTCCTTCTAGAGCTGAAAATGATACAGATGCTAGATCTTTGTATTCTAATGTTTCTTTCCCCTCCCCTGCCAGCCACCTGAACTCTTCTTTGTTTTGAAAACTACCCACTTAGCTGGGCATCCTCTTTACTGGCTATTTATTCTACTGACCTGTGAGGGAAGCTGGAATTGATACAGCAAATATCCTTTTCTAACCAGCCTGTAATTGTGTTAGTCCTTTATGAGGCCATTGCTGTAATTACACCAAAGGTTGTTATCAATCCCATTGGAAGCCATCTCTCAGCAGATGCCTGGAGGACACTTTCCAGCTTGTATCTCCCTCATCAGCCATTTTCATGGCTCCCTGTTCTTCCCTATGTGTTAGAGGACACTCTGAGAAAGTACAAGGACTACATGATCCAAATGGAGAGTGAGCAATTTGACAAGAAGCCAACAAGCACTCAGAGCAAAGCTAACTACCATGAAAACACTTCCTGCACAACAAAGGTTGCATCTAAACCTCATCACCCTAGCATAGGAATTAGAGGAACAATCGTCTGATTATGATTTAAAAAAGAGCATTACGTTCTATGTTCAGCCATAATTGGTATTTATGACAATTTATGTAAACAGTAATGAAGCCCGCGTGATTTTTGTGGGGAAATTGCATTATGACACCAATGATCATTACTGTTAATTTTCCTGAAGATGACGGCAATCAGAAGCAGAGTTTCATTGTAAATAGGTTAATTTAAAATTCAAACGCTGCTGGTGCTTCAAAATGAGTTCACATTTGATTTCAGAGAGAGCTTTGGCTCAGGTTTTTTTCCGTGTCAAGTTAAAAAATGTTTGGATGACTGACATATGTCAGTATCTATGACTCTGTGCTACAATGTCATTTGTGTAAGCATGCATGCAACCTGTATCTAAGTGTGCATCTAAAATAGGACACAATCATTTAATTCTTTTTCCTACGATTTATTTTTACTTTTAATTGTGTGTGTGTGTGTTGTGTTGTGTGTGTTTGTGTTCCTATATGAATATATGTTTATGTGTGTACAGTTTCCTACTGCAGTTGGAAGTGGGCATTGTAGCTGGAGTCATGGATAGAAAAGTAGATTCTGGGAGTTGAAGCCCAGTGGTCTTAGCTTCTGAGCTGTCTCTCCAGCTCCCAATAATTCTTGTGCTGTTGTACTACAAAAAAGTTTAAAACTGATTTCAAATAGAATCACAAAATACAGTTGTCATAAACTCACTTAACTGCTTTACTGTGTAAGTGAAGAGTGACATATTAATGCAGCCTATTATTTCTAATGCATGTTTGAAAATTGCCTAATCAAAATTTTAACAGGAAATGAGAACACAAATGCATCTCTTTTTATTGACCTTGGATTTCTGGCTAGTTATTGAATTAAATTGATATTCTGCCAGCATGTGTTTTTAGCACAGCCCAGTTAGTTAATAATTTCTTTTTTCTTTTTGTGCTTTTAAAATATATGCTTCCCCGGATGTAGATCGATTCCTGTCAACTTGTCCAAGCAAAGTGAAAGTGTCTAATTTTCACCTTTTGACACTTTAAAAAGTGGCAACAAGTTTAATATTCTTATAGATCTGTCTCAACGAATGTAAAAAGAACAAGGCGTTTAAACAAGAAAAAATGAGGACAAAGGATCACTGTAAAATTTTCTGTATATCCCTCTCTTGTTCAATAACATATTAGTAACTATGTAATGTATTTTCATATGTTTTGTAATTGTAATATAGAAAGTGAACTATGTGATGAAATAATTCTTACAAAGTGAATCTTACAAAGAAAGATATTTTTGAGCTGAAGATGGGGTGCATCATATCTAGTACATAACATCAAGCCGAGCGGCTCCCTATAACCAGTAAAATGATTAAAAGTACAAATTCAAATTGGAAAAAAATAATAAACAAAGCAAACAAAACCAAAACCAAAAATACAGGCATGGTGGGTGCTGTATTCAATAATTAATCAGTACTAGTTTGATCTTGAAAACATCATTATTTTAGGAGAATTCCAGGACTACGCTTATCTGAGTTTGTAGTACATTTAATTAAAATGCTATTTTCAGAATACATGACGAAAGTTTTATTTTTTTCCCCCCTTGGACCACTTATTTTAAAGAATAGGGATTGAAAAAACGTAATAGATAAGCAAACACCTGGGAGGCTGTAAAAATTGCTTTCAACTTAGATGTTTATAAGCCTGAACTCATACAACTTTGTATTGAACATAATTTTAAACTTCAACAATTTCCTGTGATAATACAGTTACTTGAAGAAAACAAAATATATCTATATGTTATATGCTATACTTTGGGCTCTCAACTTGATTTTCACATTTCTCCTGAGAAAAGGATGCAAGGATACCGTAAAGGTTGCTCGGATAGAGGAGTTTTCTTTTCTTTACTTTCATTTTTGTTTGGTTTTTTGGTTTTTGTTTTGTTTGTTTGTTCGTTTTGTTTTTTTTGGTTTTTTATTAGATATTTTCTTTATTTTCATTTCAAATGCTATCCCAAAGTTCCCTGAACAACCCCCCCTGCCCTGCTCCCCTACCCACCTACTCCAACTTCTTGGCCCTGGTGTTTTCCTCTACTGGGACATATAAAGTTTGTAAGACCAAGGGGCCTCTCTTCCCAATGATGGCCGACTAGGCTATCTTCTCCTACATATGCATCTAGAGACAGGAGCTCTGGGGGTACTGGTTAGTTCATATTGTTGTTCCACCTAAAGGATTTGTAGACCCATTCAGCTCCTTAGGTAATTTCTCTAGCTCCTCCATTGGAGGTCCTGTATTATATCCTATAGATGACTATTAGCATCCACTTCTGTATTTTCCAGGCACTGGCATAGCCTCACTCGAGATAGCTATATCGGGGTCCTTTCAGCAAAATCTTGCTGGCATATGCAATATTGTCTGGGTATGGTGGCTGATTATAGGTTGGATCCCTGGGTGGGGTAGTCTCTGGATGGTCCATCCTTTCGTCTTAGCTCTAAACTTTTTCTCCTTAATTCCTTTCATGGGTGTTTTATACTCTATTATAAGAAGGAATGAGGTATCTACACTTTGGTCTTCATTCTTCTTGATTTTCATGTGCTTAGCAAATTGTATCTTGGGTATTCTAAATTTCTGGGCTAATATCCACTTATCAGTGAGTGCATATCAAGTGACTTCTTTTTGTGATTGGATTACCTCACTCAGGATGATATCCTCCAGATACATCCATTTGCCCAAGAATTTCATAAATTCATTGTTTTTAATAGCTGAGTAGTAATCCATTGTGTAAATGTACCATATTTTCTGTATCCAATCCTCTGTTGAGGGACATCTAGGTTCTTTCCAGCTTCTGGCTATTATAAATAAGGCTGCTATGAACATAGTGGAGCATGTGTTCTTATTAACAGTTGGAACATCTTCTGGGTATATGCCCAGGAGAGGTATTGTGGTATCTTCCTGTAGTACTATGTCCAATTTTCTGAGGAACCTCCAGACTGATTTCCAGAGTGATTGTACCAGCTTGCAATCCCACCAGCAATGGAGGAGTGTTCCTCTTTCTCCATATCCTCGCCAGCATCTGCTGTCATCTGAGTTTTTGATCTTAGCCATCCTGAGTGGAGTGAGGTAGAATCTCCAGGTTGTTTTGATTTGCATTTCCCTGATGATTAAGGATGTTGAACATTTTTTCAGGTGCTTCTCAGCCCTTCAGTATTCCTCAGCTGAGAATTCTTTGTTTAGCTCTGTACCCCATTTTTAAACGGGGTTATTTGAATTTCTGTAGTCCAGCTTCTTGAGTTCTGTGTATATATTGGATATTAGTCCCCTATCAGATTTAGGATTGGTAAAAATCTTTTGCCAATCTGTTGGTGGCCTTTTTGTCTTATTGACAGTTTCTTTTGCCTTACAGAAGCTTTGCAATTTTATAAGGTCCCATTTGTCAATTCGTGATCTTACAGCACTAGCCATTGCTGTTCTATTAAGGAATTTTTCCACTGTCCCATGTCTTTGAGGCTTTTACCTACTTTCTCCTCTATAAATTTCAGTGTCTCTGGTTTTATGTGGATGTCTTGATCCACTTAGACTTGAACTATGTACAAAAAGTTAAGAATGGATCAATTCACATTCTTCTACATGATAACTGCCAGTTGTGCCATCACCATTTGTTGAAAATGCTGATTTATTTTTTTTCCACTGGATGGTTTTAGCTCCCTTTTCGAAAATCAAGTGATCATAGGTGTGTGGGTTCATTTTTAGTTCTTCAATTCTATTCCGTTGATCTACCTGTCTATCACTGTACCAGTACCTTGCAGTTTTGTTTTGTTTTGTTTTGTTTTGTTTTGTTTTTTTTTTCACAATTGCTCTGTAACCAGCTTGAAGTCAGGCATGGTGATTCCACCAGAGTTTCTTTTATTGTTGATAAGAGGTTTTTATTATTCCAGATGAATTTGCAAATTTCCCTTTCTATCTCAGTGAAGTATTAAGTTGGAATTTTGATGGGGATTGCATTGAGTCTGTAAATTGCTTTAGGTGGGAGAGCCATTTTGACTATATTAATCCTGCCAATCCATGAGCATGGGAGATATTTTCATCTTCTGAGATCTTCAATTTCTTTCTTCAGAGACTTGAAGTTCTTGTCATACATATCCTTAATTTCCTTGGTTAGATCCACACCAAGGTATTTTATATTGCTTCTGGCTATTGTAAAGGGTGTTGTTTCCCTAATTTCTTTCTCATCCTGTTTATCCTTTGTGTAGAGAAAGGCCATTGATTTGTTTGAGTTAATTTTTTTTGTTTGTTTGTTTGTTTGTTTGTTTTTCGAGACAGGGTTTCTCTGTATAGCTCTGGCTGTCCTGGAACTCACTTTGTAGACCAGGCTGGCCTTGAACTCAGAAATCCGCCTGCCTCTGCCTCCTGAGTGCTGGGATTAAAGGTGTGCGCCACCACGCCCAGCTCAAGTTAAGTTTATATCCAGCTACTTCACTGAAGCTGTTTATCAGGTTGAGGAGTTCTCTGGAGGAATTTTTAGGGTCACTTATATATACTATCATATCATCTGCAAATAGTGATATTTTGACTTCTTTCTTTCCAATTTGAATCCCCTTGATCTACTTTTGTTGTGGAATTGCTCTGGCTAAGACTTCAAGTACTATACTGAATAGGTAGGGGAAAGTTGGCAGCCTTTTGTAGTCCCTGATTTTAGTGGGAATGCTTCAAGCTTCTCTCCATTTAGTTTGATGTTGGCTACCAGTTTGCTTTATATTGCTCTTATTATGTTTAGGTATGGGCCTTGAATTCCTGATCTTTCTAAGACTTTTATCATGAAAGGGTGTTGGATTTTGTCAAATGCTTTCTCAGCATCTAATGAGATGATAATGTGGTTTTTGTCTTTGAGTTTGTTTATATACTGAATTTCATTGATGGGATTTCCATATATTAAACCATCCCTGCATCCCTGAGATGAAGCCTACTTGGTCATGATGGATGATCATTTTGCTCTGTTCTTGGATTCGGTATGTGAGAATTTTATTGAATATTTTTGCATCGATATTCATGAGAGAAATTGGTCTGGTTTTCTTTCTTTGTTGGGTCTTTGTGTGCTTTAGGTATCAGAGTAATTGTGGCATCGTAGAATGAATTGGGTAGAGTACCTTCTGTTTCTATTTCATGGAATTGTTTGAGAAGAACTGGAATTAGATCTTCTTTGAAGATCTGATAGAACTCTGCACTAATCCCATCTGGTCCTGGGCTTTTTTTTTTTTTTTTTTGGTTGACTGACTATTGATGACTACTTCTATTTCTTTAGAGGAAATGGGACTGTTTAGATTGTTAATCTGATCCTGATTTAACTTTGGTACCTGATATCAGTCTAGGAAGTTGTCCATTTCATCCAGGTTTTCCAGTTTTGTTGAGTATAGCCTTTTGTCATAGGATCTGATGATGTTTTGGATATCCTCAGGTTCTGTTGTTATGACTCCTTTTTCACTTCTGATTTTGTTAATTAGGATACTGTCCCCATGCTTTCTGGTTAGTCTGGCTAAGGGTTTATCTATCTTGTTGATTTTCTCAAAGAATCAGCTCCTGATTTGGTTGATCCACCTCGCTGCCCTTGCATACCCCTACACTAGAGAATCTAGCCTTTACAGGACCAAGGGCCTCTTCTCCCATTGATGCCCAACAAGGCCATCCTCTGCTACATATGCAGCTGGAGCCATGGGCCCCTCAATGTGCACTCTTTAATTAATGGTTTAGTCCTTGACAGCTCTAGGGTTTCTGGTTGGTTGATAGTGTGGTTGTTCCTATGGGGTAACAAACCCCTTCATCTCCTTCAGTCCTTTCTCTATCTCCTGCATTGGTGTCCTCTTGCTCAGTCCAATGTTTGGCTGGGAGCATCCGCCTCTGTATTTGTCAGGCTGTGGCAGAACCTCTCAGAAGACAGCTATAACAGGTTTCTCTTGGCAAGCACTTCTTGACATCCACAGTAGTGTTTGGGTTTGGTGTCTGTATATGGGATGAATCCCCATGTGGGACAGTCTTTGGATGGCCTTTCCTTCAGTTTCTGTCTACACTGTGTCCCCATATTACCTTTTGACAGGAGCCATTCTGAGTTAAAATTTTGGAGATGAGTGGATGGCCCCCTCTCCCAACCAGGGGCCTTGTCTAACCTCTGGATGTTGTCTCTACAGGTTTTTTCTCCTTTTCTAGGTATTTCAGCTAATGTCACCCATGTTGGGTCTTCAGAGCCTCTTGCTTTTCTGGCATCTGGGACTTGCGGGTGGCTACCTCCAGTTCCCCATCCCCCATTGCTACACACCTCTGTTCAAATTATTGACCCTTGTATATGTGATCCTTGTCTTCTCCGATATCTGACCATACCCCCCCCATTTACCCCTTTCCTCTCCTTTCTTCCTCCAAAGTCCCTCTTACCCTCTACCTCCCCAAGTATTTTGTTCCCTCTTCTAAGAAGGACGAAAATATCCACATTTTGTTCTTCCTTCTTCTTGATCTTCATGTGGTCTGACAATTGTATCTTGGGTATTCCAATATTTTAGGATAATATCCACTTACCAGTGAGTGCATACCCTGTGTGTTCTTTTGTGAGTGGGTTACCTCACTCAAATGGTTCCATCCATTTGCCTTAGCTTATTAATCAAATTGTTTTCCTGTAGTGTGCAAGGAGTAGTACTGGAATCTTTGTTTGTTTGTTTGTTTTTGTTTTGTTTTTCGAGACAGGGTTTCTCTGTGTAGCCCTGGCTGTCCTTGTACTCACTTTGTAGACCAGAATGGCCTGGAACTCAGAAATCCACCTGCCTCTGGCTCCAGAATGCTGGGATTAAAGGCATGCACCACCATGCCCGGCCAGAGTACTGGAATCTTCTAGTGTCCTTCTCCACTGCCAATGGGCTGGTAGCTCTAAATCCTAAAACACTGGGTTGAGAGCTTACTATCCTTAATCCAGTCCTGTGGGATCTGTCTTTGTGGGAAAAATGGATGGCAGGATAGATTTCCTCCTCAAGCTTTTGATTTGCAAATAATCAGGACAGTCTCTAATTCTATTAGTGTCCTTTTCTCACTCATGCCTGATGAGAAAGAATGGAAATCATACTCAAAAGAATATTCTCTCAGATATTTGAAGAAAAGGAATTTGAACGCAAAGATTACAGAGTTACAATTCTTTAAATTTAATGGATAGCTTTCGCAGATTGACTCTCACAATCTGAAAAAAAAAAAAAAAAAATGCAGGCATTGCCTTTTCCCCCTTTTGTAGTCTGTTAAGAATTGTGCAGGAAACCACTCAGAGAAGATTGGGATGACAGGTCAACAGAACAGCCAGCGAGGTGACCAACAGCATTTCATTTCACTGTGTGTTTTCGTGATGATGGCTGCCTTTCTCCTGATGTTCTCATGTTTCTGGGGTCCTACACAATGAGTTCTATGTCCTTTTAAATGGGGGCAGAACCACCACAGTGTAAACTAATAAACAGCACAATTGAAATTTCCCAGGCCATGAAACACAGAAGGTTGAGCTGTGACTCTCTTCCCCCTCCTTCTCTGTCCTACAAAAACAGGGGAATGATTTTTTGACTTTTTACACTGTTTATTGATTAATTTTTAAAATGCATCCTCTTGCCATGTGTCTTTTCTTTTCTGTATAAGTTTGAAATAAACTTGCATCATCTGCTAAACTAATAAAACATTTCCCATCCCAGAAATGTCTGAAGTTAGGATTTTGTCTAATAATTATAACTAAGAAAATGAGCTGAGAAAGCAATACAGATTATTTTTTCACTTTAAGTGCATTTTATTCCTTTCTGGTGGATTAACCCTATGAGAACTTAAAGACTTGTCAAAGATATAAAATAATTCTACCTCACCAACTCATTAATTTCTATTTTCATTGTGATTAATATATATAAATGAATGCACATTGATATCCACCTGTCATAGGTTGGAAAGAAGATGGGAACCTGATCAACCTGGCTTTGTTTCCTGGGAATAATTTTTTTCTAGTCCTCTTCAGTTTTCTGCTTAGGGAGACTAAGGATTTGTTCATTATCTTCCATAGGCACATGGGTAAACAGTTTGACATCAGTCCTCCCTCACAATGCAGAGGTTCCAACATCACAAATTTGATGACACATGTTTGCATTTTTGTTGTTTGCTTCTTTTGTTTAAATTTCACTAATAAGTCAAAACCTCAAAACAAAATTTAGTCCAGACTTTGGCATATTTCAATAATTCTATCCCCCTTAAAGGTTGTTTTTCTTCTAGCCTATTTGCTTTCTAACAGTTGCTTATACACTCCCTTATACTTTGGGAGACAGAAGATCTGTGTATCTTACAACCAGAGGCATGGGGTGTCTGCTTTCCTCAATTGTCTTTCCCACATGTGCCTATAGAAAGATGACATG
>LR750830.1:214939-229732 GCA_902729485.2 Mus minutoides
TGCAAAGGTCTGGGTTTTGTTCCTTGCATTAAAATGATGCTTGTATATTTTAGAAAAAGCTCTATTGAGAAGATATTTTGTATTCTCTGTGTGGGGGATGTTGCTCCATTCCACTTCCTTTGGTAGTTACAATGGTTTCGTTACCTAGATACTAGAAGGCTAGTCACAACAAGTGGCAACACTCTCCATTTTCTGTCCTACCTTAGGTGTGAAAACTATCTTTCAATTTTTTTTTTTGGGGGGGGGCTTTGGTAGGAAACCCTTCCTTTTGATACTGCAATATTTTAGGTGTAGTATGGGGGTTATTTGTTTGCATAATCTTGTAATTTAAAAACACTTGCAATCTGTGGTTTTCTGTTTGTGGTTTCTATTACTGCATACATTCACTGACCAAAGTTTTTAAAGGAAAATTTCAAAAATGAACAACTCCTAAGTTGTAACCTATGAACTATGCTGAATAATGCTTGCAAATATGAGTCTTTTCTTCCATCCCAAGTGGGACACAAATCTGCCACTGTCCAGTGAATCAGTGCTGTCTATGCTTCTAAGTGTTTCAGTTATCAGACTGACTGCAGCAGTATTTATGTTTAGGGACTATGCAAGGTGGCCTGACAATGTTCCAATACCTGAAACAGTCAGTTAGGTTTTCAACTCACTGTATATCTATTGTGTCTTCTTGTATTGCCATGGGAAGAAAAATAAGGAGAGTGAGATAATGTAAGGAGAAGGAGAGGAGAAGGCAAAGGAGAGAGAAGCACAGAAACAGAGAGAAAGAGAGGAAGAGAGAGAGAGACAGATACAGAGACAGAGAGAGACAGAGAGAGACAGAGATAGAGAGATACAGAGATAGAGACAGGGACAGAGACAGAGACAGAGTGGTGTGACTAGATTGCTGTGGAAACTCCTGTGTGCTTGGGATACTCTCATCGCTATCTCAGAGCTGTGATGTATGTTCACACTGGGAGAAGGATGATGGGGAGCTCTGGAAGACAGGTACAACTGGAGATAGTACGGCGGTGCCTACAATTCTTTCTGACAAGGTCACCTTCAAGTGTGACATTAACAACTTGTTCTCAGTTTAATGACACATTTAGATTGGAGTGTGCCATGTACAGTCTCCATTTTTTTTTCCTTTGTTCATTGCTAGATAAGATGCTTGATAGTCATCTCCACGGTAACCTTTCAGAATTCATTTAGATGAATCAAAATAACACTTGAAATGTAAATGAAGAAAATATCTAATAAAAGTTGAAAAAAAAAAAAAAAAAAAAAAAAAAAAAAAAAAAAAAAAAAAAAAAAAAAAAAAAAAAAAAAAAAAAAAAATATAAAAAAAAAAAAAAAAAAAAAAGAAAAGAAAAAAAAAAAAATAACAAAATGCCAAATGAATTAATAGTGATATTTTATATCAGCAGAAAACAATTTAAATAGTCTATACGCATATGCACTATGACATGAGTGATCTTTGTGTTTCATGCTTAAAAATCCGACGAAATTGTTTGTTACCAGTTCTCTGCTTTTGTGTACAGAAGCAACGGAAGATAATTCACTACCATGCAGGATTTCACAGGCACTGTTTTATCTGAGACTATTGATGGGTGTGTTATGTTTGGTCTACAAAGCAAGCGGTAGAACATCCAAAGCACAGAGAAACTTTGTCTCCAAAAATTACATGACACAATATAACATAACATAACATAACATAACATAACATAACATAACATAACATAACATAACATAACATAAAATAGACCTGGCACAACCCAATAAGAAGATCTCTTCCAAAAGATGCCATTGAGGTTTTTATAGTCTACCCTTAAGAATAGTTTTCCCAGTGAGACTCCCTTAGAGAACTTACTTTTTTATGTGTAAAGTGGTTAGTGACTGAAAGAGCTTCTTACTTAAAAGTGTGGGCACGTATCCACTGTTTTCAGCTTCAGGACCCTATCTGGTACAGACCCCTGTGGACTTTGTGCATCCTGCACTATGAATTCATATGTGCACCAATCCTGTGATTTTGCTGGGTTTAGAAGGCCTCTTCTTGATGTCGTCTATACGCTCTGGCTCTGACAATCTTTTGTCCCCTTTTCTTTGGAGTTCTCCAGACCTAAATGAGAAGATTTTGATGGAGACGTCCTATTTAGGATAGAGTATTCTCAGGTCTCTCACTCACCGCCGATTTTCTGGCTGTGCATCTCCATGTTTGCTCCCATTTATTGAAGGAGAAAACTTCTGTGATGATAGCTCAACAAGGCACTGATTTGTGACGACAGCAGAAAGTCATTTGGCATCATTTTATTGTTACATTGCTTTTGTAGAACAGTAGTATATGATTTTCTTCTAGGTCTGTGGACCAATCTCAGGTCCTAGTCATCAGAGCAGGATTAGGAGCAGTTCTCTCTCATTCTCTTGACCTTAACACAAAGCATACATTTGTTAGAACTACAAACTTTGTGCTGCCCTTTTACTGGTGAATCTTGAAGCATGCCTGTCATCACATAACTTCTGGGAAGGAACTCAAATCCTAATGCTTTTAGGGTAAGTATTTCATAGTGTAAGCCATCTGCCAGCCCTTGCAGTGGTTGCCTCTGCTTTCCACTCTGTTCTTCCCCAGTTTTTATTGTTGTTAGTAGTTCCTATATAGGCTCAAGTTGTAACTCAGCAGCTTCTAGCCACCGGTATTTTGCAAAGGTCTCTCCACTGTGCACGGTTTGACAAACATGTTTTGCATGTGTTTCCCCTTAGAGTCTCAATGATCACCATGACTTTGGGCACCTTGTTCATTATTCTGAGTGCTTCTATGTATGTGTATATAACCTCATGTGGGTTTCCTTAGACAACAGTTATGCAATAGCTCTGAAATGGCTTCTTTAAGGCTATGCTTTTAGGAAGCATTCAGTGAAAACATGTAGAGTTAAATCAGTTAAAAAGTAAGACAGCAGACACTTAAAAATTACCATTTCTTTCCCTGGAAATGCAGATTTTATTGACAAGACCCTCTTAGGAGTGAGATGTTGCTGAATTCCATTTTATTTGTATTTCCATATATTGAAGATGGCTTTCAGGCTCTCCTGGTATTCCATGGCTAGTCAGAGTGGCATGACAGCAGAAAAGCAAGGGAGATTAAAGCTGAGCTCATTACCATGTGTAAATGTCAACAGAGTTCATGAAAAAAAAAAAAAACCCACCTTTTAATGGGAGAATCATCACTGGGCCATACTTCCTCAGCAACCATCTGCCATACCACCTTTGAAGTCCTAGGTATCCATATCCTTTGAAGTGACACAGTCATCATTCCCCACAAACGAGGCTGCTTCATGCTGCACAAGCCCAGAGATGAAAGTAATTGCCCCCCCCAACCTGAATAACTGTTAGTCTTTTAATTAAAAAGCTACCATTCACCTTTGACAGAAAATTAACTTCTGAGTGTCATCCATCCTTCCAACACTGTCTTTGGAGCGCATTTATGTGCAACTTGCTGGCTTTGTTTTAATTCCATGTGAAAGTTTCAGCTGTAAACATTGTCATCTTTGCTCATTATAATACTATAGATGTAGGAAATGCAGCAAAAAAAAAAAAAAAAATCAGTAGAAATAGCTAAGTTTGTTTTGACCAAACTTTAATGATGCCATTTTGAAGGTCATTGTGATTAGGCTTCCTGTGGGGCCTCCGCTTTGGATTGTGAACTCTAATATAAAGAATTATCAGAATCGTATGACTCAGTTCAGCTAAAGCTTGTCCACTATTGCAATTTGTTTACCCAGTGTTTAGCAGAACCCCGGGAACTTTAGTTTTACAGCAACTGCCTTAGACTGACTTCTCTCTGAGTTCTTATGTTTTCCATTCTCCATAACCTGCCAGGTATCTAACAACCCCACTCATATTTATTTCACTAAGAATGGGTTCCTTTCACCTTACAGTCTCTCACTTTGATCTCTTTGATCTTTTTAAAGCACTGGTTTAATCAATTTAATCACCATCAGTAAATGACTTTTGACCTAAGCAAATATGTGTATTACTTCTCATTCCTAACAAGAATGTGTTTACTGGATCCTTATTACATATCCTAACAGGCTAAGCTCTAGGTGAAGAAATTAAATACAAGAAAATTTCTACCTGTGAATTCTTCTTCTGGTGATTACCTAAATTAATGAACATAAACAAGACAAACCACAGTTATAGCAATATGATGATATAAGACTTCACAGAATATTCTAAAAATAGATTAAGATAGTCTAGAAGGGATCACATTTGAGGACACAGATAAGAAAAATAAACTTTGACAACAAAAGAATAATTATATTCTCTAGGTAGATATAAAAGGATCAGTAGTCAAGATTACCCTTGAGTCCATAGAGAGTTTGAAGTTATCCTGAGCTATAAAACCAAATCTCAAAAATAGAAAACAAACTATAGTAAATTAGATATAACATGCTAGGAAAACGGAGGGAAACTAAGAACATAGAAGTAGCAAGAGAAGGCCAGAAGTCAAAACAGTGTGCTCTGTCATCTTACACTTATGTCCAGAAATAAGTTCTGTATGGATATCAGAATTTTGTGTCATAATCTTTCTCAAAATGTGACCTTGAGACACATTGGTAGTTCAGTAATTCTTATACCTATTGAATCCTAATATTTCACTTAAGAATTAGAAATTTTAAGACACACTCCACATTATTTTTATGCAAATAAATGCTTAACCTTTCCCTCAAGTTACGGAACTCATTGTTGTCTTAGATATAATTCAAAGAATACAACACAATATGTTCCTACACCATCTGGAATCATCCACACAAAAGGGCACAACAGCTTACAAAGACAAATGATTATAACTATTATTTAGGTAAAGATGGTGTGGGAAACTTGCATATTCTAGGAAGAAAGAAGATGACCTGTGTAATCTACGGAACAAATATGAAGGAAATCAAATTTAGGAAGGATATGCTGTTGGAAAAAGCTCTGAAAGCACAGATCTGAATGCTGTGCTGATCTCAAAACAAAGCAAAATGAATCTCTGGAAAAAGATAAATTCAAAACCAAATTACCTAAGTCAATGCTAGTGAATGAAAGAAGGAGAAATTATATACAAAACAGATAGAATCCAGGGCTAGTGATACCAATGTTGGGACCCACATGGACAACTGGACTTTCTATGAGGTAAAGTATGGAAGTACAGTCAGTCAATCACTCACTCACTCACTCACTCACTCACTCACTCACTCACTCACTCACTCAATCACACTATCAATCCAAATCAACTAAGCCCAAAATAATAAAAATAATGTCAGATTATTGCATTTCCCTATGAATCAACAGAATCAAGAACAAAACAACCCTAGTTTAAGGTGTCCAGCAGAATTCCAATAAAATATAATTCCTAACCTCAAACTGAAAAGGGCAAATATTCTGAGTTTGGCAATCCCAGTGTATCAGCCCTGTATGTCCATAACTGCACATCAAGTAAAAAGAATAGTAGTTAAAGACAGTAAGACAGGATTTAAGCACTTCATTCAAAACTAGGACAGGTAGATAAAGAGTCCAGTGACTCACGATCATCTTCTAGTTACTGACATATGTTGTATTTTTAAATAGAGGAAGAACTGGGGTAATGGACGTGAGGAATAAATAATTCAACAGTCTTCATCAAGATGTGGTGGAGTTGATCACTTTCTTAATGATGACTCCACAGTATGATCTGAAGACATCCTGATTTCTTGAGCAGACAAGGTGCTTGTCAGATGATTTCTCCTGCATGGATGTAAACCAATAAGATCCATCCCCATTCTCACCTGGGGCTGCTCTGATGGAGATACTAAGTTCCTCTCTTCCTAGATTTCAAGTTGACTTTGGGTTTGGAAAATAACAAAGACATTTAGGTGGTATGACCAAATGCATTGTCAAAGAAGATAGGAAAATGGCTTGGTTCCTTTTATCTCTGAGTCTTCTGCCTTGATAGAGAATGAGATAGGTTGGGCTATTGATAGTTTCTATTTAGGCATTTCTTGAGTGATTAACCTTCCTATGTGCATAAGCAGGAAGTGATTTAAAAGAAAGAAGAATAATGTGAAATGCAAATGGTGACACCAGATTGGATCCTGCTTTTTTTTTTTTTTTTTAACTTTATTGGACCACAAGATAAAACCTTTTCAAAGGCAGTTTCAAGATGTCTCTTTAACATCATCAAGCAGATAAGGAAGCAAGTCAACAGCAGTAAGAATCTACCTAAGAATAAAACAGAAAAAAAATTACTGACACTCTTGATTATCATAAAAGCCTGTAAATTAGTTATATATGAAATGAAAATACTCCCACAATATTAATTTTTTTCAAGTTAGTGGTAGAGTTGCAACTTCTGAACATAAAAATAAAGTAGTCAGATATAAGAATTAACAAAGGGAGAGTGTACATTATAAATCAAAATAATATTGCCTACATAATAGCTATACATGATATGCAGAGAGAAATAGCATTATCAAAAGAATGTAACATCATACTTAGTTAACTAATCAATTGTATGATTTATCTGTAACCTAATATACCAGTCATAATACAATTTAAAATATTTAATGCCATTTGCAAAATAATTTTTTTTAAAATAGAGAAATGCATTACTACAAGAAATGCAAGTCCTTTGTAATGGAAATGTTTGGTTTGACATACATTCATTAAAGAATACATAAAGAAATACATCATAAGCTTAAGAAGTATAATATCAAAAACATTTCAACTGTCCTTTTGGGTTAAATTTTCCAACACAGTAGTAAAACATGGTGCTTCTGTCATGTGTTTGTCCACTATATGTGTGGAAAAACAAAGATGTTCACCTCATCCAAGAGAGTTATAAGAAGTCATAGTGACTACAGCCCCTTGCGTATGTTAAGTGAATGAAATGACAAGTAGACACACCTAAAGTAACAGAAGCAAAAGACTATAAATAGACACACATGGAAGTAGAATGCTGATTATAAGAGGTGATATTACATGCAATGAGCAAAGAATGCTGAACTGACAAAGTGTAGCTTGGTGTGACATTCTAATAGTTTGAAAAAAAATTTAAATCATTAACTAATAATACAATATCTTAGTTTTGTTACATACACACACACACACACACACACACACACACACACACACACACACAAGACCAACTTAGATATAGAACAGGTAAATTTCATCTCACAGTTCCAGATCATAGACTTCTTTGAGTGAAGTCAGACAAGGAGTAATGGCAAGAACAGAAGAAGCAAGAAGCAAGGAGAATGCCCTGTACTTGTTTGCCTCTCAGATCATGGCCAAGGCATCTTCTTATACAGGCCAGATTTAGTATGCTGGGCCCTCTTACAACAAATTACAATCAAGTAAACATCCCATAGATATGCCCATAAGCCAGTTAGATCAAGGCATTTTCCCTATTGAGATTCATGCAGATAATTGAACAATGTCAACTTGAGAACCGAGATTAACCATCACATGTGTATACCTCCAGGGACATTATAAGCCTGTATGGATGATGATGACAGACATTTGATAAACTCATAAAAGCATAGCTTTATTTTTACAACTAAATATTGAATCCACAAAATATAGGTAAGATAATTGACTATTTCCTAAAGTAACTGTATATTATTTACCAGAAAACACTCACTAAAAAGAAACAAAAAAACACAACTGGGAGGAAGGTATTTCTGTGGCATGTAAATTATGGGCCTTTTAGACTATGAAATAATTTGATGATCAAGTGAATGGGAAAGTGGAATAATAGGTGGGAGTTTTAAGTAGAGGATGAGACGATAGGGTTGGGCCAAGAATGGGATGTGAGATGGGTAACTAACACTAATGATTTTTGAAATGCCACATGGACACCTACTATTTCAGAAGCTGTCAAATATACATACACTTGATCCACAAGACAAGTTCCAGACACTATTCATTCTATAGTTCACAGTGATGTTGCATCAGTAGAAATATATGAATCTAACTATAGAAAAGCAAAATAAAAGAAATACAACATATTTAATCATATTTTCCAACAGAACAGGAAAATTGCCACAGCAGATAGCTAGAAATAACGATTAAAGTTAGAAGCATGTGGTTAATGGACAGAGTTATACAATATATCCTGTCAACAAGTTTCATCAAAGAGACAGGGTCTGTCACTGGTCACAGATCTTCATTGTCTCTATTTAATTGAATTTAGAAGGCAGCCATAAAGTCGGCTTTGTGTAAAGCTTAATGCTTGATTCTAAAGTACACCGGTGTTTGATCCTCTGTCAGTGGTCTGCTGAGAGCTGGTTAACACTGACTTTCTGATAAATAATTTCCCTTAAAGCTGAAGATCAAAATAGCTGTGGTAACATAGAACTGAATGCTTCAACCAGATAATGACCTCCCAGGGTCACTGAAAATAAGCATTAAGGCAAGGCGGCCTCACTTACTCTCAAAGCAGGAGGTTAGTTTTCAATCACAACGTCCAATTTCGATTTCTTTAATGCTATTAGAACAAAACAATTTAGGACCAGAAATGGAAAGTAAATAAACAAAATTATCAAGAGCCCAGGGTTGTGGAGCCTTCTGAGCTGATTTTGGTTTAGGCTTTAAGTACTCCCAACTGATAATATCTAGCTAGCAAAAATAGAATTTATAAATGACCATAACATGCAAGGACTTTTGCATTTACATATTTTATGACTTTTTGTTTGCAAATGGCCTTGATGACATACTTATTTTAACTGTATTGCTATCCCCTAAGCTAGTAATGGCATTTTCTATTTAACATTTATTTGTTTAATTTGTATATTGGTATACATGTACATACATCAGGTCTTCCTCAGCTGGCTTCTATGTTGATTTCTGTCATTATCTGCGACATGGTTTATCACTGAACCTGATTGGACTGGCTGGTTTTATGTCAATTTGACACAGGCTGGAGTTATAATAGAGAAAGGAGCTTCAGTTGAGGAAATGTCTCCATGAGATCCAGCTGTAAGGCATTTTCTCAATTAGTGATCAAGGGGGAAAGGCCCCTTGTGGGTGGGACCATCTCTGGGCTGGCAGTCTTGGGTTCTATAGGAGAGCAGGCTGAGCAAGCCAGAGAAAGCAAGCCAGTAAGTAACATCCCTCCATGGCCTCTGCATCAGCTCTTGGTTCCTGACCTGCTTGAGATCCAGTCCTGACATCCTTTGGTGATCAACAGAATGTGGAAAGTGTAAATTGAATAAACCCTTTCCTCTACAACTGCTTCTTGTTCATGATGTTTGTGCAGGAATAGAACCTCTGATTAAGACACTGATTATCATTGACTTGGGTCAGCAAAGCAAAGAGTTTTTCCTATCTCCACCTACAGGATCAGTGCCTGCAGTCTGTGCATGGCTTTTACATGGTTTCTTAATTGATTTACTCATTTATTTGTTTGTTTGTGGCATGGGCTCTCTGTTGCCCAGTTTGCCTTACAGTTCATAGGTGCAAACAGTTCTGTTCTTCAGCTTCTCTATCATGTTGCACCTAGCTCATGTTTTTCTTTGTCACCTGACACTAGGCAATTTTGAAATTATAATAAGTTTCTAATAAGTGAAATCACAATCCACAATTTTCAATAATTTATTTTGAAGAATGTCGTACTTAAGAATAAGAAATACTTATCTTCTTTGAAAAGGTAGAATTAGGCAAACCTAACACTCAAGTTTAATGGTGCAAAACTAAAGGGCTATTCATGCTGAAGTGCTATATTCCTAACTCATGGGTAGGTTTTAGAATCGTCAATGTTCACGTTGACCCACAGAGCCCTGATGTAACACAGGATTTAAACCTAATCTGAATATATGTACACTGTATCTCACTTTTTGGTGGTGGTGGTTGTTGTAGTTGATTTGTTGTTTTGTTTGTTTGTTTTTTTTGTTTGTTTGTTTTCCTTTTTCTGCTCTGATTTTTAAATTCTCACATTTCAAACTTTCATTTTATATATATATATATATATATATATATATATATATATATATATATATATATATAATCTCCTTTCCTCTCTTTTCTAGCCCATTCATTATAACAAGCTGAGACAGGGTTTCTTTATACAATCTGAACTTGCTTTAATTCTGGCTGCTCCTCCTTTCAGAGCACGGAGGATCATGGCTGGGTATTTACCATCAAGCTTGCTTCTGGTCTTGTTCTCTTATGTACTTTTAGTTTACCATTGTTCACACCCCTTCACAGCACTGAAATATCTCTATCAGAATCAAAACTTCAAGTCAGTATAATGGCAGTCTAACTCCATCTTCTCTTTTCCTTTGGGAAGTTTTCTGTCACTCAAGTTTGTTTTTGTTGTTGCTTGACCTGCTACTGTTTCCTCCTCCTTCTCCTCTTCCACCTCCTCCTCCTCTTCCTCCTCTTGTTCTTCTTGTTCTTCTTCTTGTTCTTGTTCTTGTTCTTCTTCTTCTTCTTCTTCTTCTTCTTCTTCTTCTTCTTCTTCTTCTTCTTCTTCTTCTTCTTCTTCTTCCTTTCTTTTTTCCTTTTTCTAGATTACAAGGTCTCTCTGTAAAATCTTAACTGGTCTGGAACTTACTTTATTGCTCAGACTGCTCTCAAGCTCCAGAACTCCTTGTCTCTGCTCCACGAGTTCAAGAACAAGCACTACCATGACCAGATTCTCTGTGTTTCTTCCTATGTCTCTGCCTCTGTCTCGTGTCTGTCTGTCTGTCTGTCTGTCTGTCTGTCTGTCTGTCTATCACTATCTCTCTTCTTCCTTTTCAGATATTGAGAATTTAAAAAATTTAATATTTTAGATTCTGTCATCCAGATTCTATTTGTACACAAAAGCATTAAAGTAGCACTTTTTATATAAGTGATATTGTTTATTACCAGTAGATTTTTCAGAAGGGTATTTGAATTGATTACTTTACCACACAATCAAAGTCCCTAGAGAAATCCATAGCGAGTAAATATATCAGGTCAAGAAAAATATTTATGTTAAGTGGAAAAATCTCATTAAACTCAGACCTCTGCATCACGCCTGCTTCAGAAGTGAGTGAGTGTGCCCTTTATTTCTCTAATGCTATTTTGAGACGATGTTTCGGTGGAAGCCAGTTATTCAGTGCCCCTTTGATGATACCCATCTCCCTAATATGTGGCCTCTGATCTTTCAACCGTGATTGCAGCTGAAAGCTTGCATGCACTCAGTTGTTGATTTATTCTCTCATGATCACAGGGTGCTTATGTAGGACCACTTTCATCAGAGACTCTTCAGAATTCATTAGAATCCAATTCCTAATCAAAAATAGAGCAGGTATCTTGCATGGCTTTTGATTCTTTCTCTTTATGCATCCCATTTTTTCAATTCTCATAATAATTGTTCTTTCCTTTTTTTCTATTCCTTCTCATTCTGTGATTCACAATCTAAAATAACAAAATGAAGACAAAACTCCTCATTACAATAAATGACTTGGAAGGATAGGAGGATAGGAGCAGATAAGTCTGTCTCTGCATCTCAAGCTAGATCACACCTCTGTACTGTGAACTTACTTAAGAGGCTGTCCATATCTTGGGTAATTACACCTTCATCTTAGGCTTGCTGCCATCATCACCTTTAATTCTCTTAGTCTATGATGCTTATTTTTTAGGGTACTTTTTCAAGAGCTAGCCCTTACCAAAAACCTAATGAGGTGAAATTTATTTTAGGAGCAATCTCTATTTTTGCTCCACAATCTTACCTACGATTAGCAACAATGAAGTAGCCACTCTTTGAGAAGTCTTTGTATGTATGTGTGTGTGTGTATGTATGTGTGTGTGTGTGTATGTGTGTGTGTGTGTATGTGTGTGTATGTGTGTGTGTGTGTGTGTGTGTGTGTGTGTTCTTCCCTCTAGAGTAGTCAACACTATTGTCTCATGTTTTTCTTTGTGATATCTGTGTTCAGTTTTAGCACATTGCTATTCTAAACTCAGTGTATGAGCAAAGACACTTGAACTCTCTTGGGAATGGTTACCATCCAAGTGTTGCCAGATAGACTGTGTAGAGATCTGCAGAGAGCAGGTAGCTTCCTGAGAACTCAAACATAGCTGTTGGATCTTCAAGCACTGAGTGAGAACAGTGGGGCACATTTTAGCTAAGGATAATTTTCTGCTGGCGTCACTGACCCATTCCCCTAACAGATCAAATCACAAGAGTACAGTGCTACTGCATTGACTTCCCAAAGTGCTCCTAAAACTTTAATGTGTATGAGAAAGAGTGAAGGGCACAGGTGCATTTCAGAAATCTGAGAACCTCTGAAAGAAGCTACTGGCATCAACTTTGACTAGTAGGGAGATATGCTTTTACCTGAGATATTTGTGCAATAGCCAAATGCATAAGTTTTGTGGACAGATCTTGATACACACTAGACTGCAAGACTCAAGAGGTTGTGGCTTTGAAAATGCACAGTATGTAGTACTTTTAGTCATAACCAGGTCAGCACCAAATGAATACATCAAAGAAGGTTTGAAGAATACACAGAATTGTTATTACAATGAGGATTTAAAGTATATGCACAAATGCAGGACTGTAAATTGCCCTATATGAAATTACAAAGCCAAGATTAAATCTGCATTTTAATTGGAGTTAAGGTCCCATTCTATGCATATGCCTGAAATCTTACTACTTTGTGGCCTGTCAGCCGATTTACAATTAAGAGGACAGGCAGAACTTGGTGGTTGTGTCTGACATGTAAAAAGAAGGAGGAGGAGGAGGAGGAGGAGGAGGAGAAGTAGGAGAAGGAGGAGAAGGAGGAGGAGAAACAAGATGATGATGATGATAATAATAATAATATTTTAAGAAACTATAAGTACAGATATAGGAATGTAATTTCCAATACTCCTAGAGGTTTTGAACTTATAACCGAGCAGAGTTAATGTCTGCATCTTATATCTCAACCTTTCTGAACTAGGTATGGATAAAGCTCACTGACACTGAGAATAGTTTGTGAGATAAAGTACAATGCAAACTCAGTGCTCTTCACCTTCACACCACTGATTAGGCTGCTCCCTGCCTTCTGCCCATCAGCCACTTCTTATACTCATTTCTCACTATATAGCTGGCTACATATTCCCAGATCTTAGACCAGGATCACTTCACAGAAACTGAACAAACGCAGACACAATAGACTACCAGGTGCCAGGACTACTCTTTGCAATGGTGGAGTTGTTTTGTTCTGTTTCCATTCTCTTATATTGAAATGCCAAGTGTGATAGATTGCTTGATGTTGCTGAAATAAACATTATGATCAAAAGCAACTTTTGGAGGAAGAGTCTGTGGTGATTTCAGTGAGAAGGACTCCCAAAGGCCCCTGGTTAAAAGTTGATGAAATCATTCAGGAAAGATAAGGAAGTATGTTTTATTTTGGAGGAGTTTTCACTGGTAAAAGACTTACAGTGCTTTTTGTATCTGTCTCTGTCTCTGTTTCTCTCTGACTCTCTGTATCTTTATGTCTCTGTGTCTCTGCCTATCTCTCACTGTCTGTCATTGTCTCTGTTTCTGTTTTCCTGTTGCTTGTGGGTTCTCAGCTGTTCCTGTCTCCTTGCCATAGCTCTACTCTCTTGGACCTTAAATTTCTTAAATCATATATGCCCAATTAAATGCTATATTTTATAAGTCATATTGATCATAGTGCTTGTAACAGTAATAAAAAGGTAAATAAGACAGAAGTTGGTACTAGTAGTAGCACTATTTCTGAGGAAAAAAAAAAAAACTTGTGCATGGTATATTTTTAGAAAAATATAGAAGACTTTGAGACTTCAGCCTAAAAAAACTGTTGAGCAGTGCAAATGGTGCTTAATGGATTAGCCTAGTAGATGCTTGGAAGAGAGTACTACTGACAGTAATGGGAACTATAAAGGCACAGTCCAAGAGGTGTCACAGGGAAACAACACTTACAAGTGGACAAGAGATTATTATTTTATATTTTGGCAAAGAATGAGGCTTCTTCCCTCTTCTTAACAATTTATCTGAGGCCAAACTGAAAATTAATTAACTGTTTTTGTATATGTTTTTTTGTTGTTGTTGTTTTGTTCTTGGGGGGGGGGCTTGGTAGAGATTTTTGAGATAGCCTAATATAGTCTCCGTTGTATTATTTGTAATTCCTCTTATGCAGGTCTACAATACAAAGAGCAAATGGGACAAAAACATGTAGAGTTTGAAGAGAACAAGAACGCCAAAAAATGTAGTGTTAGTGCCAAGACTTATGCCAGAAGAATCAAGCAGATGAATGAGGGGGTCTAAGCTGAAATAAGATAGAAGAGTTGCCACATGGAAATGTACCATCAATTAGTAAAAGCATCCAATTAATATAAATAAAAGGCCTAACAAATTATCAGCCCCCATAAATCAAAAGCAAAGGAAAGGTGCTAGAAATATGATTTGAGGGGAAAGGCTCCATCCCAAGTCGACAGTTGATTATGGAGGCAGCATCCATGACTCTAGCTTTAGATATGTGAAAAAATACAAATAAGGGGTTGTGAAATCTCCTCCCGGTGTTTAATGGTTAAGAATAACTGATGAAACCGTGAATTTAGCAGAGTACCTGAATGGATTCCCTTATAGGCTATTATATAAGTCTATGAAAATAGTAGATTGGAAACCATGAGATGTTAGAATTGCAAGGCTTTGGGGTATCTGCTAAGGATATAGGATATATCCCTGTATATGAGGAGTAAAGCTAGCATAAATGTGTGTGTGTGTGTGTGTGTGTGTGTGAGAGAGAGAGAGAGAGAGAGAGAGAGAGAGAGAGAGAGAGAGAGAGAGAGAGAGAGAGAGAGAGAGAGAGAGAGAGAGAG
>LR750830.1:230322-277280 GCA_902729485.2 Mus minutoides
AAAAATGTGTGTGTGTGTGTGTGTGTGTGTGTGAGAGAGAGAGAGAGAGAGAGAGAGAGAGAGAGAGAGAGAGAGAGAGAGAGAAAGAGAGAGAAAGAGAGAGAGAGAGAGAGTTCTTGTAGGCAGCAAATCTGAAAGGGCAGAGCTATCTAAGTATGTTGATATCAGACATGAAGTTACAGGATTTGTAGTATGTCCTGCTGGGTTTCAGTCTTTCTTTGCTCTGGTATTTTCTTACTGTTCCTTAATTCTTCTCCCCTTTGAATAGTAATGTATATTCTGTGTCACTGTATGTTGGAATGGTGTTTGATTTTTAATTTTAAGTAATTTATTCTTCAACTTTATAGGGTGATACAATTAAACGATTGTTTGAGGCCCAGAAAACACTGAACTTTTAAACACTGTTCAGATTGAAAGACTATAGAGACCTTGAGTTGAACTAAAAGCATTTGTTTTATGTTATAACCACCAGGTTCTGGGTGCCAAGGAGTAAAATGGATTGGTTTGAATGAGAATGACCCCCAAAGTTGCACATGCTGGAATACTCAGTTACCATTTAGTGAAAATTGTTGGGAAGGATTAGAAATGTAAGACGTTTTGGAGGAAGTATGTCACTGGGGTTGGGCTTTGATGTTTCAGAAGACTTACACCATTCTCAGTATTTTTCTCTCTTGTTCTTTTTTCTTGGTGAGGATATGAGTTACGTCTTCCCACCAGTCCTTTTCCTCACTATTAGACTGTATAACCTTATGAAACTGTAAGCCCAATTAAATGTTTCTTTTATAAGTTGTGTTGATCATTGTATTTTGTTACAGCAATATAAAACTAAGATAGAATTGATGTCAGTTTATAGATTACAATACATGGTCAAAGGACTGAAAGGCAGGAACTCAAGGCAAGAGCTTAAAGCAGAAACATGAAAGAACTCTGCTTAATAGTTTGATCTCCTAGACTTTCTCAGCTACATATTTTAAAGCATAGGCCCATTTCTAAGGTATAGCTGTGCCCAGAGCAAGCTGAGCCTTCCTACAGTAATTGGCAATTACAGAAATACCTCACAAACTTAACAAAGGACCAATCTGATGGAGAATTGTTCATCTAGGTTCATGTCAGCATGACAGATAGTGGTAACTGTGAAAAGGAGTGATGATAACAGCTATTTCAAAGACATTCTATCATGGTTAATGAAGAACTTTATAAAAAACCTGACTTATGAAATGGCAATATGGCAAGTGCTTGATGACAGTGGTCTATATTGTTTTCTCATGCTTAGTACTGGGTAAAGATCATGTAGAAATATATTTAAACTGCACTTATACAAATGTGAGTCACCACCATCTTCCCTTCATCCTCATCTGTCAGGTTAATGTGTAGTTGTCTATGTTTACTGGTCAGTACACAAGTCTCATCTGAGCATTTTCCTTCAGGCCCAGCTGCATTGATCCATTGTCAGAAGGCTGTCTCCTCTACCAACACTGCATAGGAAGAAAAGAATATGTCCAATATCCTTCCATTCCAACAGGAGTGTTCTGGATTGAACTGGCATAGTGGGTTGGTGATTTCAAATAAAAATGCGTGTGTCTGAGTGTGTCTGTGTGTGTCTCTGTGTGTGTGTCTGTTTGTGTCCATGATGACATCTGTGACTTTTGTCTGTGGGCATCACTAGTACAGCTTTCCAGGTGGGAATAAACTAAAATGGATTATGTTTCCTAGATATCAAGAAACTAGAGTTTGGGTCTCACATCTGTCAAAGTTGTTTTAGTCATCAGTCCTTGTACACAATTGGATTAATTCAGCTGAAGAATCCTAAAACTTTGAATGTCCACAGATAACCAAAAATATAGAAGTATACATTTATCTGTTAAAACTCACAATATACATGCAAAAATAACCATTGAAATGACAATGAAAAAAACACACCCATACATCACTGTGGTAAATGTTGTAAATTCCATGAGTAATCTTGCTTAAATATTTCATAATCCCTCTTGTACTGAAGTGCAGGCTTAAAATATATCAGAGAATATGAGAATCAACACTAGTGGATGTATGTATCAGTAGCTGATATTTTTTCCTGAAATAACTCATTGTTTTGAAACAAATGTTTTGAATACAGATGTGAAAAAGAATGTGCATTTTCTACAGGTAAAAAAAACATCATTTATACTAATAATGGAGTTTGTCAGTTTTCTTGAAACTGTAATCTTAACAAAGACTTTCCTTAAAAAGAGACATATTTCAAATTGTAATCCTGTTGTAGGTGCAGACCTTTCTATGTCATTTTCTAGTTGGTAATACAGATTCACATTTGAATGTTTGGTTCTTTCTTTGCTTTCATTTTTTTTTATCATAATCTTATCATTTAACAATCATTTACCTTGATCATAACTGCCTGGTGGTACCTTTGTATTCTGGTTCTTTCCTCCATTCTATGTGCCTGTCCAACAGCACTCACTGTATCCCTTCTGTTGGGGGTGGGGGTGTCCTGGGCAGCCACCATGACCTCCGCTTTGGTCTTACAAGGGAAAAATTATGACAGTCTTAAGGCAGCCATTAATTTAACTTCCATCATTTGCCTCCAACAATCATTGACTTCATAATCAGAAGTAGTACTACAGAATAGGAGGGATTAGGCTTAACTTTTCCTCCGGCAAAGAGTGTTATGTGCTGCCTTAGCTAAGGAGTGTTGCTTTTATATAGACCATTCTGGAGTTATTAAAGATTCAATGACCAAGGTGAGAGAAGGGCTACCCAAGCAGAAGAGAGAAAGAGAACAGAGTCAGGGCTTGAGTCTTGGTTTAACTCCTCCCCTTGGTTAACTACCTTCATATCCACTTTGTTAGTACCCCTAATTGTTTTCCTGCTATTTTTGACCTTTGGACCCTCCATATTGAACAAGCTTATAGCCCATAAAACAGAGAATAGGAGCAGTGCAGCTGATGGTCTGTGCCACCAATATGAGACCCTAAGAACAGGACCTGAAGAACATGAGTTAGTTACCAAAGACCCCTGAGCGTAGCTCCAGGATTGGACCTTGTACAAGAAAAAAGGGAGGATAAGGGACCATAAGGGGTTTTCCAGTCTCACATACTCCTTACAGCTTCCCCTTCCTGCCTGGGGTCAAGGCTAGGCCAAGTTTCATTCTCCATCCACAGGAACATTCTTAAATAAAAAATTTTCAGAATGTATTAACTGATAATTACCCGAACCCCTGGAAAGTTCCAGGTAGAGTTCAAATGAGTGTCATGCTTGCTAGCCAATAGATTTAAAGGTCAGTATGCTTAGCCAATAAGTTTGAGCTATAACCTAGATGATGTAACCTGTGCCCCGAAAAAGTATAAAAACTGCTTGTAATAGCCATTCAGGGTTGCCATCTCATCACTCGCCTAGAGGGACTGATTTAGGGTTGACCCCTGACAAGCCAGAAAACAAACCTCTTGCTTTTGCATTAGGAAAAATAAGTCACTCACACTTAAGAGTATTGGGCTACAGTGACTTAATACACAGTGCTGGTCTATTAACATGCGGAGAGATGACTCTCCTTGATAAGTGGCTCACAAAAATGAAGTATGAGTGCATGTGAGTATATATGTATTAAAAATAGAGATATGTAATCATCTATGTTTTTTCCTCTCTCTCTCTCTCTCTCCCTCTCTCTTTGTCTCTTTCTGTCTCTCTTGCACATCAACACACACACACACACACACACACACGCAAAGCAAAGAAACATGCCTGTGTACAGGAAACAATAAATGAGTCATAATACACAGTTGATAGATACAATGTGCAGTCATATACAAAACCAAAGAGTAAAGTGATGCCTGGGTCAGATCTGAAATGAGTTTCACCTGATGTATTTGGGTCTATCCTGGAGAAAAGAACAGTGATTTCATCTGAAAGAGATAAACAATAAGTCCAGTTATCCATATCAAGGCATGCAGTGCTTTAACCATTGTGTATGGACTTGATAGGAATTCTTTGCAAATGTACACATAAGAGATGAATGTGAAGTGGATTTTTTTTTTCATTTGTATGTCTGCAAAGCAACCTATTCTTTTGGTTTACATGTGTTTGTGAGTGATTAGATGAATAATAGTTTTATTACTATCTGTTAGAGAGAGTTATTTGCCTTGTCCCCTCAAGGTATGAGAATTACAAAGGCTTCACTGCTGAATGCAGAACAGACCCTGTGCTTACTAACAGAGGTCTCCCTCCCTTTCTTTCTTGAGGCTTAAGACAAGTTTGGAGGCCAATCTTTTCTCCTTTGCACTCTACTGGCTCTTGCAGCCTGAAGCTAGCTTGTTATAACCTACTTAGGCAGTGGGGAGCTGCTGTCCATCACTTCAGAATCAATGACTGCAGATGGAAGCTTGGATGCAGTACTTTCTGCCTGCAGTTACAAGCAGTTAATAGATTTTATTATAATTATTTTAACTGCAAAAGCTCAGAAGAAAACTTAAAGGAGATGGGCAGGTTTGCTAATCAAAATCACACCATTGCACACAACAAAGGGCAGCGAAGTCTTTTGAAAGCATCTTTCTCAGAGCCTGGAGTAATATTAATAACTATACAAATAATAAATCTGTTCTTTGGGGGATTTGTTTGCATGAACCTCAAATGTCAGTTCATCAGAATTTTGCTAAAGGAAAGAAATATTCACCAAGTTACCATCAAGGGAGTAACACTCTTTGTTCTGACTGTTTTGTTTTGTTTTGTTTTGCTGGTATATATACATGGTTGTGTTTCTTCGTTTGTGAGTATATTCATGTGTGAGTGTATGAATGTGTGTATGTGTCTGTTTCTGAGTCTGTGCCTTTGTGTGTATGAATGTATCCATATAGTCTAACTTTTTCTTATTTTTCAGTTTAAAAAAAAGCAGAGTACTTACATAGTTTCAAATACTGAAGCTTATAACTTCACTCAAAAAAGGAACATTTATAAGGATTGTTTAATTTTGTCAAATATATTATACTTCCTAATGTGGATTTTATGTTAATAAGAGACTGAATGATATTGCAGACAAACATATATCCATTTGCCTTCTCTTAGTCTGTATTTCTTATAATTGTCTGCTACATATTGGCAATCATATAGCATCTTCTACCACTTGAGGTTTGTGGTGGAGATAAAAAAAAAATCATAGGAATCACAAGGAAAATTCAGTAATATAAATTATGTCTAATATTATGCTTTCTAAGCAGGCTTCTTTATTGAATTAAAGTCCTGCAGGTCATGAAACTTTAAATTCATCTTTGTTTATATTAATTTCCCCTTCCTACCGTGAGCCACAGTTATAGACACCATTCTTTTCTGTCCTGTACTCAAAGTCTGTCCTCCATGATGGAATATGAAAATACTAGAGGTTTCTTATGTTGTTTTCAAAATTTATCTCCCTCAATCCACCCACAAAACCTTCAAGATGTGGAGAAATAAAGATGGAGCAAAGACTGAGGAAACAGCCAACCAACGACTGCCCCAATTGAGACCCATTCTATGTGAAAGAGCCAACCCCTGACAGTATTAATGACACTGCTCGGTTTGGGGAAAGGAACCTTGAATAATTTTATCCTGAGTGGCGTCATCCAGCAGCAGATGGAGGCAGAGGCAGATGTAGACAACCACAGGCAAAATTTTATCTGAGATCAGGGAGTCTTGTGTAAGAATGTGGGTTAGAACTGAGCAAGTCAGGGGTCAAGGACACCACAAGAAGACCTACAGAGTCAACTAACCTGGGACCATGGGGACTCATTAAGACTGGAACACCAGCCAGAAAGCATGCATGGGCCCTCTACACAGTTATAGCAAATGTGCAACTTGGTCTTCATAGCTAGCCAGTGGAGCAGGGCTGTGTCTGTCTCTTCTCCTGCCTTTGGATCACTTTCCTTCTACATAGACAATATGGTTGGACCTCAGTGGGAGAGTGTATGCCTAGTCCTACTGGGACTAGATATCTCAAGGTGGGGTGGTACACAAAAGGGTATCTCTCTTCTCTGATGAAAAAGGGAGAAGGCAATGGGGAAAGAGATTTGTAAAGTGGGGATAGGAGAGAAGAATGTGTGTGATTGGGATGTAAAATGAATCAAAGAGAATAAATTATTGGAAGAAATTCCTTGTTCACCATTGGCTCAGACATTTGAATACTTTTCTCCATTTGAGTTGTGTTGCTTGGGGAGGATAACGAGGTGTGACACTGCAGAAGGATGTGTATAGCTCTGGTCTGGCTTTGATAATACAGAGTTGCCTTTCTTCCAGTCCCTTTGTTCTTCATGTATGTGGTTAAAGATGTGATCATATAGCTTCATGATCCTACTGCCAGGTCTGCCCTTTGTTGACATGAGTTCCTAACATGGTATTCTCTATGTGTCTGAAACTTCAAGCCAAAATGAACTCATTATTTTAAATACAACCCTGTCAGTATTTAATCACAGTGACCAATGTTTATTTTCCCAGCCGTCATCTCTACAATAGAGGGACTTATAGTCAGGACATGGAAGAATCTTAGATGAAAACTTTGGAGAAAATTGATTTATCTTAAAATTTATGAAGAAACTCTTCTGCTATTTTTTGAATAAAAAATATCCTTCACAACTTTCTCCATAGGTTTTGGTTCAGCTTAGTGGCTGTAGAGAAGCTACTAGCTCCTAAGGGCTCTGTCTTGAGTGAGGAGTTTAGTCCTTGGTAAAGCCAAAACACAGCAATATTACTGAAACATAATTACACATAGAAAAAAAGCTGTCTAGGTGGAGAAAGTCAGTCATCATGATATGTGTTCCCTCAACTCTTCCTCCTCTTTCTCTGCTTCTTGGTTACTAAGAGATACAGATCTCTGCTGTACCAAACACATGAGTTTGAAATTCCACTTTGTCATGAACCCAGAATAAAGCAAGCAGCATGCCAACATCTGAAAACTCTTAAACTATGACCCCAAATCAAAATCAGCCCATTTGAACTGTTCTTGTAGGATATTTAACATGCAGTCAGGCACTCCAGCAAACATGTTCCTAGTGCTTTATTTTGAAATAGTAGCATAGGATTATTGTAGACTTCCTAGCTAGTTAACTACTTACTGTCCAAAAAAGATGCTACCATGCACTGGTTATATCACACTGGAAACATGGGCCCGAGTTGAGCAACTTTACTGCTAACATAAAAACAAAGACTTGGAAGCACTTCTATCCTATATTTTGGTAGAGAACTTTTTCAGAATGCTTTTCATGCTGACTTAAAATTAACAATTCATAAGAACTATAAGAACATAATTTTAATAGCTCTCAGTTAAAATGCACTAACGTATATTTTGATAATAATACCATTTAATTAAACTTTTAATTGAATTTATATAAAGTTAATGAGACTGTTTACTGAACTAAATGGTAACTTCATTTGGCTTTCTAGGATAATGTGATATTCTTTCTCTTATACTGCTTTTGAGTTTAAGGTTATGTCAGCTAAGGTTTAAAGTTATGCTCAACACATGTAAACAAATACTATCAAAGAAAAATCAAGGAGTAGCAAATCTAGCATTTATTGTTATAATATAGGGATTAGGTGTGTCATACAATTTACTTCTCTTACCCCTTCTTTTTTGTGTATGAAAAAGAAAAGGCAGTGTTCATTGAACAACCCAACTATGATTTGAATAGGTAATACAAGGTGATTCTTTTCTCCATCCTTAAACATCTTGACAACTCAATTAATTTCCTCCTAACAGTGAAAAAAGAATCCCATGTATAGATAGATTGAGATAATAATATAATACTATGGTTAAGAAATAAAATTCCTCATAGAAATATTTCTTTTTCTCCTGCTTTTGGAGAAAATATAAGTATTATAATAAAAATGAATATATTACCTTTTAAAATCCCAGTAGATATTGTTTTATTGAAAGTATACATTAGATTCTTAAAATGTATCCTTGTCTCTGCAGTAAGTTACATTATAAAATGCATTTAAATTTTACATTGCTAAAAGAAAGTTATACAAATCCTCTTTCTTGACAAATAGAGTTTTTCCCTAACACAGCTCCATTTGGGCAACTTTTCCATGTCGGAGAGTTTCTATGTCAAGCTTTTTTTTCAACAAACAATACTCTATAGATAGGAAAGGGAACTGAGACCATGTGTATGCTTTCTGATTATTTTTGGTACATGCAAGCTTTTCTTATAATAGCAGTAGCTATCAGAAGGAAAGGAAACCTGAGTAATTAGTAATTGTCTTTCAAGGACCATAGTTTTATCCTCATATACCTATATAAAATAACAAAACTGAATAAAGCGATGCACACTATTGATCCAACTTCCAAGAAGGAGAAAAAGAGGATCCTTGATGTCTCCTAGTCAACTCTCTCAGTGTAACATTGAAGTGACAACTTATGTGATATCAGGTAGTTAGTTCCTGAGATGCAACACCCCAGTTGGCTTTTGGCTTATTATGAGCTTTATCTGTGTTCCATGAACACTAATAGATGAACACAGACAGACAAACATATGGGCACACACAAAAACACACACCCCTTCTTCCAGCCATCCTTCAAAGCATATCTAGGTTCCAAGATTGACTTTCAAGGGCTACCAGATCCTGTCAATAAGAGAGATTTGTCATATTCCCTGAGAAGATAAATAGTTCAGAGAGTATTCCCCACTCACATGCAAGTTGACTCATCTACTCAAGATTCAAATCACTCAACCATTCTTGAATAGATAGTTATTAATGACCCGGTGCTGAGCTTGTTCTTTGAAGGATAGAATACTAATTAGGACACTAGGCCTGTTATCATGGTGCTTACTCTCCATCTGAAGACAAGACAATATTAACACTCTGAAATGGAAAATAAGCAATGGGCAACCATGAGGAATGAGCTGCTCTGTGGCTTCAGTGACTTTAGTTATTTTCTTAAAGATCTGGACCATTTTCTCACAACTTATACAAAAAAAAAAAGCTCATGTGAAGCTAGTATATTTTGAAATGGTCAAATCAAAGGAAGAAGTCATAGTATCTTTATTTGTGGTTGATTTGATAATATACATAATTATCACGCATTTTTCACTGGGAAACTTATACAGCTGATAACCACTCTTGGGAAAACAGTTGGATACTAAATTGTCTCACAAAAATCAGTAGCACTCCTGTGTACAATTGACACATAAACTGAGAAAGAAATCTGGGAAACGACATATTTTACAATAAGCTCAAATAATATAAAATATATTACAGTAATTCTAATCACACAAGTGAAACATAGTATGATAAAAACTTTAAGTCATTGGAGAAATAATTAAAATGCTATAAGAAGATGGAATGATATCCCATACCTGTGGATTGGTAGGATTAACAGAGGAAAAATGGCCATCCTACCAAAAAAATCAAACTTCAGATTTAACGTAATTCCTACAAAAAGCCCAATATAATTATTTATAGAGAATGGAAAAATATTTTTCAACTTTATGCCCCCCCAATCCAGGATAGCCAAAACAATCCTAAATAGTTTAAGAATTGGTGCAGTTAGGGCTATCCTCAATTTCAAGTTGTACTACAAATATATAATAATAAAAACACCAAGGTATTGGCTCATAAAACAGACATAATCATCAATGTATTTAACTGAAAGCCAGACAGAAATCTGCACACCTACGGTCACTGGGTTTGTAAAGAAGTCAGAAATGAAAACTGAAAATCTAAAGAAACAAATCCAGCATCTACAAAAAATGGTCCTGGTCAAAGAATATGACTGCTGGTAGAAGAATCCAAATAAATCCATATTTATCACCAAGCTCAAACCTTTATTCCAAATGGATTGAAATCTTCAACATAAAAGCAAATACACTGAATGTGACAAAAGTGAAATGGGAAATAGCCTTAAAATTGCTGACACAGGAGACAACTTGCTGAACAGAATGCCATTACTTCAGGAACTGACATAAACAATTAATAAATGGGAATTCATGAAATTTAGAAGCTTCTACACAAGCAAAGATGCCACAATTCAGACAAATCAGCCCCCAATGGGAATTTTTTTTTACCAACTACACATCTGACAGAGGGTTAATATCCAAAATATATAAATAATTCAGAAAACTAAATATCAAGAAAACAACTCAATTAAAAATGAGGTATAGATCTAGACAAAAAATCCTCAATAAAAGGAACACACATAGCTAAGAAAGAAAGAAATGGTCAACATCCTTAGATATCATGAAAATACAATCAAAACTACTCTGTGATTTCATTTTACACCCATAAGATCAATAAAACAAATGGCAATTTATGCTGGAGAATGTGGAGCAAGAAGGAACTACTTCATTGCTGTTTAAAGTGCAAAGTTGTAAAGCCACTATAAACATTAACATGGCAGTTCCCCAGGAAGATGAGAATCAATCTACCACACACTCCATCTATACCTTTATTTTTCAAGGGATGCTTCATCCTACCACAGAAACACCTGTTCAACCATGTTCAATGCTGCTTTCTTATAACATTCAGAAATTTGAAACAAACTAGCTCATCCTCAATAGGAAAATTTATGAAAATATGGTATAATTATAAAACGGAATATTATTCAGATATTTAAAAAAATAAAATTATGAAACACACAGATAAATGAATGGAACTAGAAGAAAAAGCACACTGAGTGAGATAACCAGATCCAGAAAGGCAAGGATGATCTGTATTCACTTAAATATGCATAGTAACTGTTAAGTCAATGATAACCAAGCTACAATCTGTAGAAATATGGATATTATGTGTGGAACAAGAGACTATGATTGAGATATATTTCCCTAGGAAAAGGAAATACAATAGACAGTTATAGATGGATAGATTGATGAATGGTTGGATGAAAGAATGGATGGGTGGGTGGATGTATGGATGTATGAATGGATGTATGATCTGTGAATGGGATAATGGATAAGTGGATAAATGGAAGGATGGATCAAGGGATGGATAGGTAGGTGATGGTGTGTGTGTGTGTTTGTGTGTGTATGTGTGTGTGCGTGTGTGTGTGTGTGTGTGTGTGTGTGTGATAGGAAGATAAATGGAGAAGAGAAGGTAATAAAGAGGTGAGGGCAAAAGAGGAAATGCACAAAGAACTAAAATTAAAGGCCATTTGAATGTAATACTGTAGATGTTTTGAAAAATATATACATATATGCAAAATCCTAAAAAAATAATTGACTGTGATGTGGGGTGGGGTACTGAACCCTAACTGGTAGATCTGCAATATAGTTGCTATACCCAAGTTTCAGGGAACTTTACAGAAGAGGGCCATAAAAATGTAATAACCACAAGGCCAAATCTTTTGCTCCAAGTATCAGATAGCTATGATCTAGATGCTGTACTAATGAAATCATAACAATATGATTGGCTAAATAAGACCTACTAAATGACAAGACCAATTGAAACCCCAAAGCAGATGGGGAATATTTTGTAAGACCACACCCACAGATGAAGAACTATAGAAAATTATGACTGATTAAAGAGGGAGAATCACACATATACAAATCCAAGTGGCCAGCCTATGTCTCATTTGCATCTGAAGTAGAGAAGAAGAGTAAATGGATTTATCAGGATATATGTGTATATAAACATGCACACACACACACACACACACACACACACACACACACATATATATATATATATATATATATATATATATATATATATATATATTACTCGATTATTAAATTTCAAAAATTAAATCATAGAAATAGAAATACTGGTGATGTACACATGCTTTGCTCCTTTTATTTCCATGCTCTTATGTCTGCCATTTAACACTAACCCATCTTAAGTCTCCCATCACAATGCTGAAATAATTATTCTCTACTTCTAAATATTTCAACATACAATAATTAAATTTCATTCTAGATACATATGGATAGTTTCTTTTTAATTTAAATTCATATCATGAAGAAATAATAAGTGTGTATCAACTTGATTGTGATTCATGTATAAATATTTTAATACAAATGTCTATCCCAAAATGACACATCATCTCCAGTCCTCAAAGTTTCTATATATCCACACTCAGTCAAGGTCGTCTACAGTCCACATCACCACCTTTACCATCAAACATTCAGGATACCCTACCTAATTCAGAATTAATGACTATCTCTTTAATATTGGAGTGTGGGCAATACTACTTTGGTTTTCATTTTAATGTTTTTTGATGACATATTGTAATGATCACAAAAATCACAAGAATATCAGCTATTTACATTTATTTTAAGGTGAAATTCTGCCCCCAGTAATTTATTTAACAAACAATGTAACATGAAGTTTGATTTGTAGGAAGTCATTAGTTATTTTTGGTAATATTGCATTATCTGCTATCTATCTACAATATAGATTTATCCGCATCCTTGTCTTTATGTGATATCCATTATATTTCACTGTCATTTGATGACAGATAATAACATCTAAATATTGGTAAATTCTATAAGTTGTCATCTGATATTATTTCTACTAAAATATTTAAATAAATAAAGAGTGCTCAAAATCAAAGAAAGATAATCTTTCAATTTTTTCCTCATTCTTTTATGTACATTTGTACGTGTACATATGCTTGTGGAGGCCGGAGATCATCTTTGAGTATATCCCTCAATCACTCTTAACCTTATTTTTGGGGGACAGGGTTTTTCACTCAACCTGGAGCTCACAGATTCCTTCAGGATAGCTGGTCATCAAAGACCACAGTTCATCTTTTTCTTCATTCCCATGCAAGAGTTAAAAGTACATGTCATTACACACCAAATAGTTTTTATGTGCATTATTTAACTTACATCCAGGACCTTGTGCTCAAAGGACAAGCACTTTCCTGACTGTGACTTCTTCCTAATTTAATTTCACCTCAATCCTTGATTCTCCCTTTTAATGTTTAGACTCCTTAACCATTTTTAATAAACTAGTGTATATGGTGCAAGAAAATGATTCTCACACACATATATGCATAGATTTTTGTAGAATGACAATGATTACTTTAACCTCACTGTTACAATGTTCTTATTGTGCACTGGGCTTCCTCAATATATCAAATAACAAAGCAAGAAAGTATGAAAAGATGGCATTTGACTCTCCTGATGTCCAGAATTGTGCCTTTTTCTTGTTCTTCTGCAGAAGGCAGGCGTCAAGCTGGTAGGTCTGATGGAAAGAATTGTAAGGAAAGAGAAGAAATGGCTCAGTGTAGAGATATTTGCTGATAAAATGCTATAGGAATATTTTCTAATCATTATTTCTTCACTGGATATCAAACCACAAAGAACTGAAGTTGATTGTGCTGCTGATTTACATAACTGTAGACATCCTTCCTACTCAGTTATGATAATGCTGATTAGAATTATGATAGAAAGTAATGTTGACCATGACACTTAACATATGTAGAAGCCTGATTATGAAGGATAATGATTATTTTCCATTAGGTATTTAAATGTCTACTAACGACAGACATTGTGAACTCTCTGAATTTCTGAGCAAATGTATACTGTACAATTTAAACTATTAAACACTTTACTTCCATATTTTAATCATAGATAAATTCTTACCTTCTTTTTGTTGCCATATCTAATATGGAATTGCACACGAATCTTTTCACTGCTGTCTTTCTTTATAACACTGTCTCCAAAATTAGAGAAAAGCAATTCATATTTGGCAGATCCCCTATTTATGTAAATTCTTGTCTATTTTAACAGAATAGATAAAATATATGTATTTATTCTTGTGAGATGCTTAAAATTTTTGCCTCCCATCATTAGAATTTCTGTGTACATAATTTCTTCACTGTATCTGAAATTTAAACAATTAGGTATCTTCTCTGCTTTGTAGCAGCAGATGTTTTGGTAATCGTTAGGGTAAGTTCCAACTGTTTATACCTCTCCTACTTAGACACATAGAAGGTTTGGACTAATGTCTTTATTATTCAGTGAGGACATGAATCTATCACCGTTGGGGTGGCCTGATCACTTAATGATACATCGGATCTTTTAAATCATTCATTCATTTATTATACAGTAGGTGTAGGAAATGTTTCAAAGTATCTTCTCCATGTGCTGCTACACCAAGTGGGAAATAAACTTCCATCAGACCTACTTAGCCCTTCACAAGGAGCATGCAGAGTAAGTATGAAATAGGCCTATGTTGCTTTATGCCACTGTGATTTGAGAATTTGCATTGTCACATTGTAGGGTAGATGAATTTGATTAGTACAGATGGGGGCTTAGCTTATAATTAGCTTATAATTGAGAAATGGAAAGTGCCTTGTGCATTTAGCCAAAATCAATAAAAGTTTATTTGCTGTTTCTACACAGAAAAATTAATGGGATAATCACAATTTTTTTTCTGATGATTTTATTCAACTATTAAGATTTTAAAGCTTATTATCTATAAAAAGGACACTATATTTTTGTGATAAACACATAAGAAAAATATAATTTTGTACCTTGCTCTAAGTTAGTTACTGCTTGGCTTGAAAAAGATAAAGTTACATCATGCAATAGTAATTTTTGTGCTTATTTATACTAAGTCTACTCCCCAGTCTATGAAAAGAAAAGAAAAGAAAAGATGAAGTGTATAAACTTCAGGATTCAGATTCCAGAGAGAACTGTCACAAGAAGATACATGAATACTATGATGAGCTCTAGCTCTAGATGATAAAACTACTCATTCATTCATTCATTCATTCAGTTTTATGAATTTATTTAAAATAACTATATTACTTTTCCCCCATCTATTTACCACTGTAGCCTCAGACAAATTGTCAAAATCTTTCTAATGGATGTCCACTTTTAGTTTGATTGTGAATGTTACCTGCATGTATGTATGCATAAGTGTGCAAAGTTTACAACCTATCGAGCCTATTTTTGTTGTCTTTTTGTATACAGTTAAAGAGTTGATTTGAGCATTCTGCATTAGACAATCAATCATGGGTTTCCTCCCTAGGAGACATGAATTTTCCATTTCTGAGCAGTCATTAGTGGTTTGTAGTTTCTTGTCTAAGGGACCATAAAGTTTTCCTTCTACCATGTTGCTATGTCATTGATATTTAAATTAATTTGATTTTTTATCAGCCTACTTACTTAAAATTTTCAAAACCTACTTTAATAAGGGTTTCTAAGTGATTTGACCTCCCTTTTAGTGCACCATGTTCCAGAGGCAGTGGAAAGGAATAATAGGGCAAAGGGGAATTTGGACCTGTTTAGAACTTGTTCTTTGGGATGTTTTCAATCTTTAATTTCAGGATATCAGCAGTTCAGTTCACGAGGATCAACAGTAGTAGTTCAATCCACTTACAAACACCATTCATGAATCAGCAAGAGCAGTTTGATCCAGAAGAAACTGCAGGGTTCTACCAATCAACCTGAGGCGAGAAGTCGCAGGAATACAAAAGAAGTTCTCTGGTACATTTCTCTCTATGAAGTCATGAGAAGAAAGCACAGTGAAGCAATGCCAGAGCAGTGTTGTCAGTGAACACAGGTATCAGCAAAACCCAATAAAGACCAATAGAGAGAGGCAAGGTGAACCAATGTCAGAGTGTTGTTGCTTTTCGGTTGGGTTATACTTATACTCTTTCCAAACACCATGTATCCTCTCAAGTGTCCACTCCAGCAAATTATCACATGCCTTTTTCCCAGTTAGCTTACACACACACACACACACACACACCAAAAAAAAAAAAAAATGTCTGTTCTCAGCAACACATACTACCACGTGTCTGCTTTGGCACAACATTTCCTCTTAAGGCAATTTCCAGCAAAACTTAACATGACCCAACTGAGTCTCCACAAAAAAACAGGTATTTTCATTTCAGGCTAATTAATAGCTGCCTTCCTGGCCCTAACTTTGGTAATGCCAATCTTCCCAGCCTGTATGCAGTGATGTTCTCTAAGCCAGAGATGCATGATCTGAGATATAGATGTATTAATTATGGCTAGACTTCCCATAATCCATTGTGTCTACATGGTATTCAGTTGTGCTACCATCATCTCTGTGTATAAGGATAAGATTTAGAATGCAGTAAGAAACTACACTGGTCTAGAAAAATTCTGGTAGTAGATTTTCTTCTAAGACCATGACAATACTAGACACAGGAAGTTGACTAAATTTTAGTACCAAGGATGATTTCCCTCCTGTCTAGTAGTCATTAACTCTAATTAAACAGCTGTTGATTGACACTAAATTGTGAGTCTCACTTCTTGCACTTTTACAGATATTTTGTTGTGGTTCATTGATATAGCAGCTGGGTAGGACTATTAATCATTTTACTTCCTTGGCAGTTTACATAGTATTTTCTGTTACTATGGAAGCAAAACTTCAAGAAGTCTTTTATGTCAGATCAGCTCAAACAATCTGATTCCAGTGTCCTCAGGATATGAAGTCTTCAGCCTCTGTTAGGCAACAAAGTGTAATGGCTAGAGTCTATTTTCTTGGGGAGTTTGTATTACCATGTCTAACCATTGTAAATTAGGTATATTTTGCCTAGGACGGATTGTTTTTATTAGTATATCATTCATGGAGTTCTGATAAAGTTGGTCAGAGAGGTGGGGGAAGAATGGAGGTCCCGCTGGGATAGCAAGCTGCTCAGGTTAGCTCTGCTTGCTCCACAGGACTCAGCAATCAGGGAAGATAGGTGATGGAAAGGAAGCTTTCATGTATGGTTCAGGATCCACAGGTCTGATGAAAGCTGGAGGAGAGGTGAGAGGTGGAATGTGGAGGTAGAGGTGCCCCTCGGACTGCAAGCTGCTCAGGGCAGCTTTTATTTCCTTGTTCTTAACACGACATATCTAATATAATAATTTTAAAAGGATTTCAGTTTTAACATTTGTTTTTCCACAAGTTTACACAAAGCTGTGTTTAGCATACTTTATAATTTACAAGTTGTTATTCATGGGGCAGTAAAAGTCACTTGGCCCAGAAAAAAGATATGATTTTGGATAAAAATGCAAAGACGGGAGAGGACATTTTTAGGAAAGGTGACCATCTCTGAAAAAAAGTGATACTTAAGAAACCGTGGTGGCACATGCCTTTAATCCTAGCACTCGGGAGGCAGAGGCAAGCGGATTTCTGAGTTCGAGGCCAGCCTGGTCTACCAAGTGAGTTCCAGGACATCCAGGGCTATAAAGAGAAACCCTGTCTCGGAAAACCAAAAAAAAAAAAAAAAAAATAATAATAATAATAAAAAAAATAAAAAAAATTAAAAAACACATGGATATTTAGGAAAGTGAACAGAGACTTAAGAGTAATAGATTCCCTTAAGAGCTTCTTTCCAAGTTCTTGTCTTTTTTTTTTTAAATTGGATATTACAGTGTAGTCACCAATTAACTTGAAAAAGTCACATTTTCTTTCTAGAGGGATGAATTTGCCACCCTCCATGAATCCATAAAAAAGATTATTTGTAAGTAACTCAGAGATAAACAAGATTCAAATGATTACTATCTGAGATGACAGCCTTAGTGAGTAGATCTCATTACCATCTCCCACATTCATTTTTGATATGCATTGTCAGCTCAAATGTGACATATTGTATGAGGTTTAATTACAGATGAACTTTGCCCACTACTAGTGACATTCTCTTGCTTTTATATGTCTGGGAAATCTTGTAAAAATGGACACAGCCAATGAGATAACTTGGGTTATGAGTTTTATAGAAATAATAAAATAGTTTTTATGATTTTATACTCTATTATACTTTACAAACAGAATGTAAAGAAAACCATTTTAAACATTTAGCATCAATATGCTGACTCTCTGATAGAAAATCTTATGAATATATGATATTGATTTTAATACTACCTACATCTTTCAGGGGAAGTTACGAAAAACTTTAAATGAATTAAATGACAACATATTTAACTAAGATAGGAGTCATCAAATTCAAAACAGCTTTTTCTGTTTTACCTTTGAAATTGTAACAACTGCTGTGTTCAGTTTTGTGTTCTGTACCAGCTATGACTTAGTGGTTACTGGAAAATGGACTCCTTCACTCATTACCTGGAGATACATATTATAACAAATGCTATGCTACTTGGTTTTTTTTTTTAATCAATTAAAAGATTAAAATGTAGTTAATCACTCAAGTACTTCACAAAAAACTTCTGGGATTACTTTAAGACAAGATACAACCACACCCTAAAATAAATACTCAAAAGCAAGAAATTTGATGATCTGAATTCTCTGTTTTGAAATATATCAGAAATATAGATTTTCTTCATAAAAACATTTTGAGTGAGGGATACATGTTTTCATCTTATTTAGTATTCTTTTGTTTTCTTTTTCCAAATTTTTATTAGGTATTTCTTCATTTACATATCAAATGTTATCCCGAAAGTCCCCTATACCCTCCCCACACTGGTCCCCAACCCTACCCATTCCTACTTATTGGCCCTGGTGTTCCCCTGTACTGAGGCATATAAAGTTTGGGCCTCTCTGCCCAATAATGGCCCACTAGGCCATCTTCTGCTACATAAGCAGCTAGAGACACAAGCTCTAGGGGTACTGGTTAGTTCATATTGTTGTTTCACCTATAAGGTTGCAAACCCTTCCACTCCTTGGGTACTTTATCTAGCTCCTCCACTGAGGGCCCTGTGTTCCATCGAATAGATGACTGTGAGGATCCACTTCTGTGTTTGCCAGGCACTGGTATAGCCTCACAAGAGACAGCTATATCAGGGCCCTTTCAGCAAAATCTTACTGGTATATGTAATAAATAGTGTCTGCATTTGGAGGCTGATTATGGGATGGAGCCCCACATTAGGCAGTCTCTGGATGGTCCATCCTTTTGCCTTAGATCCAAACTTTGTCTCTGTAACTACTTCCATGGGTATTTTGTTCCCAATTCTAAGACAGGGGAAGTGTCCACACTTCGATCTTTGTTCTTCTTGAGTTTCATATGTTTTGCAAATTGTTTCTTGGGTATTCTTAGTTTCTGGGCTTATATCCACTTATCAGTGAGTACATATCATGTGAGTTCTTTTGTGATTGGGATACTTCACTCAGGATGATACCTGCCAGATCCATCCATTTGCCTAGGAATTTCATAAATTCATTGTTTTTAATAGCTGAGTAGTACTCCATTGTGTAAATGTACCATATTTTCTGTATCAATTCTTCTGTTGAGGGACATCTGGGTTCTTTCTAGCTTCTGGCTATTATAAATATGATTGCTATAAACATAGTGGAACATGTGTTCTTATTATCAGTTGGAACATATTCTGGATATATGCCCAGTAGAGGTATTGGTGGATTGTCTGGTAGTACTATTTCCAATTTTCTGAGGAACCTCCAGACTGATTTCCAGAGTGGTTGTAAAAGCTTGAAATCTCACCAACAATGAAAGAGTGTTCCTCTTTCTCCACATCCACGCCAGATCTGCTGTCACATGAATTTTTGATCTTAGCCATTCTGACTGGTGTGAGGTGGAATCTCAGGGTTGTTCTGATTTGCATTTCCCTGATGATTAAGGATTTTTTTCAAGTGCTTCTCAGCCAGTTGACAACCATCCATAGAGAATTCTTTGGTTAGCTCTGTACCACTTTTTTTTTTTTTTTTTTTTTTTTTTTTTTTTTTTTTTTTTTTTTTTTTTTTTTTTTTTTTTTTTTTTTTTTTTTTTTTTTTTTTTTTTTTTTTTTTTGGTTTTTTGAGACATGGTTTCTTTGTATAGCCCTGGCTGTCCTGGAACTCACTTTGTAGACCAGGCTGGCCTCGAACTCAGAAATCCACCTGCCTCTCCCTCTGGAGTGCTGGGATTAAAGGCTTGCACCACCATGCCCAGCTGTACCCCAATTTTAATGGGGTTATTTGATTTTTCTGGAGACCATGTTCTTGAGTTATTTGTATATATTGGATATTAGTCCCCTATCTGATTTAGGATTGGTAAAGACCCTTTGCACTCTATTGTTGGCCTTTTTATCTTATTGATAGTGTCTTTTGCCTTACAGAAGCTTTGAAATTTTATGAGGTCTCCTTTTTCAATTTTCGATCTTATAGCACAAGCCATTGCTGTTCTATTCAGGAATTTTTCCCCTGTGGCCATAACTTTGAAGCTTTCCCCACTTTCTTCTCTATAAGTTTCAGTGTCTCTGGTTTTATGTGGAGTTCCTTGATCTACTTAGACTTGACCTTAGTACTAGGAGATAAGAATGGAGTAATTCTCATTCTTCTACATGATAACAACCAGTTATGCAAGCACCATTTGTTGAAAAAGCTGTCTTTTTTCCACTGGATGGTTTTAGCTCCCTTGTCAAAGATGAAGTGACCATAGGTATATGGGTTCATTTCTGGGTCTTCAATTCTATTCCATTGGTCTACCTGTCTGTCGCTATACCAGTATCATGCAGTTTTTATCACAATTTCTCTGTAGTACAGCTTGAGGTCAGGCATGTTGAATCCACCAGAGATGCTTTTATCATTGAGAAGAGTTTTTGCTATCGTAGGTTTTTTGTTATTCCAGATGAATTTGCAAATTGCCCATTTAAACTCAGTGAAGAAATGTGTTGGAAGTTTGATGGGGATTACATTGAATCTTTAGAATCCTTTCAGCAAGATAGCCATTTTTACTATATTGTTCCTGCCAATCCATGAGCATGGGAGATCTTTCCATCTTCTGAGATCTTTTTTGATTTCTTTCTTCAGAGACTTGAACTTCTTATCATACAGATCTTTCACTTCCTTAATTAGAGTCACACCAAGGTATGTTATATTATTTGTGACTATTGTGAAGGCTGTTGTTTCTCTAATTACTTTCTCAGCCTGTTTATCCTTTGTATAAAGAAAAGCCATAGGTTTATTTGAGTTAATTTTATATCCAGCTACTTCACTGAAGCTGTTTATCAGGTTTAGGAGTTCTTTGGTAGAATTTTTAAGGTCACTTATATATACTATCATATCATCTGCAAATAGTGATATTTTGAATTCTTCCTTTCCAATGTGTATCCCCTTTATCTACTTTTGTTCTCAAATTGCTCTGGCTAGGACTTCAAGTACTATATTGAATAAGTAGGGAGAAAGGGAACAGCTTTGTCTAGTTGCTGATTTTAGTGGAATTGCTTCAAATTTCTCTCCATTTGGTTTGATGTTGGCTAATGTTTTGCTGTATATTGCTTTTATTATGTTTAGGTATGGGTCTTGAATTTCTGATCTTTCCAAGACTTAGCTCATGAAGGGGTGTTGGATTTTGTCAAATGCTTTCTCAGCATCTAAGGACATGATCGTGTGATTATTGTCCTTGAGTTTCTTTATATAGTGGATTACATTGATAGATTTCCATATATTAAATCATCCCTGCATCCCTAGATTGATGCCTACTTACTCATGATGGATAAATGCTTTGATGTGTTCTTGGATTTGGTTAGCGATAATTTTTTGAGTATTTTTTGCATTGATACTCATAAGGGAAATGGGTCTGAAGTTCTCTATCTTTGTGGGGTCTTTATGTGCTTTAGGTATCAGAATATTTGTGGCTTTGTAGAATGAATTGGGTAGAGTACCTTCTGTTTCTATTTCATGGAATTGTTTGAGAAGAACTGGAATTAGGTCTTCTTTGAAGGTCTGATAGAACTCTGAACTAAACCCATCTGGTCCTGGGCTTTTTTTTTTTTTTTTTTTTTTTGATTGGGAGACTATTAATGACTGCTTTCATTTTTTTAGGGGATATAGGACTGTTTAGGTCATTAATCTGATCCTGCCTGATTTAACTTTGGTACCTTGTATCTGTCTAGAAATTTGTCCATTTCCTCCAGGTTTTCCACTTTTGTTGATGATAGCCTTTTGTAGAAGGATCTGATTGTTTTCTGGATTTCCTCAGCTTCTGTTGTTATTTCTCCCTTTTCATTTCTGATTTTGTTAATTAGGATGCTTTCCCTGTGTCCTCTAGTGAGTCTAGCAAAGGGTTTATCTATCTTGTTGATTTTCTCAAAGAACCAGCTTCTGGTTTGGTTGATGCTTTGAATAAAAAAAAAAAGAAGGTGACCCAACTAAAGTGGGGACTCAAACTAATAAAGGACGACAGATGAGGAGTACCCACTTAAACGAAGGAGAACAAGATCTCGAAAATCCACACGACAGTTCGACGATCACATACGAGAGAGATCAAAGAAAAACCTCCGTAAGTCTCGATACTCAAAAGTAGAATCCTTACGCAAGTAACACAGCCATAAGTTTCAGTATGTTGTGGCTTCATTTTCATTAAACTTTAAAGAATCTTTAATTTCTTTCTTTATTTCTTCCTTGACTGAGGTATCATTGAGTAAAGTGTTGTTCAGTTTCCATGTGAATGTTGGCTTTGTATTATTTACATTGTTATTGAAGATCTGCCTTATTCCATGGTGATCTGATAGGATGCATGTAACAATTTCAATAGGTTTGTATCGGTTGAGGCCTGTTTTGTGACCAATTATATGATCAATTTTGGAGAAGGTACCATGAGGTTTTGAGAAGAAGGTATATCCTTTTGTTTTAGGATAAAATGTTCTGTAGATATTTATTAAATCTATTTGTTTCATAACTTCTGTTAGTTTCACTGTGTCTCTGTTTAGTTTCTGTTTCCAGGATCTGTCCATTGATGAGAGTGGGGAGTTGAAGTCTCCAACTATTATTGTGTGAGGTGAAATGAGTACTTGAGCTTTATTAAGTTTCTTTAATGAATATGGATGCCCTTGCATTTGGAGCATAGATATTCAGAATTGAGAGTTCATCTTGGAAGATTTTAGCTTTGATGAGTGTAAAGTGCCCCTCCTTGTCTTTTTTGATAACATGGGTTGGAAGTCGATTTTATTTGGTATTAGAATGGCTACTCCAGCTTGTTTCTTCAGACTGCTTGCTTGGAAAATTGTTCTCCAGCCAAGGTAAACCAGAATAGATCAAAGGGAACCTGAGCCTCTGGTCAGGAAGGACTCTCTTGTCCTTGTTTCTGCTGTCACAGGCCCATCAATATTGGATTGGAACTTACGTAGTGCTCCACTCATCAGTGATCCTAAGATTGCATGGGGAGTCCTCTAGGGACTGTGGGGGTGTCCGAGGACTCCAAGCCCAAGGTGACCTGGTGCTGGAGTAGAATGGAAGGGACTTGTGCCCCTTATCAGGATGTTTTTCTACTTCCCTAATGCTGTCTGAGGTCCCACATGATTGGATTGGAACAGAAGCTATGTTCTACTCACCAGTGATCCTAAGATGCTGTGGAGAGTCCTCTGGGGACTGTGAACATGTCTGAAGACTCTGCACCCAAGGTGACCCGGTGCTGGTACTGATCAGAAGGTCTTGTTTCTTATTTAGTATTCTTGGATAATGAATAAAAAAATATGAAATTTATAGAGGATCCTGAAACCTAAGATTTTTTTCATAAAACTCATCAAAAATGAAGAAATTGAGTTCATTGAATAGTTAAGTTAATATGACAGCTTTTCTAATATGATCTGTTCTTCTTTGCTTTTAGGAACAATCCCAATCTTCACCTGGAAACCTCTGGGAAGATAGAGCCCAGTAGTAAGGACTCCATTGAAGTTGTTTTGCCACTCTATATTATGCTGCTCAATAGGAAAAGCAGTTCAAGGAAAATATAAGAGTGAGACAGAGAAGGAGAAAGAATAATAGTGAATATCTCAAAGCTAATGGTGAGTGGGATGTCTGAGTGGTTGAGAAGGGGGAGGAAGTAGACAGTGATGATTAGGCATTAATACTAAGCAGACAGCAAAGGAGTTTGTATTCTTCAAGCTGAAAAGGAGTTCAGATTCCACCTTTTAGGTTTAATATGGATCTGGGTAAGCAGTGATTCACCCAGAAGAAAAGATAGCATCAATAATGTTTGAATGAATCTTTCTAAATATGTAAACACTTATTGGCTTTCACTGAGCAAGTCAACAGACCCAGTGTGATCCATGGATGATGTTGAATCCCTTCTGTTGTACCTAATAGGATGTTTTAAATTTTAAATATTAATTAATAAAGTAAGTAATTGTATTTTCCTTTTGTAGCACTATGTAATTCTCATCAGACTGAGAATTATAATATTAAAAGCAGAGAGATTAACTACAGACATATAGTGAGGATTTTGGTTTCTTAGAAAAATGAAGAAATATTATGTGGTGCTTTAGACTGTCCACAGCAGCTGACTATGATTTTCCTCATGTTCTAGCAAGGGCATGAATTTGCTAGCTGCAAATAGTTTCTGGAATTGTGGGACACTTGGAATCTGGTGACTTCAGAGCATATATCAATGCTATGACTCTAAGAAGCAGGGTGAGTTGTTGGTTATTGGTTGGTTATTCATTGCTGTTAGCTCCTATTTGCTAAGCAGTTGTGCACAAAGAAGAAAGGAGAAGAAATTAGATATAAGACAAAGATCAAACTTGTGTCAAAAATTTTGACTTTCCTAATCAGCAAGAAGTAAGTTAACAATAAGGTTTTCCTCTTTACCCTCTTATTCTTTTTCTCTCATATAGTGTTGGGGAGTTGAGAGGGTGGGAAATGTATATGGAGGGGGGAAGAAAGAAGACCACACAAGTAGTCAAACATTGGATACAGACACAAAGTGGAGGAACAGGCAAACCTGCAGCTAAGACAAATATTTAAATCAAAGTTTCAAGCTGGAAAATGTTATAATAAAGTGTCAAAAATTAAAGGCAGCTTCAGAAGATATCAAGGATATTTTCACTTTCATTCTCATTCAAATCCAGGAGTTATTAGGTGTAGACCACAAATGATAATGCTCCCTATTTCATAAACATGGGTAGCTACAGTTCAGAAATACCCATTAACTTGCCTAAACCATGAACTAGAACTAAAAGCTAAACAAACATTTAGCAAACTGAGTGTTTCCTGCTCTGCACGCAAGGTATGTACTTTTATGGATAATGTTGAATATGATCCCTAAAGCATCCATGTTCTCACTTGATTTCAAGATGAGTACAATGCTACTTGTACAAATGAATTCAGGGCTGATGACTTAGTATTGTAAAAATACCTGGGCAGGGGATCTTCTCTGGAGAAGTCTATTTATTCCCCCATATTACTTTGTTGCTATTTTCTAGAGTTAGATCAATGAGACTAAAAGTATTATATGAACTGGGTGGGGTATATTTATAATTTAGTAGTATGCAACAACACTTAAAGGAAATGAGATCATGTATTTGAGAGAAATAGCAAGGGTGAAGTATACAGAAGAGCTGGGAGGGAGAAGAGAAGGAAATGATGTCATTATATTAATTAAAATTTTAATATAAATTACACTTAGACAAAAATCCTTGCAATTTTACGTATCTCTGAATTGGATTTTTTTTGTAAAAATCAACTCAGATAATTTTTTATTTATTATTTAGTCCAGGAAGATTCTCCCAAAACCACTCTTGCACAGGTTTAATCTCTTTGAAGCCCTTTTGGATCAGGCTTCTAGGCTCCATCTTGTGTTCCCATCTGCATTCATTTTGAATTCTCACTGACCCCATCTGCACATGGTCCTTGCCAACCTAGAAACTGGTTTGTGGCTCTGGGGTTCTGGAGGCAGAGCCTGAGATGGTAGAGAGGATACTGGGCAGTGGTGTGGGGTTTTAGGAGGCCAAGGCCTGAAGCCAGGGAAGCTGGTAGATCTGGCTATGTAACAGGAGGACAGAAGAGATGGTTGGGAAGCTTTAGGTCAGAGTTGGCCAGGGTGTGTTCACAGTTTGAGATCTGGAGCCTCATCAGCAGGGTTGAAACAGTGTCTTCACCAGCTGAAGATTCCTGACAAAAATACTGTTCCACTTTCAGAAGTCACAGGAGGTGACAATGGGAAATAAAGCTCTTCCCTTGCTCTTTAACCACGTACTTTGTTTCTAATACAGGAAGAGAACAAGACTGTCCTGCCCTGCCCACCAGGTTAGCATTGTGAACCACACAGTTTATTAAAAACATGCAGGTTATTAAAAACTAAAGGAACTAATTGGGCATCAGAGATTTTCAAAAGCCTCATTTCTTACATGCTTTCTAATTGAAATTACTATTTTAAAAAAAATTAATGGAAATATATCTTTTGATTTCTTCTGAGGAAGAACAGAAATCTCTGAGCTGAATCTCCTCATGAACCAAATCTCAGTTAAGGGGCACTTTGTGCCTCCATCTCTGTGATTCTTCATCTATTTTCCATTCTCTTGTAACACAGGTTTTATTTTTATTTTCTTTCATGCCAGAAAATTTTTGTCCTTCTACTTTTCTGAGTTAGAACTTTATCCATCTCTTCAAATCCCACCTTAAGTCTCATTTTTTTCTTGTGAAAAATCTCTGCTGCCTTCCTGCTACTTTAAGCTTTGGAAATGCAATCTTTGAATTTTATTATGCGACAACCTTTATGCAGTCTTTTATGCCTTTGAATTATTCCTTCTCACAGATTTTAATCTTCTTTTTGGTGAGGAGATCTATTGGGCCATGGGAAAGGCTCCACCCATACAACTCTTCCACAGATATTTGTCAATATAAACCAAAGGCTCACACTGAATTTTTTCTCTACAAATTTTCCTTGGGAATATATATCTGAGTATATCAGAGTGTGTCTTCTCTGCCCTAAGATAGGATTACAGTAATATAGCAGAGGTTTTGGTGTTTATTTCTTTTTAGGAGTGAACATTCTCATAATACAGTGACATTTTTATCCTTATCGTTTTGTTGTTATAACAAGATAACCTGGACTGGGTAGGTTATCAGGAAGTTACTTGGGCTGAAGAATCTCAGGAGGAAGATGTGGGAAAACATGGTACCTTGTTGCCTTTTTATGGAAAAAGACCTTTTTCTGCTAACATCTGTTACAGGGCACTTTTAATAAGAGACTAGTTTTGGGTAATATGGGCGTTAACTGAATTTATCAGAAATGCACACACTCACACAAACACACACTTGTGCTTAATACTCTTCAAGACTGATTCCTGGATTAGCATTTCTGTGATAGAGGAGCAGTAAAATGTTGCAGGTCAGGAGTCAAATTTTCTTGCTTTAATAGCCATTCATTCTTCCAATCTGCAAACATTGTTGTAGCAATCAGGTAAATTTTTGGAAGATATAAATAGAGTTATATCTTCCTCTAACCCAAAGACTATGAATGTCATCAGACATCATCTGAGGCCTATGGCTCAAAAAGCCCATTTCTAAAATGACTACTGGATTATTATACTTACTGGTGTGTGTGCGCACACCTGCGCACATGTGTGTGTGTGTGTGTGTGTGTGTGTGTGTGTGTGTGTAAGAGAGAGAGAGAGAGAGTGCTGTGTGTGTGTGCACATATGTGTGTGTATATATGTATGTATGAATGTGTTTTAGGTACATTGACTTTGATTTATGTTTTTATTTTTTGTCAGTATAAAACATTAATGAAACTGTTAACAACTGGAAAGATAGCCAGAGAATAAGGTACATCTTATTTTATCTGAAATGACAGCTAAGTGTTTTCATTAAAGAGGACACTTAAAAGGTTGACCAAGCCACCTTCCCTTAGTCCCTGAGCCTAGGCTGGACACTATTTCTTGGTATATCTCATAACACCTGTTTATGTCTTATGCTTGTCACTCCTTAATTAATCATGAACCTTGTGGCCGAAAATAATCCATGTATGGAAAATATTTTCTGGAATATGAAATAACAACCTGTAGCTCCTTTGTCATTACATAGTTATAGAATGTTAACTAATTAGGGGAAGTACATATAATAAGGACAGATTCATGTATAAATACTTGATTGACAAGTTCAATCTGTGTCTTATAATCCATCACAATGAAGTCATCCTACCATTAGGACTACAGAGTAAGCATGAACTTAGAAACGTCAATAATTTCCCCAATTCTTCACCAGTGCTCTCTGACAGATGAGGAGAGACAACGTGTCTTCACTGACTGATGTTAGCCCTTAAGTATTATTATTTTGTGTCCCTTCCTCTTTGCTAGTTTATAGAGGAAAGGCTTGTGTTATCCACTCAAAGATTTGTCTGCAGAAGTTCACTGGGCCTCACTCTTCTTGAAGCAATATCTCTCAGCAGAATGTAAAATTTATAACAGCAAGAAATGTAAATTCAGTTTGTGGATAAGAGTAAGAGCATTAAAATCAGAAGAGCTGCCATGGACAGAGGCAGGGTGACAAATGCCAGAGAATGAAGGAGAGATAAATGTTGCAATATGAGAAAAGTGAGAGACCCATTCTGATTTGCTGGGTCATATCCTTGGCTATGGAAATTTGTCAGATGTTGTGACAGCTGTGTCTCATATTATAACTTTTCAAATATGCTGTTGTATTTGTGTAAGGAAGAATTTATACACTTCATCTTCATACCTAAGGAGCATGTGTCAAAAACACTCTAAGGCAGAAGAAACTTATTAAGCCACTTTGTAAGTCCACAGCTCTCTTCCTTGAGTACATGTACACACACACATATGCACACACACATATGCACACACACACACACAGCTTTTTACAGCATAGTCTTTGGACATGAATTTGAAAGGGTAAAATGACAGCTTTTAGTAAGTTGAGATGGTATGGAATAGGAAGTGGTGTGATGCAGGGTGCTTTAGAATTTCTGATACAGGCAGTGTCATTGTCTCTTAGATTGCTCTGTTTAATGATGTCAAATAATCTCAAGTACACTTTGATGTTCGGTAGCCCACAAATATCTTCTGAACAGCTTTGATGTTAGATTCTGTAAAGCCTCTAATTGAAGTATAATTCAGGAATCCTGGGAATTGGTACATGTCCCTGGGAGCTGTGAGAAGACAGAGTTTAAGAGAGAGGGGCTGCCTCTGAAACACCAAGCCGATTGGGAAACTGACCTTTGCTGTTTGAGATGAGAAATCAGCAGGCAACCTCATTGTTTCCATATCTTTGCTATTGAAAATATAAAAGAACAATATTTTACTAAGTAATTAAAATTTTAAGATTTATAAATGAAAACAAAAGCACATCTCGACTTCAGAATAAAACAAAAACTGGAATTGAAAAAATTAAATGATCAGAAAAAGGAGGAAGATATTTCAATTTAATATTCTCTTCATCACTATGAAATCCTGATAAGGAGAGATCCAATCATGTGTGCTTATCTTTGTCTTCTAACAAGAAAGCAGTATGTAAACTTCAAACTTCCTTATAGATTTCTGACTCAGTAGTTTTAGGAAACAATAGACACCATTCATCATAAGTAGGACAAAGCTAGTGACAGTGTGTTGTATAGAAACTCTTTAGAAGTATGCATAAATAAATAAGTAAATAAATAAACAAAATATTAACAAACATTTCTAGCTTAAGCCCAGAAAATTAGACCTAACATCAATCTGCCACATCTATTAAAACCAAGGTGATGAATTCATCTAAACTCTAGCTGTATACATTTCAATAAACTTCTGTATATTTAGACATTTTGAATCTCTACTAGTTTTTTTTATAGTAAACTTATAAAGTTCAAAAAGAATCAGTATAAACTCATAAAAATGTCACATTTAACCATTGAATATATGAGGATTTACTCAATGCATTTCGTTGTCAGAATGCTGTGAATATACCTGCCCCCACAAAGGTCTTAGTACAATTATATTGGTGAAATAAAAAATCCTTTGTAATAAGTGTTAAAACACCTGTTGGTCTTGGGAATATTAGTGTTGAGAATGTGCACTGGCACAACACCTTGGAAAATAATTTTCAATTACCATATATGTTTTAAATTTTTTTTTTACCTCACCTTAAAATCCTCAGAGAATCCAGCTTCCCACTTACAAAGGAATATGCAAGAGCACAGTGGTGACCCAAGTACTTCTAAGACCAAAACCAAGAGCCAGTAAAAGGGCCAAACCAAAGTTTGTCTAGTTTCAGTTCAGACCATTTTCTACTCTGTTACATCATCCCTCACACTTTTGAAAAGCTTTGGAATAGGAACGCTTTCTTGTTTTGATAATTAGGTGAGTCTAAGTTAAGGGAAATCTCCTTCTCTCTGTACACTTATTTTGGTAAGAAGAAATCAATGGTCAAGAGGCAGAGAGCAGAGAGCAGGGAGCCTCGTCTGTACAGCTCTCTCTCCCTCTCTCTTATAAGCCAACATTTGGAATGAAACAACAGTAATAATCTTTATCAAACCAAGAGAATTCCAGGGAGCTGAATGAAAGTATCTGCAGTACAATGAACTTTGTAGTTCTTGCTATATGGTACAAATATGAAATAGTTAGGGAAATTTTATTCTTAATAACAGCTGTGTGATTTAACACACAACTATACCTGCCCAGAATAGTCTATTCCTTCATTTGATGTAATATGAAAGAGAAGCAGAAATACTTTCCTAATCCCAACAGACAAGGAAATGTTTCTATTCTCCAGGGTAGGGGTCAGTGAAGGAGCCAGGGCTGCCATAGGGAATCATGGACTCTTTCTTAATTATTTTTAGTTCATATGAAGTAGGCACCCTTCTTTCCCCAGTATGAGGACTTTCAGATATCTAGATAAAGCTGATTCCAACTCTTACAAGAAGATCAAAAACATATTGGCAGATGTGTTAGTCCTTTCAACCCTGTAATCCAGGAGAAAGGAACTCAACCTTCTCATCTTCAGATCTGGATATTTATTTTTCTCAAATTCCTTTTATCTGAAGATTGCTATCTCCTATGACACAGTGGCCCAATTTATAAAACCTTTACTTCAAGCTTTTAAAAGGTTTACTTCAAGCTTTTAAAAATTTTTAAATTTACCTCAACAGAGGCACATATTCAAGATGCCCATTTGACCATAGACTTTCACTCGACAGGGTTGGATAAGGGCTGGGATAGGAAAAGAAGGTTTTAAGAGTATAATAATAAAGAAACAGAAATTCACTGAGCAAACAGAATCTCTGTATATGTCAAACCTATAAAAGACATTTTAATCAAAGGAACATATCTATCTCCAGAGACAAGATATGTCCTGGGTGGATCATTCAGAACCACCATATACCACATACCACATACCACATACCACATACCACATACCACATACCACATACTTCATACCACATCCCACATCCCACATCCCACATCCCACATCCCATATACCATATACCAATACCATATACCATATACCATATACCATATACCATATACCATATACCATATACCATCTAAGTAAGTTATGCTTCTCTGAAATGCAGCCATTTCAGAACTCATTTGTGGATCTATTGGCAGAACCTCTTTGAACTGAAATAGTTAAAGTGGAATATTATGTGATTGGCTGATTTACACATTTGCAAGGTTGCCCCTCACACTCATATTTACAATTCTGGGAATGTATTTCATCTGTGTTTTTCCGATAAAAGCCACCATTTCCACAGGGTCTTATTTATCTACATATAACCACAGAATAAAGAATATCTGACACCTTTAGTTGGAAACAGAATTTCAGAGAAAATCATATCTGACTGGAATACATCCAGGATGTAATATAATTACTTCCTGGGGTATTCATCCCCAGACCATTACAGAGGAGCCCATTAACAGAGAGTTGGAAGGGCTTCATATTCAACCATTCATTCCGCCTTCATTGTCCCATGAGCTTCACTTAAACAGGGCTTTAAAGAGATGAACTTGGATGTACTTCAGCAGACCAATCTCTTCCCACCAGGGCAAGCCAGGTCATTTCCCTATTTTGGTGCTTAACCTAATTTGGCACTCTCCTTCATCCTCTTTTGCAAACTGCCTTTACCACCTGCCTGAGGTGAAGGGACAAAGCTCATGCCAACAGACAGGAGCATTTTCTGCAAGGCTGAGCTAACAGGGCAACCTTACATTATCTTTTGCTGAATAAAGGGATTTTTTTTTCCAAAAGAGAAGGTTAAGAATGTACTTTTAAAAGTTATTTTTAATGAAACTCGGGTTAGGTAGAGTGCAGCCAAAGAGGCAGCTTTCATACATCAGGGCAATGACAGTGCCCAGGAGCAGAAGGAGGCATGAGGAAGAAAGCCTTAGCAGAGGGCACTCCACTGTGGGATATTTTCTGGAATGTTCAGTTTCACTCTACTGAGCACAGTGTTTTTTAATGCAATGAAAGTCATGACACTAACCATGAAGTTTGACAATAGAACAAACCCTTACACCCAATCTGCAACTTCCCAGCTCCTTCATTCTGTTCCTGAGACTACTTTGAGTGTCTATAGGGGCCACTGCAACACCTTTAGTTTGTGCTTAAAGTGTATTAGCAATCTAAGCTTTTCCTCTCCTCCGTTCCTCTACCTCCCATAATTATTTTGTTCCCCTTTCTGAGTAGGACTGAAGCCTCCACACTTTGGTCTTCCTTCTTCTTCTGTTTCTTATGGTCTGTGAGTTGTATTCTGGGTATTCCAAGCTTTTTTTTTTTCTTTTTTTTTCTAGCTAATATCCACGTATCAGTGAGTATATACAATGTGTGTTCTTTTGTGAATGGAATATTTCATTCAGGATGATATTTTCTAGTTCTATTCATTTGGTGGAGAATTTCAGGAAGTTGTTGTTTTTAATAGCTGAGTAGTTCTTCAGCTTCTGGATATTATAAATAAGGCTTCTATCAACATAGTGGAGCATGTCCTCTTTTGAGTATATGCCCAGGAGTGATATAGCTGGATCCTCAGGTAGAACTATCGCCAACTTTCTGAAGACCATAAGACTGATTTCCAGCTTGCAATCAATCTCACCAGTAATGGAGGAGTGTTCCTCTTTCTCCACATCCTCACCGGTATCTGCTGTCACCTGAGTTTTTTGTATTTTGTTTTTGTTGTTGTTGTTTTTGTTTTTGTTCTGTTTTGTTTTGTTTTTAATCTTAGCCATTGTGAATGGTATGAGGTGGGATCTCAGGGTTGTTTCAATTTGCATTTCCCTGATGACTAAGGATGTTGAACATTTCTTTAGGTGCTTCTCTACCATTTGAGATTCTACAGTTGAGAATTCTTTGTTTAGCTCTGTATCTTATTTTTAATAGTGTTATTTCATTCTCTGGAGTCTAACTTCTGAATATTTTGAATATTAGCCCGCTATCAAACAAAGGATTGATAAAGGCCTTTTCCCAATCTTGGTGTTGCCTTTCTGTCCTATTGGCAGTGTCCTTTGCTTTACAGGAACTTTGCAATTTTATGAGGACCAATTTGTCAATTCTTGATCTAAGAGCATAAGCCATTGGTTTTTTGTTCAGGAAAATTACCCCTGTGCCAATATGTTTAAGGTCATTTCCCACTATTTCTTCTATTAGATTCAGCATATTTGATTTTATGTGGTGGACTCTGATCAACTTGGGCTTGAGGAATGTACAGGGAGATATAAATGGATCAATTTGCATTCTTCTACATGTGGACTACCAGTTGAGCCAGCACCATTTGTTGAAAATGATGTATTTTTTCCACTAGATAGTTTCGGCTTCTTTGTCAAACATAGAGTGACCATAGCTGTGTGAGTTCATTTTTGGATCTTTAATTCTGTTCCACAGATTTACCTTCCTGTTTCTGTACCAATACCATGTGGTTTTTATCACTGTTGCTCTATAGTACAGCTTGAGGTCAGGGATAGTGATTCCCTTTGAATTTTTTTTTTATTATTGAGAATAGTTTTTGCTATTCTGGGTGTTTTGTTATTCCAGGTGAATTTGAGAATTGCTCTTTCTACCTCTGTGAAGAATTGAGTTCAGTTTTCATAGGGATTGCATTGAATCTCTAGATTGCTTTTGATATGATGGCCATTGTTACTATCTTAATCCTGCTGATCCATGAGCATGGGAGAATCTCTCTATCTTCTGAGATTTTTAGCAGTGAGGGGAGGGGGACTGAGGTAACCACTAGAAAGTCCCAGATGCCGTAGACCCAAGAGTTTCCCAGGACCGAACAGGGATGTCATTAGCCAAAATATTCAACAAATGGGAGGGAGAATCTGTAGAGACCATATCCAGTGGATATGCACAGCCCCAATTTGAGGGATGGGCCACCCACCCATCTCAAAAATATTCATCCAGAATTACTCCAGTTAAAAGGAAATGCATAGACAAAGAGTGGAGCAAAGAATTAAGGAAAAGCCATCCAGAGACTGAACCACCTAGATATCCAAACCCAGACATTATTTTGATGCCAAGAAGTGCTTGCTGGTAGGACTCAGCTATCGCTGTCCCCTGAGAGACTCTGCCATAACCTGACCAATATTGCTGCAGATGCATGAATCCACCCATGTGACTGAGTGCATGGAGCTCAGTGAAAAAGTTAAGGTAAGGATTGAAGGAGCTGAATGATTTTGCAACCCCATAGGGGGAACAACAATATCAACCAACCAGACCACCCAAAGCTCCTAGGGAATAAACCAGGAACCGAAGAGTACACATGGAGGGATATATGGAGACAGGTGGACATGTCAAAGAGGACTGTCTTATCTGGCAACAATGAGAGGAGAGGCCTTTGGTCCTGTAGAGGAGCAATGACCCAGTGAAGGGGAATGCTAGGTACTGAGGCAGGAGTGAGTGGGTGAGTGGGGGAGCACCCTCATAGAAGTAGGGGGATGGTGGAGGGGATAAAGTGTTTGTGGAGGGGAAACTGGGAAGGAGGATAACATTGAAATGCAAATAAATAAAATAACCAATAAAAAAGGGAAAAAACAGGAGAAAGTCTAAGCTTTTCCACATATAGATCCTGGATCACCTTTGTAAATCCAACACAACTTATTCTCTTTTTAATTTCCCTTCTATGTGACATCTTTGAGGCCAATTAATTTTTATTTGTTATTTTATTTATTTACATTTCAAATCTTATTCCCTTTCCTGGTTTCCCCTCCAGAACCCCTGTATCCCATCCCCCCTCCTTGTGCTTTGATGACTGTGCTCCCCTACCCACCCACCCACTCCTGCCTCGCTACTCTGGCATTCCCCTACATTGGGGCATCCAGCCTTAACAGGACTAAGGACCTCTCCTCCCCCTGATGTCTGACAAGGCCATCTTCTGCTACATATGTGGCTGGAGCAATGGGTTGCTCCATGTATATGGTTTTGTTGGTCGTTTAGTCCCTGGGAGCTAGGTTAAGTTATATTGTTTTACTACATACATCCATGTGCTTTTTCATAAAATTCTTTCTGCTCTTTTATGGCCTTTTCTCCTCCCTAAACTCCCATACACTACTTCAGTGTATCTATATTACTGTACTCTACACTGCTTCCAGAATCTATTAGTAGAAAAATGACATCCTGTGAGGTACCTGTGATGGAGTTTTAATGAGAAAAAAAAATGAATGAGGTGACCGTTGATTAGGTTAGCCTGAAACATAGTGGTTCAAGACCACATGAAAAGAGAAGATGGTACATAGAGTATGAAAATTAAGGAAGAGACTGGGGTGAGATGCCTACAGGCCAAAGAAACCTAGGGTTTGAAGCATCAACAAAAGGTACTAAGAGACAAGGAAGAATGTAGCATAGGCTTAAAAGAGCATAAATCGGGGTCCTGTTTTCCCCTTAATTTTAGACTTTTAACCCACATAACTATGAATGTCAATTAGTGCTCTGTCCAGACACCTGATGATTCCTTCCTGTGGCCAATGACATTCTTAGGGGTGCAGAATGCTGCCTCTCTATTCTGAATGATAGAAAGGCATGAATTTCAGATTACAAATTTTACCACCTGCTGAAGATCAACTTCAGCCACAGCAAATCTCTGTAGACAGCTTTAAAAATAGAACAGTTTCTCATTTTTCCAGGATGGTTTTGGTGTGATCCTACTTGAAAGGAGGGTACTGAACCCAGTGACCTTTCAAGATCTTCTCTATCCTTTGATACCAGGATTTTATGAACTCTGCTCACTTGATAATCTGACCCAGCTTTACTTACGCATTTATATTTCCAGGACAGATCTCTATCCAAAATTGTGTGTGTGTGTGTGTGTGTGTGTGTGTGTGTGTGTGTGTGTGTGTGTGTGTGTACAATCACAGCTCCAATTCCTCTGGGCTCCTACTTTCTTCTTTTTATATATACATACTAAAAACCAGCTGTTCTGCTCATACCTGCATGTTGTTCTTTTACTCTTTTCTGAAATATATCTCTCTTCTCTGATGTCACTATTGTGCACCTATTAAACTGATTCGGAGGTATTTATTTTTTAGTAACTTCATATAAAGCATTCCACTGTACAAAGCATGGAAATTTTGGGTGAAATATTTTAAAATTAAAGTTTTTCTTATATGTAGTTGAGCAGCAATAACAAATAGAAAAAAAAAAGAACCAGGTTTAAAGGAAGACAAAAAAAGAAAAAAAAAAAGAAAGAAAAAAAACAACAAAATCTACTCAATTAGAAGACATTTATGTCTGACCTAATGGCCAAGTATATTAGCAGAGATTTAGGTTTCTGCACAGTTTATATATTTTGAACTACCCCTCTATCAGCATCTTCTACACCCTCCAGTCCTCACTCTTCTCCATCATTTAATGGCAAGGAGAAAACAATTGAACTTCATATTCTAGATCATTTGAGGATCTGGAAGTGAAGGTAGAGGATAGAACAATGTTACTTCTAGATGGGTGGCATAGGACCTAGGCAGCTAATATAGTGCATTAGAAGGGACAGCATGCTCAAGACTAACTTCCAGGGGGCAGGAAAGGGACACTTCTTTTGTATATGAGATTTCTAGCCATGCCAAGCCACAACTCATAATATTTATTAATGTGTTCTAATACTGCTTCATGATATTTATTATACCCAAATATCTGGAAGGAATTTATATTCACATCAAGAATAAAAGATCATTTCTTTTGAGGGAGAAATTGTGTAACTGCAGCCACAGAATTTAAGCGCAAATAGTTTTCTGAGAATATAATAAGGCTAAAGAATGTTCTAGGTCATTGAACAGAAGATGTGGAGGTCTAACAGTAGATGCACAAAGGCACCTACACACTTATATCCAGGGACAAGATAATGGGAATAAGATAAAAATGGAGGTATACACAGTAGACAATGAAAATAACTTTTTCTCTCCTTAGCTCTCCCCACATTGCATTTAAGCCCAGGATCCTGGGTCCTTCATTGGTTTAGGATCCTGCAGTTCATTGTGCCCAGCAGTTCTGGAGTACTGGTGGGGTCTCTGAGACAGAGGATTGGCTTTCTTTACTCACTGCTTTCTAATAAAGGTAAGCTTAGTATTTTAATAAAGTGGAACATGGGAGTTGTTATAGTTTTCAAACATAAGATATAAGAATAATCTTATTTCTCCATTGTGTAAATGTACCATATTTTCTGTATCCTTTCTTCTGCTCAGGGACATCTGAGATGTTTCCAGGTTCTGGCTCTTATAAATAAAGTTGCTATAAAGATAGTGGAACATGTTTCCTTGTTATATATTGGAGTATCTTTGGGGTATATGCCCTGTAGTGGTCTAGCTGGGTCTTCAGGTAGAACTATGTCCAGCTTTCTGAGGAATGGTCAGGTTGTTTTTCAAAGTGGTTTTACCAGTTTTCAATTCCACCAGCAATGGAGGAGTGTTGCTCTTTCTCCACATCCTTGCCAGTATCAGCTATCACCTGAGTTTTTGAACTTAGCCATTCTGATTGGTGTGAGTTGGAATCTCTGGGTCATTTTGATTAACATTTCTCTGATGACTAAGGATGTTCAATATTTCTTTAGGTGCTTCTATGCCATTCAAGATTGCTAAGTTGAGAATTATTTGTTTAGTTCTGTACCCCATTTTTATTACATATTATATTTATTTATACTTCAAATGCTATCCTTTTTCCTGACTTCCCCTCCACAAATCCCATATCTCATCCTTCCTCCCCATTTCTATGAGGGTGCTCCCCACTGTCCCCTCTCACTTCACTGTTCTGGCATTCCCCTACATTGGGGCATCGAGCTTTCCCTGCTCTACCTGGGAATCCATCCCATATACGGACACCAAATTCAGACTCTATTACTGAAGCCAAGAATCACTTGCTGTCAGGAGTCTGTACTCCATTTTTAATATGGTTATTTGGATCTCTGGTGTCTCACTTGTTGAGTTCTTTGTATATTTTGCATATTAGCCCTTGATGATTAAAGATCATCAAGCCCTTGGTGATTAAAGATATTTTCTCAGTCTGTAGGCTGCCTTTTAGTTCTATTGACAGAGTCCTATGCCTTACAGAAGCTTTTAAATTTTATGAGGTCACATTTGTCAATTGTTGGTCTTTGAGCCTGTGTCTATTCAGATATTAAAAACAATTATTACATGAAATTCTCAGGCAAATGGATGGAACTAGAAAATATCATCCTGAGTGAGGTAACTCACTGAAAAGTAGATATTAGCCCCAACACTCAGAATACACATGATACAATCCACAAACCATATGAAGCTTAATAAGAAGGAAACTCCAAGTGTGAATACTTCAAACTTACATAGAGGAGAGAACAATATAATCACAGTGTGTAAAGGGATGAAGGGACTTGGAAGGAAGAGAGGAGTTGGAGGGGAAAAGGTAGGGGAGGATGAAGTATGTGAAGGGACAGGAAGGAATACAGAGGATCAGGAAATTGAATAGAAATGTGTAACAGTGGGGTATGGGGAACTGGAGGTAGCCACTAGAAAGTCCCAGGCTCCCAGGACTCAACAGTGATGACTTTAGCCAAAATACTCAACAAAGAGGAGATAGAACATATAGAGACCACCTCTAATAGATAGGCATGGTCAATAGTTGAGAGATGGGGCCACCCATTCATCTCAAGATTTTTAACCCAGGATTGTTCTTGTCCAACGGAAAAAGAGAGACAAAATAGGAACAGAGACTGAAGGAAAGGCCATCCAGAGACTGCTCCACCTAGGGATCCATGCCACATGCTGAAAAACACCTAGACATTACTACAGATGCCAATAAGCGCTTGCTGACAGGAGCCTGGTAAGGCTGTCCCCTAAGAGGTTCTGCCAGCTCCTGACTAATACTCAGGCAAATACGCACAAACCACCATTGAACTGATCCTGGGACTCCAATGGAAGAGCTAAGGGAAGGACTGAAGGAGTGGAAGGCAATTGCAACCCCATGGAAAGAACAGTATCAACTGGAACACCCAGAGCTCCCAGGGACTAAACCACCAACCAAAGAGTATACATGGAAGGATTCATGGCTCCAGCTACATATGTAGCAGAGGGTGGTCTTATCTGGCATCAATGGGAGTGGAAACCCTTAGTCTAGTGGAAGCTTGATACTCCAGCTTAAGGGGATGGTAGAGCAATGAGTCAAGAGTGGACACGTGGGTGGAAGAGCACCCTCATAGAGGCAAAAGTGAGGGGCTTGTGGAGGGGAAACTGAGAAGGGGGTTATTATTTGAAATGTAAACTAATAAAATTGTTAATAAAATACTATAATGTTATTTCTAAGTTTTCCTCTTATATAAACTGTGGACATCTATATAAAATGCTTATCCCATAAATCTACTGCTTGAGTGATGACTCCGTCAGTAATACCTCATGCTCCTGTACCACGCTCTTTCCTCCCTGCACTCCTGTGTGTCGCCTCTGTTTTGTTCATTTCAAGCTCACATTCTCTTTCCCCAAATGCTATTTGAGAAATTGTTAAAAATCTTCCCATTGCTGGCAATTCTCTCCTCTGTCTCCTCGGTCCACCGAGGGAAACCTCTACAAACTGCCCCTTCATTAGTGTCTTTGTACAAAGATTGAATTGTGTTTTTTTTTTTTTTTTTTTTTTTTTTTTTTTTTTTTTTTTTTTTTTTTTTTTTTTTTTTTTTTTTTTTTTTTTTTTTTTTTTTATGAGACTAAAAAACATCCTATTCAACAGGCACATTCCCCAGTGTATAAATCCAATAAATTTGCATATTTCCACATGGGAAAGGGCAGCTTTCAGTTGCATTTATCAGTGATGACTCATGTAAACTCTGCCTGAAGCAAATTTCCAGGTCGATCACATCTGTATTTTCCATTGCTATGATGTTCTCATTTTAATTATACGAGAGACCTGATTTTATTTCATGGTTTAAAGTAAAAGAAAAATCTGAGATCTAAAGAAAAAAATAAATCCCACGCTCTCCTCAACTCTTCTCAACACAACCCTGAAGTTTTTATGAGAGAAGTGTGAAAAGGGGGAAGAAGCTATTTCCCTAGTGAGGGGAGCCCACCAAAAAGTTTATAAAGGAAGCAAAGTCCCCTCAGGCAGTAATCAGTGGTCACACAGCTTCTGACAAGCACAGCGGAATTTTATCTAGTGCTCCAGGGCTACTCTTAGTTCTGGTCAATTCCTTTACTAACCGGGATATGAAAGGAACCCAAGTGAAAACAGTCCAGGGCAAAAAATAAGCAAGTTAATGTAAAACAAACTCATTATATCTGGAATATTAAGGCTTTTCCATGTCAGATTTTTATTCTCTTTGCCCTAGAGCCTTTCAAGTTCTGAAGATTCATTTAATATAAAGCCAAAATAATATTTTACATAATGCTCTTTTTAGGAAGAAAGTTTTTGTTACAATGAAACTGAAATATAGTAATCTTGAAGCAGTAAACTAAATGGAGAAGGGTCTATAAAAATCTAAGATGGCAGTCAAATGCCATACACTAATAAGCTTTCTGGGGTGAAGATGCTCTTGCATTGACACCTTAGTCTTTTCTGCTTCATCTTGAAGCTTTCCTTCTATAATGACATCTCTTCCTAAACTGTTTTTTCTCCAAAAAGAACAGTCCTACTTTCTGCCTAATTAGGATGGTGTATAATTAGGTTCTAGCCTGTAGGAAGGGCTTAATCTCTGTAAAAAGTGTAGGAGAATCAGTGGTTTCTATTAGATCCACTCTGCCTGCCAAGTTTTATATGTTATTTATTTTTATTGTGATACTTCATTTAATAAGACACTTCGTGCCACTGATTTTATTTTGGTGTCTTGGTTAAAGTAAATTTTCAGCCATATGTTCCTCCACATACACATTGTCTGGTATAAATGATTATTGCATACCTCCAATATTAAGGGGCTGGGAATGTTCACATTTTCAAAATCAAATAATGCCAGCTTACCCCATATCTGTGTCACTATCGAAAACTTTCATACATGCACCATAATTCAGAGGGTCTGCCAGTGCTTTAAGGTACAGAAATATAAGAGTTTATGAACATAGATTCTTTCAAGGGCTATATCAAACAGACAGATTCTGAGTAGCAACTTGACTATTAAATTGGATGTCATGTACATCATAAAATGGATGCATAATGAGGAGGTATATAAGTCCCCTTTAGAGAAAACCACTTTCTCCTTTTGTCCACCGAAGTCAGAAAAGTGACTCAGAAATGACTTTAGCTTTATAGTATATTAAAATCCTTTTCTTATGGTTTCATACTTGTGATGACATCTCTATGATTTAACCTGATACTCTGGGACTGAGACAGGATTTACCTTTACTTGTAACCAACCTTAAGTGGAGAGCCTCTTGTTTTGTATCTCCACTACCAAAAGACCTGTATGCTCATAAGCACAATTATTCCTGAGAATATTTCCTTATATTTTGTATTTGGAAACTCTGAAATTATCAGTTTTAACTAAGTAATTGATTACTGAAAATATGTAGTTTAAATGAAAGTTGGAGAGCCCAGGACTTTCAATACTCTACTGGTGTGGGACATAAAACCATGCCAGGAAGTTTGGTAAGGTAGAGCAGGTCAAGACCTGGAGACACTCTGGGCACACACCTGAGGCTGAGAACACCCCCAGCTTCCTGCTAGACTCCTGACTTGGAACACCACCACCACGTGCCATGCTTCTCAAATAAAAGAGATATGACCTGTGATCATGTAGGTCCAAAACAGAGTTCTCCACGATAATGAGGTACCTAGAGGCCTGGAAGGCATAGTCAATAAGCTTCCCTTCCCAAACATCTCTCCTTGCAAAAAGTGTGAATCTCAGGGTCAACCTGAGAAGTAGGGTATAGTTTTACACATCCATTTTCTGCTATGACAATAAACTGTTTAGAACCATAGACTGTCTCTTTTCTTGAGATCTGCAGTGGAGAGCCATGAAGAAGGCTTTCTTCTCCAGAGCAGTAACCTTGTCTCCTGTCAAAGGCCTCTCTGTGCTCCCAGCTACAAATGCCACCAAGCCTGCTGCTGCCAAGCTAAGGACAACCACTTCCTGCTGGAACAAGACAGTTCTCCCCTTTCCCCCCTAGCCCCACGATAGGCATCGTTGCCAGTCGGCAGGCCCCCTATTCCATTTTCTGCTTTTCCACAGCTTTCAGTAGTACCTGGATGTGAAATGGTCCAAGAAACCCCTGGGCCTGAGGGCCCCTTCCCTTACCAATCAGCTCCAGTATTTCCACACCTAAGACTGTGCTTCCTCACCCCTAGAGCACCTAATGGTGTATCAGAGCTTCCCTACAGCCCAGCTCAGTCTGTGAAGTGTGAGACTTTTAATCTCAAGGTGGTAGGTTCGTGCCCCACTTTGTTGGGTACCAGTTGTAGGGTTGTCTGCCCGAGTCTGCTCAGCTACTGGGTACAGTTGCTTGGGGAAGCACAATAGATGCTGGTATATGCTCCAAATCAGGAGAATGGCAAGAAGTTGGGAGTTACTTAAGCTTCCGGTTTATGCCCATCAAGTCTCTGGGTCTTGATTTGTTCCATGTTACCAAACTTCCTGGCATGGTTTTATGTCCCACATACTGGGACCCAGTTCGTTCATTCAAGATGATGGGAGAGGTTGTACTGCTCTCCTGATAATATTAAGTTCTCAGTACAGAGCCATTGAGAACATCGTCGTGACAGCTTTAGGCTGTTGTAGCTGGACCTGGACTCATCACTGAAACAATACTCAGATAAGGGATAGATAGAGCCGGGATAATTCCTGAGATGCCAGAGCAGTACATCTCAGTTAACCTGCACATATTTATCTCTGAAATTGCCCAATTTTTATTTTGAAATTCAAACTCCAGCACATCCTAGATATCTTTAAAAGTCTATGGTAGGTTCTTCCTTATGCAAAACAATTTATAGAAGACTCCAGTTCTTAAATCCTATTGCTTGTGTAGGGGGTTGGGTGGTGGCAGACTTTTCACTGTGGAATTCAACAAGAACTCATATTCAACCCATATTCAACCTCAAACTCTCTAGTTTTCCTTTTTAATCAAGTCTATTAGGTAGTCTATAGAATCAAGTGTATTTATTTTATACACAGTGCCTACATTTCACCATCTGTAAAATGGAGTCACTAGAACTACTCATTTCATAAGACTAGCATTAGTGAAGTAATATTGACAATGCTCATGAAACAGAAAGTGTCATGCTTTAAGCATTGCACTTCCAATGTTGTTAACTCTCCTTTCTGATACCCAGTAATATCCCACGCCAAATGTCCCTTTATGTACTTTACTGTAAAGCCTTGAAGTCATGTAGAGCCACACCACTCCAAATCTGTCCCATCATTCTGCAGAGGACAGCAGCAATACAGAACACAGAATAAAGTCAATCAATTCTTTACAAGTAATTTCTTTTAAGACAGAAAGTAATTTACAAGTGAATAAATATTAGGCTGTTTTCTAGACCCAGTGCTCAGAGACATAATATATGCCAGGCTTAGAGTTAAATATCAAGGGAATGTTGAGGACAACGGTGTTTGTATTTCACACTACAATTATGCTTGCTGTACGTGTGATTACTGCCCTCCCCAATCTATTCTTGATGGTTTCCAGATGACAGAGAAGACAAGAAGGCTTAAAATCAGTAATAAAAACACAAATGAATATGTTAAAACAAGTCCATTTGGTGTTGTCCTTACAGATCTAACCCCTGGAGATTCTGTCTTCCCTCTTGCCTGTGATGCTACATTGTATCTCCTTTAATTTTTGGCTTTAAAAAAAACTTTTTTATTGCTTACAGAATGTAAAATGATGATAGTTTTTAGCATAAATAAAATGTCCAAGCAGGTTTCTTGATGGTCCTGCCTTTGAATCTGATTTTTTTCCACATGTCCTGACTTGGCTTGTGACCACCAAAGCTGGAGAGGTCAGATAATGGAAATGAAGCAACTGGAATATAACCTAAAAACATCTCCATGTATGTATGTTTGTGTTTAAATCACTCCTGCAACAGCTAATGGTGATGCTTCCTAAGCACTTACAAGAAAATAGAGCTATCCATGCTGTATAAAGTAATTACCATGATAAGATTTCTTAAGTTTATTATTTTCCTTATAGGTAGGGTTGTTGGATTAGTACCTAGGAAGGAGCTTAAGGCTGATCCAAAACAGAAATTATACACACACACACACACACACACACACACACACACACACACACACATATATATATATATATATATATATATATATATATATATATATATATTGTTGCACAGTACTCAAAAAGCTTGTAATTACAATTTTCACATAGACATAAAAACCAACACATGAAATCTTGATGTAATGTAAGGAAATCCAATGTATTTTATTGTAAGCTTGAAGAAAACTTCAAAATATGCATAATTTATGAAATACAAGAATTGAATTAAAAAATCACTACTGAATACCACCAATGATCTACAGGAAGTTTCAGGGAAAATGAGCTCTGTCTGGCCAAGGCTCGGGCCTGGCAGTGCCCTAAAAGTTATATAGAAGGCACATGCTAATTTGAAGGAACTTGAAGAGAGTTAGTCAAAAGGCAGTGCTACAAATCAGTTTGTGTCCACCAATATGTTTGTATCTTCAGTTTCTCCTTTTTGTTGGAAATTAAACATAGATATTTTTTCCTAGACCACAATATAATCTTAATGTCATAGTGCAACCAGAATGTGTGTGCGTGTGCGCGCACGCGCGCGCGCGCGTGTGTGTGTGTGTGTGTGTGTGTGTGTGTGTGTGTGTGTGTGTATTAAGAAGGGTGTTAATTTATAATTACTTACAATAAACTTTCAAGTTTTCTTTGCTGTAAATTTCTTCAAGGAATGTCATTCTGAAGGATGCTTAAACACTTCTTGATGTTTAAGAGAACAAACCGAGGGGTTGGAGAGATGAGTCAGTGGTTAAGAGCACTGTCTACTCTTCCAGTGGTCATAAGTTCAATTCCTAGCAACCACGTGGTGGCTTAGTACCATCTGTAATGGGATCTGATGCCCTCATATGGTGTGTCTGAATAAAGCTAGATATACTCACATATTATTAAATAAATAAGTAAAATCTAGAAGAAGAAGGAGGTGGAGGAGGAGGAGGAAGAAGAAAAGGAGGAGGAGGCGGAAGCGGAGGGGATGGGGGAAGGGGAAGGAAGGGAGAAAGGAGAAAGAGTAGAAGAAGGAGGAGGAGAAAGAGGAGGGGAAGAGGAGGAGAAGGAAGAGGAAGAGGAGGAGGAGGAAGAGGAGGAGGAGGAGGAGGAGGAAGAGGAGGAGGAGGAGGAGGAGGAAGAAGAAGAAGAAGAAGAAGAAGAAGAAGAAGAAGAAGAAGAAGAAGAAGAAGAAGAAGAAGAAGAAGACAAACCATTTAGTTTGTACCAGATTTCACCAACAGCACATATAGCTTTTTTCCCAACTGTTCATGTTTACACATTTGCCTGAAAGTGAACTTCCTTATTAAACTAAGGCTGAGAAACATGAATACCAGGTAGAAGCTGGTTTTTTAATGAAGGCAACTACAGAACTATAGATTTATTTATTTATTTATTTATTTTTTTTTTTTTTTGGAGACAGGGTTTCTCTGTATAGTCCTGGCTATCCTGGAACTCACTTTGTAGACCAGGCTGGTCTCAAACTCAGTAGTCTGCCTGCCTCTGCCTCCTGAGTGCTGGGATTAAAGACATGCACCACCATGTCTGGCTATAGAAATGTTTTAATTGGCCAAAATGTAACAGACCAAAAGATCTAAACTTTCCTTCGATAATAGAAATATTGACAAGGCAAACCTTAGTTTTAAATAGTTTCAATAGTTTCTATGTATTCAATGAATATCTTCTGAATAGAACAATTTGGCATTACTTATGATTTAAGTCACACAAATACTGTGTGACAATCTGACTTGCTATGTGGAGCATTAATATTGAATTAATGTTATTCAAGATATGTTATTAAAAAACAGAGATTCACAGTTTTAAGAGTCTTAAACATTAATGAAATGTAATGCTAGCTCATCTGAGATGAACTTTGTAGAATTCTATGGAAAATGTATACTCAAAAAAGAAAAATTACAAAAAATTACAGAAAATCAAAAATATGGATGAATATAATTTGTTAAATATTGATTCTGGTTTTCATCTTGAAGTTTGGATACATTTCTAAACAGATTTGTATAAAATATGTCTTAGATACTTATAAAATTAAAGAACAATGTCCTTATTTTGTAATAATTTTAAAACCATTTCATTCATGTATGGGTATATATAACTTTAACTCAATAAAAATAAATTCAAGGAAATTTTATTTTCTAAATTGTGTTTATTGGTATATCCTAAATAATCAGTATCAAATTCTTCAAAGTTCTGTATCATATGAAGATTTTCTTTACAAATCATACTATATGATTTTAGACCCATGTGCATGAACAAAAGTGGAGAGTAAGTCCTCTCCTCAAAGATGAAGCCTGCATGGGAGATCCTTCCATCTTCTGAGATCTTCCTCAATTTCTTTCTTCAGAGACTTGAAGTTCTTGTCATACAAATCTTTCACTTCCTTCCTAAGAGTCACACCAAGATATTTTATATTGTTAGTGACTATTGTGAAGGGTGATGTTTCACTGATCTCTTTCTCAGCCAGTTCATCCTTTGTATAGAGAAAGGGCATCGATTTGTTTGAGTTAATTCTATATCCAGCTACTGCACTAAAGCTGTTTATCAGGTTTAGGAGTTCTCTGGTGGAGTTTTTGGGGTCACTTATACATACTATCATATCATCTGCAAATAGCGATAATTTGAGTTCTTCCTTTCCAATTTTTATCCCCTTGACCTCCTTTTGTTGTCGAATCGCTCTGGCTAGGACTTCAAGTACTATATTGAATAGGTAGGGAGAAAGTGGGCAGCCTTGTCTGGTCCCTGATTTTAGTGGGATTTCTTCCAGTTTCTCTCCATTTAGTTTGATGTTGGCCACTGGTTTGCTGTAGATTG
>LR749535.1:0-68953 GCA_902729485.2 Mus minutoides
CCTGTATGCACCATCACACCAGAAAAGCAAGACATGGATCTAAAGTCACTCTTCATGATGATGATGGAGGACTTTAAGACAGAAATACAGGAAAACACAGGTAAACAGCTAGAAGCCTTTAAAGAGGAAACACAAAAATCCCTTAGAGAGTTACAAGAAAACACTACCAAACAGGTGATGGAATTGAAAAAACCATCCAGGATCTAAAACTGGAAGTAGAAACAATAAAGAAAACCCAAAGAAAGACAACTCTGGAGATAGAAACCCTAGGAAAAAAATCAGCAACCATAGATGTGATCATCTGCAACAGAATGCAAGAGATGGAAGAGAGAATCTCAGGTGCAGGAGATTCCATAGGGAACATGGACACAACAATAAAAGAAAATGCAAAATGCAAAATGCAAAAAGATTCTAACTCAAAAACATTCAGGAAATCCAGGACACAATGAGAAGACCAAACCTAAGAATAATAGGAGTAGATGAGAATGAAGATTTGCAACTTAAAGGGCCAGCAAATATCTTCAACAAAATTATAGAAGAAAACTTCCCATACGTAAAGAAAGAGATGCCCATGAACATACAAGAAGTCTACAGAACTCCAAATAGACTGGACCAGAAAATAAATTCCTTCTGACACATAATAATCAGAACAACAAATGCACTAAATAAAGACAGAATAGTAAAAGCAGTAAGGGGAAAAGGCCAAGTAACATATATTAGAATTACTCCAGACTTCTCACCAAAGACTATGAAAGCCAGAAGATCCTGGACAGACGTTATACAGAAACTAAGAGAACACAAATGCCAGCCCAGGCTACTATACCCAGCAAAACTCTCAATTACCATAGATGGAGAAACCAAAGTATTCCATGAGAAAACCAAATTCACACAATATCTTTCCACGAATCAAGCCCTTCAAAGGATAATAATGGGGAAACACCAATACAAGGACAGAAACTATGCCCTAGAAAAATCAAAAAAGTAATCCTTCAACAAACCTAAAAGAAGACAGCCACAAGAACAGAATTCCAACTCTAACAACAAAAATAACAGGAAGCAACAATTACTTTCCTTAATATCTCTTAATATCAATGGACTCAGTTCCCCAATAAAAAGACATAGACTAACAGACTGGCTACACAAACATGACCCAACATTTTGCTGTTTACAGGAAACCCATCTCAGGGAAAAAGACAAACAATACCTCAGAGTGGAGGCTGGAAAACAATTTTCCAAGCAAACAGTCTGAAGAAACAAGCTAGAGTAGCCACTCTAATATCAAATAAATTTGACTTCCAACCCAAAGTTATCAAAAAAGACAAGGAGGGGCACTTCATACTCATCAAAGATAGAATCTTCCAAGAGAACACAAAAGCAGACACTATTGCATATGCCAGCAAGATTTTGCTGAAAGGACCCTGATATAGCTGTCTCTTGTGAGGCTATGCCAGTGCCTGACAAACACAGAAGTGGATGCTCACAGTCATCTATTGAGTGGAACACAGAGCCCCCAATGGAGGAGCTAGAGAAAGTAACCAAGGAGCTGAATGGGTCTGCAACCCCATAGGTGGAACAACAATATGAACTAACCAGTACCCCCAGAGCTCATGCCTCTAGCTGCATATGTAGCAGAAGATGGCCTACTCGGCCATCATTAGGAAGAGAGGCCCCTTGGTCTTTTTAACTTTATATGCCCCAGAACAGGGGAATGCCAGGGCTAAGAAGTGGGAGTGGGTGCGTAGGAAAGCAAGGGGAAGGGAGTATAGGGGACTTTTGGGATAGCATTTGAAATGTAAATGAAGAAAATACCTAATAAAAAATTGAAAAAAAAAGAATATAAATGAACATTAAAATAAAAAAAAAGAAATTGTACTATTAACTATCTTTTTTTAAAAAAGAAAACCATGTAACACATGTAATTCTTTGAATAAATATACAAAGAAACTTTTAATGATTTTTTTTTCTTATCTGGGCTGACAACAATTCCCACCAAGAGCCAAAGAACCACCTAACAAAAGCCCCAGTATCAGGCAAGAGAGGACCTAAAGCCCCAGTACCAGGCATGAGAGGACCTAATGCCCCAGTACCAGGCATGAGAGGACCTAATGCCCCAGTACCAGGCATGAGAGGACCTAATGCCCCAGTACCAGGCATGAGAGGACCTAATGCCCCAGTACCAGGCATGAGAGGACCTAATGCCCCAGTACCAGGCATGAGAGGCCTTTTTTTGAGTTGTTGGCCAGTACTATCCAATAGACTCCCAAAACGCACAGCCTCTGGCTGTTGTCCTTGGTTGCCCCTCAGGGGTAGAAAGAAATTGCATTTGCTGAAGACACTATGTGCTTCTGAAATAGGCTCAGAGACCTATGAGCTGGAACTAACCTAAATGCCTTCTCCTTCTCCCTAGCTTTCATGGTACCAGAAGACAGCATGCGAGCCTTCAGAGAACTGAAGAAAGCAGAAGTCCTACACAATGATGATGCCAGAAACCCACATCAGCAGCCAGCACGGCACTATGGGTGCGTCAGTGCCACACATACCTTGGCAAGAACCCAGAGCTGTCTAATTAGACTTAGTATACTCTCAACAAAAGAGGTCCCATGCCTGCTGCAAGAAACATAGATAATTTGCTAATAAAGTATTGATACTGGAAGAGAATCTGCAATCACTACTCTACTAAATAAGCATAGTGCCTAGTAACAATCTTAATATTTGCCCTTGTGCCCACCAATAAGTGTAATCCTCACTCCTTATCAAACAAACCTGTTTTTCAACAAATATCGCCACAGAAAACCACAAGCAAGCAAAGTGCAGAGCAGTGGAGCCCAGTCCCAATGGGGACAACTACAAAATACTCCTGCACCTAAGGCTCAGGGAACACTGCTAAAGAGTTGGCAGAAAGACTGGAAAAGCCAGAAGATAAGAGAGTCTGCTATAAAATGCCTCTCCCAGTAATGTCAGAAGCTACAGCCACAGTCTCTCTAAAACAATTGCCCAAACATTAGCTGAAGAAGAAAGCACCAATGGACCCACCAAAGTGGATTGAGAAAATCTCATGAGGCCTCAGCCACATACAAAGAACTAGAGGCAACTAAGGATACCAGAGGTAGAAATGGTCATACTGGGAATAGAGCACAACTGGTTGGCCAGTGTCAAATGGTCAGCACTGAAAACATACATATAGATTTCATTATGCAGACTGAGCAGGTAATATTTAAGAATGTGTATGTATACACATATACATATATGAACGCAATAATGATTAATGAAATAAGATCCATGAATTTGATAGAGAGTAAAAGGATTAATGGGAGGCCTTGGAGGGAGGAAAGGGAAGAGGGAGAAATGTGATAATTATAGTCTCAAAATGAAATGAGTTAAGGACTGAATGAAAGGAAGAGGGGAGAGAAATGAACACAGGCAGGAAGAGAAGCGTGCGATCCCAGGCGCTCACATGAGAATTCATCTAGGAAGAAGTAAAGAGTAATTCTCAAGAGACATTTCTCTTAAAATTGAAGACACAAAACAATATGGCTGTTAAATAAATATTTTCAAAAGATAGTAAGTTTTAAAATCTACTTTGCAGCATGCATTTATAAAAAACTATACCAGGAATTAAATACTGTGGACATCACACAAATGTCTAATGTCATCAATATAACACTGTTCCTTTAGTTTGGTTTTGCTTTTTAACTTTCAGTTTGGCTTACTTTCTGAAGGGTCTGATAGCATGCAAAGCAAATTGTTTCAGAATATCAAAATCTTTTCAATTTTTTCAACTATGATTAATGTTGGAAAACATAAAGCAATAGTCTTAACTATTAACTGAAAATAACACTTTAAGGCTTGTATTACACTGAAATGAATATTAGCCTAAAACATCATAATGAAACACTCCTAACTAATGGACTTGTTAAGATTCAAGACAGTATCTAGCCTAGAAAAAGTACTTACATTGGCTTTCCACGAAACTAAAGCAGGTCATCCCGATGTGTCAGGAATAGTAATGATACAGGTCGGAATCTTGTCTTTAAGTACATATCATAAAAAGCAAAAGGGATTTTGGAAATGCATGAACTACAAAAGTAATGCACTGAGGAGAAAACTATAAAGCCAATAAAATAGAAATATGAGAAGGAATGCAGAACCTATTTAAAATAACTTCTCATAGGATGAATTTCAGTGTTTTAACAAAGAAAAACTATTCCACAACTACAGGCTATGCTTGTAAACATAGATTCCCAGTCCATACTGGAGAGGATTTTAGAATGGGAGTTACACCTAATATGGAAGCTTATTACAGGATATTCACATTATCACTCAATCAGAAGAAAATGAATTTATTCCTAAATCAAACTAAACAGTACTAATGAAATGACAGAAAATGCACCTTTAAATAAATCTATTAATGATATTAATTTCCAATTCAAAAGATAGAGACAAACAAATGTACTGAAAAACCAAATAATCTACTTCCTATCTTTTATAAATTTTACCATCAAAATTAGGCAAAACAGCAACATCAATAATAATAAAAATAGAAACATATGGGTGAAATGACATTATGTATCAAATGGTGCTAACAGACATCTAGAGATCATCTTTCTCAGGAGCTTATGCATCTTTCTGTAAGACAGATTCAGCCAGAAAGTGGACGGTTACCCATGACTCCCCATCTTCATAGTTCTTTTCATCAGCTGCTTTATGTTTGAATTACTCCTGTTTTTCTGAAACCCATAGGCATATTATTTGGGATATCTATTTTTTTAAAGAAGGCATTTATAGGTATAAACTTTTTCTCAGAACTGCTTTTATTTTGATCTCATACATTTTATAAATTATGTTTTCATTTGGTCCTAGGAATTTTTGATATTATTTGCCAATCCCACTCATCATTGAATGGTGTGTTCTTTCATCTCTATGCTCATACTCTAGAGTTTTTCTTGTTGATTTGTTTTTCTTTTTTTCTTTTGTTTTGTTTTGTTTGTTTGTTTGTTTGTTTCGAGACAGGGTTTCTCTGTGTAGTCCTGGCTGTCCTGGAACTCACTCTGTAGACCAGGCTGGCCTCAAACACAGAAATTCGCCTGCCTCTGCCTCCCAAGTGCTGGGATTAAAGGTGTGCACCACCACGCATGGCTTCTTGTTGATTTCTAACTCTAATCCATTGTGGTCAAATGGAATACAAGAAGTTATCTTGAATCTCCTGCATTTGCTAAAACAACTCGGACACTGGGCACTGTAAGTCTAGTCGCAAGCCCAGAGTTTGAGAAGTTTATTCATCCAGACAGGACACCAACAATAGGGCAAACAAGAATCTCACTGAAGTCCAACTTGAAGGGCAAGTGAGTTTACCCGGCTTCCTTACAGGGCATGTGTGAAGAGTTACTTAAAGGAGTTTGGATGTCAGCAAAACGCTTGCCTGAGTGCAGTGTCTCACTTCACCACACATAACCACCTCCCAGAGGCTCAGCATGGAGTCTCCCTTTCAGTAAGCCTCCTACTTCATGTATTCTACGATGAGCATCCCTACCCTATTCTCCCAGTCTCCTACGAGAGTATCAACAGTTCATTACCATAGCCATAGACCTAGTCATTTCTGTTATTCTACTCAATTCTTACCTGGATGAGGTAGCTTCTACTCCAAGGTAGTAATCATGCTATACCCAGAGGGAAAAGTTGTACTACAACAGCTAGCTGTAGCACAACAACAACCAAACTCAAGAGAGATTAATAAGCAGTTCTCAAGAGATGAAATAAAAATGGCTAATAAACAACGAGAAAATGTTCAGCCTCACTAGCCAGCAGGGAATGAAAATCAAACCTAATTCTGATTCTGTCTTGGCCCAGTCAGAATGGCAGTCATTAAGAAAACAAATGAAAGCTATCAAGGATGTGTGCAAAAGGGAACCTTCTATACTACTGATGGAGTATACACCACTCTAACCACCACAGGTAGCAATACCTTCTGTACTACTAAAAGGGTGTACACTACTCTAACCACTATGGCTTATATTAGCAGTACAAAGGTTTGTCAAAGAAAAACTGAAAATAGGACCAGTGGGATGGCTCAGCCAGTAAAAGTGCTCGCTGCCAAGCCTAATGATCTGAGTTCAATCCCCAGGACTCCCATGAGGAAGGGAACCAATTCCCATAGGCTGTCCTCTGACTTCCACATGTGTGCTCTGACACACCTGTGCATACACATATAAAAAACATACACATGATAAGTTTATTAAAAAAAAACAAAACAATAAATAAATAAATCTACCATATGGCCCATTGATACCAATACCTGGTATTTATTCAATGGCTTCTAAGTCAGTGTGACACAGAAATACTTTGTATCAGTGTTTATTACAACATTGTTCACAATATCTGTTACAGAATCAGCATGGGTGGCCAAGGTTAGAAAAGAAAATGTAAAATGTGCCACTTTTCATCAATAAAAAGAAAGAATATGTGTCATCTGTAGAAAAAAAATGGATGCAAATTGAAATTATACACTAAGCGAATTAGCCAGGCTCACAAAAATAAACACTATATGTTTCCTCATATTTGTCTGTCCTAGGTTTTGCATGATACACAAAGAGTGTATACATATGTGTATGTATATGTGTATGTATATGACATGAAAGTAGAAGTAAAATTAACTTAAGGAGAAAGGGAGGAGAAAGGGGCAAAGGACGGGATGATAGAGGCACACAGAAAAACAAAGACAAAAAACAGAGAAAAACAACGTGCCCAATATACAACACACTTGAACACAAACTTCAAAGATAAAAACGTTTTAAAGAGTGGGCCTTGGTCCAATGAGGCTGGATGCCCCAGTGTATGGGAATGCAAGGATGGGGAAGCAGGAGTGGGTGGGTGGAGGCACACCCTCACAGAGGCGGGGGGGGTGGGGGAATAGGGGGTTTTCGGAGGGAAAACCAAAAAAGGGGATAGGATATCATTTGAAATGTAAGTAAAGAAAATATTTAATAAAAAATATTAAATTAAAAAATTGATACTGACCAAAACCACTATAGCAACAGCATTCTTATCAACACTGGCAGGACTGATTAGGGTTCATAACTTTTTTCAAATATTTCATTGTCTCATATCTAAAAAAAATGACCATATTTCCTATTATCAGCTAGAAGATAATAGCCATGTCCTCAACCATCCAACACAGACAGTAACAGTATTTCTTCTACACGAGCCAATGAGTTGATTGTCTCAACTTGCTGGAGTCCTAGAATACTTCCATTGTTAACACATGCCTCTGTGCTGTTTTTAAAAGGACATGCCACTTTCTATGTAGAGAATGTCAGAAAAAGAGAACTTTACTACCCTGGCCATCTTACAGTTTAATCGCAGGTTAAACTGAGACCTTCTTTCTGCGTATCACTCCTACACAGACACAGTGATGGCGGGGATTTTTTTTTTAAGTCGTTGACTATAACTAAGCTCATCAAGTGGAATTATTGATATTAGGCAATATTTAGTTTAAACACAGAAGACCACAGCCAGGCACGGTGACTCATACCTGCTATTCCAGCTCGTGGGAGATAGTCAAGACAATTACTATAACTTTTCATGCCAGCCTGGGCTACACTATCTTTAAAAATCAAGTTTTTAAAAGTCTAAGACAAATGCTAAACTTGGCATATGTTTGTTAGGGAGAGATCAGCTTCAGAAAGAACACTGAAGGATGGGATGGGTGAGAGGGTAAAGGCTCTTGCTGACAAGGTGTAGGACCTTAGTTGGATTCTGGGAAGCCACATGGTAAACAGAGAGAATTGACCCCTACATTCTTATCTCCACACAAGCACTGTGGCACACACAGAGAGGGGTTGGGAGTAGATTTAAAAACAATGGCTGCTTGATCTACAACTATTTCTCATCTGAATTCTTTGGGGAGCACAAGAATAGACTGCTGCTAGAATCAAGACCAAACACCTAGTACCACAGCCCTGATTTTACCTCAGGACTCCAACTTATGCTCCCTCACACCTCTATCTGCAGGTACAAGAGACAGTAGATTGGGAAACTGTCATGCACTCTCTCTGGAAGTATGGAAGGCAAACACCCATTCAAACTTAGATATTTGTCTCAATGTATCTCCTCCCGGATACTTGTGTTGAGAAAGCCAGAGGAAGCCATGTATTGCTTATTCCCTGTTATAAAAATCGTTGGCAGTGGGAACAGAAAGTAGGAAGCTCATCCACACAGAGAAGGCTCAATCAGGAACACCAGCTGATGGCTTCAAGTTCCTCAGCCAATTTCTCCTGCATGTTTGCAATCCTTAAATTTAATGACATAACCTTCCTTTGCTTTCTAAGTCAGGTTAGTCCACTTGCCCCTGCTGTGTGCTGATTTGACAACATTTGGCTGTCAGCTGCTTGCTATTTATCTGCTATTTGCTCATCTTCCACTGTTCCTGATTACATCTTTAATAAACTCACTCATTATACTTAGTATAGCTTGGTCTCTGGACTGTACACAACAGTGGAGTAGAGGCTCTCCTTCTCAAGTGCTAGCATGTGACCCCTCAGCTGAACTGCTCCTCTTCACCCTCACTCCTGCATGATGTGTGCCCATCCAGCCTGTAGCTTTGCTTCCTCAGACCCTTGCCTTTATGATCCCTTACTACAAATATGAAAGCTCATAGGAAGTTGTCTTGTTTCTTTCTCTATATATTTCCCCAGATGAAGGCTGTTATCCTGTTCATGTTCTGGAAAGACATCAGGAACCCCCTGAGATGATTGTTTAGTTGGTGGCTTGGTTGCCTGGAAAGATAACAAGATATTACAGGATATGATCTTGATGATATTTATTCTCGTGTCTACAAAAATGAGTCTTATCTTTACCCAAGAACCGCTCTCTATTCTATTGTCAAATTTTAGTAAGGCTCCTCGCCTACATACCAGTAACAAGGGAAAAAACCATACTGACTCTAAGAGAATTGTCTGGACCCATTAAGTGGTCCATACTGCCATGGGATACTGAAGAGAGAATGGAATAACATTCCTCTATGAAGGTTTCTCCTGTTTCTAGCACCTTCCCTGTTGTTATTTGACTAGCTGTCACTAGTTGTCATGTGTCTAGACATAAGCCACCAGGTCCTAGCATTCTCTACACTGGTTCTACATCATCTGAAAAGTGGGACCATAATGTCATTCCTCCTGTGGGGCTGCAAACCTCTTCAACTCCTTGGGTCCTTTCTCTCGCTCCTTCATTGGAGACCCTGTGCTCCATCCAATGGATGGCTGTGAGCATCCACTCCTGCATTTGTCAGGCACTGGCAGAGTCTCTCAGGAGACAGCAATATCAGTACCCCCAGAGCTCCCTGGGACTAAACCACAAACAAAAGAAAACACATGGCTCTAGTTGCATTATGTAGCAGAGGATGGCCTAATCGGTCATCAATGGGAGGAGAGGCCCTTTGTCCTATGAAGATTCTATACCCCAGTGTAGGGGAATGCCAGGGCTGAGAAGTGGGAGTGGGTGGGTTGGTGAGCAGGGGGGAGTGGGAAGGAGGTGGGAGTTTTTGGAGGAGAAACCAGGAAAGGGGATAACATCTGAAATGTAAATAAAGAAAATATCTAATAAAAAGGGAAAAAAAGTAGTAAACTAGTTGTCAAATAGCATGATCTCAGAATTAAATTTGTATTATTCATAGAAAACACAATCTTTACATTAAAAATTACAAATAGTCCAAGTGGGGTACTGTGATGTATTGGTACTCATACAACTAGTAAGAGTCGTATCTTGCTTCCACTTCAAAATTACCAGAAATTTTATACTTTAGTGGTAAAATAAACAGGATATTTTGAAGTTGGAAGAGACTCTGTAAAGGGACATGGGAAACATGGAGAGTACAAAATTGAGATGAGTATGATTATAATAGTATAGTGTATGAAATTCTCTAAGATTCTAATTCCCAAATTCTAATATTGTATTAGAAAGCAAAGTTCATCACTTGTACCAAGGAATCTTTGGGTAATCTGGTCAGGAAAAACAAGCAGGAACAGCTGAAAAAGCAGAGGGAAAGGTGAAGACCTCCAGTCAACCTACCAGCTTCCCTGGGAGGAGGAGCTGATGGGTTCCCAGCTAGGATCTGCTGGAGTTGGGGTCTGAGATTATGCAATGAATTGCAGGAAGAAGGGTAAGGAGAGGTAGAACTATGGAATTCACTGGCCATGGGGAAAGGTGAGGAGGGAGAGTGCAACTGGTGTTATGTTGCAGAGCTGAGAATGATACTGGGAGATTTGATTTAGAGTAGCCCAAGGAGATCTGACGGTCTGTAGTGAGTCTACCTGCTCAGTCTCCAGTTCAGGGTTTGCATGGAATTCCTGAGTATGTGAACATGTGGGTACTTACCCTTATGCTTTCTCTTGGGCTCTGTTCCTTCTACTGGTTTGCCCTGTCTAAACTGATGTGATAATTTTTATTTTATTTCAATATATATTATTTTATTATATTAAATTGAAAATGTGAATGAATGAATGAATGAATGAATGAATGAATACCTAACCCCTAGGGCAAAGGTTAAACTGAACTAAAATGAATACACATTGGGAGTGGAAAAATTCATTTTCTCCAATGGAATGACACTGGGTATATCAACCACTTTAAGTTGAGCCTCATGTTCATGGGTTGCTGACCAACATATAATGGACTCCATAGCTTTTTGTGTGTTTTTATTTGCTTACAGTTTGCTTTGTTTGTTTGTTTGTTTTCATTTAGGGTGCTACTTTATTTTGTTTTCTTGGTCTTGGTTTCTTTTTTTCTTTTGCAAGAGAACTTAAAGTTGGTTGGGTAGGGAGTGGGAAAGGATCTGAAAGGCTTTGGCAAAGAGATAGAAAAAAAGTGGGACCAAATTTTCAGAAGGAGCTCCTGGGACTAAAGCTTAGCTTGGAATTCACCTAGTTTATGTCCTGGAGGAGTGCTTAAACATAAGGAGGAGGAAACCAAGGACCCTGCAAAGGGTAACTCAGAGATACCAGTGCTACTGGATCACAAACCTCCTTGGAATATCCCATGGGGCTCTAACAGCCTCTCGCAGAGCTGCAACTGTGTCCTAAAGGGCACAGGACTGCCTATACCACTCACTACTGTCCCTTCCCTTGCGTGTGAGTGACTGAGTTATCTCACCAGATACACTTTTGAAGAACTAGAATAAATTTGACCCAAATACTCTTTAAAAAGTAACCTTTTATCTCAGAATACATCTTGGCCCCAGTATAAGCTGGGGTTGAAAAATGTGGCCTCTAAATGATAGCTTAAATTCGAACACCATTCAACAACTGAATTTATTTTGTTGGATGAATTAAAAATGGAGTAAAGTCCCTCCATTCAAGTCTTTTAGGTCCCAAGGGATCAATTTGATCCAAGTCTCTAACATCAAATGGATCCCCTATGCAGCCACCCTTGCCTCTTCCCTGGAAACAGTATTTATCCACTAATGAACACTGTATAAATGGGGTAGGGAGCTGCCAGTTTATCATGAGAATCCATCAGTCTGCCCTCGGCTTGAAGCAATAGAAGAACTTGGCTCAACACAAATACTTATCTCTTTCTCCTTGGGAGATTTAAACCAGATAAAAGACCTGGGCAAATTTTCAAACATCCCTGAAAAGTACATAGAGGTTCTCCAGCACTTAAGCCAGGCTTTCGACTTGCAGAGCAGGCCCTAAAAAGTTCTTAGAAACAAAGGATCTTTGAAGACAACTCATGGATTCCAGTCCCTCTTGGGGCTTTGGAATTCCTTAAAAGTACCCTGAGTGGGACTTAGGAGATCTAAGAGAATGAGCCATTTCCTAGTCTGCCTGCTGGGAGAACTCAAAACAGCTGGGCCAAGTCCTTTATCATAGTTACTTGGCTACCATGCATCACGGGGGACAGGAGAATCCTACTGCCTTCTTGGGAAGATTAAAAAGATATCCTACTAAGTTATGATAGTGTAGAAGGCTGGATATTTCTTAAAGATAAACTCATTGCCCAGTTAGCTCTGGACATTTGCCAGATGTAATCACCTCCATTGACTACAATAAATATTAAAAAAAAAAAAGAGGAGGAGGAGAAAAACAGAGGAGGAGGAGAAGGAGGTGGAGGAAATAAAAGCCCAAAGAAAAAGCACAAGAATAGGAGAGATAAATTCATCTCCTAGATAACTTGCAGACAGAAACAGGCAACCACCACGTCTACCAGAGATTGCGCCATTGGAAACAAGAGCACCAGAAGTAGGGGCAGCTCTGGAGCTTTGTCCATGATGTGGCCAAATGGGACACCTGTGGTTGGACTATCCTGAAACATCTTGACCCTCCAATCAGACAATTTTGTCTCTAGGAAAGTTGGAGTTTTGCTCACTCCTTTCTAGTGTCCACATAAAGCCCTAATCCCCTCCTTGGATGAAACAACCTGATTAAGGGATGGTAAAACTGGCTTTTACAGATGTCCCAGAGACTCTTTCTTCATGGCTCAGCCCAGCCATCATACCCACTTCCTTACAGGGATAAAAAAAAAAAAAAAAAACTAGCCAGTGCTCCACATGTCTGCCTGGTAAGTATTCCTAGTAGAGAAGAACCTGTGCACCAAGTTAAAGGTCAGCTAAAATGCACTGCCGTGTTCTCTCAGGTTCCTTTAAGGACATATCAGGCATATGGCATCCTGTCTGTCAGCCATCAGCATGGGCTTTGGTTATCGGATGGTAACTCTCCATGGAATGCCTCCATCTTAGCTTGCCTTGCTCATACTGTTATATCACAGAAATAGAAAAGTAACTAAATCAGACACTTCAGAACAGAGGTCCTCATTTAACTACCAGTGGGCCCTTCCATCTACTCTGCCTTGACCTGGGGCTGAGACAAACATACAGTACCTATCTACAAACGCACTCTGTGGCAGAGCTGCCGTGCACATCTCAGGGCTCTGGCTTCAAAGCCACTGCTCTTAAGGAAGGGCTCAAAATCACTTTTGGGATCACCCTTGACTATGTGTACTTCCAATGCAGCCTCTGCCCTGTCAGAAACTAAGGGAACACTCCTGCTAATAGACAGCTACCTCTCTGTGTTTTCCTCTAGTCCCAGACTCTCTTTCTTGGGGATAGGGGCAGCATATAACGTCTTTTCCTCTTAGGTGTTTTTCTTTCTTTTAAAAATGAATTTTATTTATTCATTCATTTATTTATTTTTCCTTCTTCACTTTACATCCCACTCGTCACCCGCTTCCTGGTCACCCCTCCCACAATGATTCCCTGTCTCTCCCTTGGGTATTTCTACTGTATCTATAGCACTCGTCAGATATAGTCATGAGATGTCATCACAGAGCAAGATATAAATAACAACACTATGTCTGTCTAATTCCCTCTCTGCACGAGCACTGAGATCCCCTCGCTTTTGCTCCCTATCATCATTTCCTTGGAGACAGACTGCTCTCTGCTTATATGTGGAGAAAGGAAAAGAAAAAACAGCTTTTCAGGGTTGGGCACATAGACCCCTGATCAAAACAAAGGGTGCTAAGAACTGCCCTAGATTGTATGTACTGTGATTACAGCTAAGTACCTGATCCCAGGGCCCTCCAAATAGTTTTTCACTGAATGGAAATGTCACACAAAGCTGTTAAAGCTTTAAATTGAGGTTGACGTTTTCACAGCTTCATTTCTGAGGGATCTGATTGATTGCTAAACTAACATAGAAAGGGGCACAGACACTCTGCCAGCCTGTGATGCCCTCCCCATGGACCATGGACAAAGTGAACCATGGAACCCTTTCTTCTTCTCAGTTTCTCTATATGATTCCAATGCAGCCCAGCACAGATTCATGCTGAATGAACGTCCCTGTCCCTTCCCTTCTTTAATGAGCCATTGTCCCAGCAACTTGTACCTAGGATCCAAAGGGAGTGCAAAACAATATCCATCTTTCGGTGTTTCCAGTTAGAATCCCCTCTAAGAGGAGAGACCATGAAAGTTTTGCTTCTTTCTGGTTCCCTAATACTTCAAACCTACACCACTCACTCCTGCTTTATGTCTACTTCTGTCTACTGCTATATCCATGCTACCTAACTCATGTCTTTTAATTAAGCTGGAGTTATTCTCATGTAATGTTTTCTGAGTGTCCTGTTGCTATGTGATAAGAGCAATGCATTTTCTATAACAGACTATGAAGGCAATGCCATACTCCCTTGGTGAATCCTTTTGTTATTGAGGCATTACTTTACATACTGTATTATATGGGACCTGTAGCCAAGTGCCTTTAACACAATCCAGCCAGAATAGACAGCCTTCTCTTTTCATTCCCTTCCAGTCGTTCCAGACAGGAAATTTATGACATATCTGTGAGAATGGTAGCCTTCAATGAAAAAGAAAAGCTTCGTCTCTACCAATCAAAGAAGCTTTTGGGTCCTCACCTAGTCTTGTCAGGAATCTTAACCTTACTAAGGTTATTTTCAGGGATGGAGAGAGCATGTGGTTCTTGCTTCTCATCAACCAAACTAACTCTAGAATTGACAATCCAGATCTACTGATCTGCCTCAGATGTATTCCGTGTTTGTTTGTTTGGTTGGTTGGTTGGTTGGTTGGTTGGTTTTTACCACCAATGTATTTAAGTTATTCCAGAAAAAAAATATAGAAAGAACTCATCAGTATCATAGGGATAAAGGCCATGTTGGTAAGGATAGCTCTTCCAGAAAAGCCTCATCTTCCTTCCTGTTCACAAGGAGGGGAAACAATGTAGATTTCAGGGTCATGTCAGTGAGTAGAGTTACTCTGGTTGACCTCTCTCAATGCTCACTAATGAGGGAGGATAAATATCAGGGAATTCCCAGAAGTAGGGGAAACGAGAAGCCAGAAGACACTGTAACATCATCGCCTTTTGATCCTAAGGATGGATAACCAACCATCATTTATTTGATCCATGGACCATGAAATAAAATACTTTATATTTTTCTGCATTCTTGAGCTTTGCATAAATTTATACTGGGAGAACATAAAAAAAAGTGGCCTCTAGAGTAAAAATGCCATTGATAATATTGTCCTTTTGTAGGAGATAGGACTTGTCAATTTTTCAGCTGGTCTGCTTTCACTTGCAGGCACATGCTGGTTGTGAGTACAGAGTTTCAAGCAGTCGGCCACCTCCAAGTCTATCAAGGGAGCATTTCAAGTTAAGACACTTATAAAGGCAGATGCATCAGTCATCGTGATTCTCCACAGCCATGGTGCTTATTACCGAAAACTATGATATTATAAATTTAGACTATCAGATGGTGGCCCTTCAAAATAAAATCTTCCCTCTCTGACAGCACTATGAGGTAGGAAAAGAACTTTTCTGTCTCTTGTAAATGCACAGCACAGCACAGCAAGTATGAGATTCGTATAAAAAAATTTGCACATGAAAGACAAATGTTCTAGATTCAGCCTTATGTTATTAGACGCAATAATGAGTCTGAAATAAGTTAGTAGATTTATTGATTTCATAATGTCCCATGACGTGAGGAAAGACAAGGAGTAAAAGGGGGCCAGTAAGGAAGAGAAGCAAATATTAGAAGACCAAGGATGCTTGAGCAGACAAAGGTTTGTATATTGTAAGGCTTTGTCCTAAGGTGAGATGGTTAGATATTTCTAGAATGGGAACGATAAAGAAGAAGCTCAGAAGCCTAAGTTCCAAGTAGGTTATATAAGGTAAAAGATGAGACTTAGATATGGTATGCAAGATGATAAAAAGGTTATTAAAATCTCTAAGGCCACAGTGCAATCCTTTTTAAAAATCAATGGTGTTCTCTTAAGTTATTGCTCTGTTCTTCATACACTCTAGAACTGGCTTTTAAAAGAAAGTGTGTGTGTTCAGCGTAATGAGGACAGCTGAGTCGTAACAACGTCTAGATTTGTTTTAAAGATTGATTTTTGCCCAAGTTTCATCTAAATACTGTAACAAAGTTCAGTGTTGCTTCTCTCCTTTGGAAGCTCACAAAGCACCTTCTGGTATCATAAAGGCTAGTCTTTGAAGAAGAGGCTTTCACAGCACATCCAGCGTCACTGCTTCTGGTGCAGTGTCCAAAGCGCTTAGTGCCTTCAGAAACAGGGGCTTATCTTCCGCCTGAGAGGCGGTCAAAGGCAAGAGCACTGTCCTAGAATGTTTGGGAAGTCCTTGAGTTCCGCTGACCAATAGCTCAAAAGAGATCTTCTCAGGTCTGGTTTAAGGGGATTTTCTTAGCTCTTGGAAGGGGCAGTGTCAGCCAAGATGGGAAATTTTCATTTATACTCTATATGCACATGCATACACAGACTCATGTGTATTTTATATACCTTTAGGTATCTAATGATTCCTTTCAGACATCCTTACTGCTATTCTACCTCCCTCCTCCTTTCTATCTTCCCCTCACTAACAAAATCCCACTCTGTTGTTCCTATTCTCCCCTTGACACCACCCACACCCTGCTATTTCCTTCTCCATTGCCCCCCCCCGCCACCTCACTGTCCCCTCCTACTTTCCTGGTGTCTACGGTTACTCCAGGTTACACTCACATCTGAAGTCTGGAGCTACGAACCAGAGATGAAAGAGAACATGAGACATTTCTCTCTTGGGGTCTGGTTTATTTCACATTATATTATCCTTCCTAACTCATTTCATTAACCTGAAATTTCATGGAAGAAAACTGTCTAGATTGTTTGCCAGGCGGTGGTGGCACACACCTTTAATCCCAGCACGCGGGAGGCAGAGGCAGGTGAATTTCTGAGTTTGAGGCCAGCCTGGTCTACAGAGTAAGTTCCATGACAGCCAGGGCTACACAGAGAAACCCTGTCTCAAAAAACCAAAGAAAGAAAGAAAGAAAGAAAGAAAGAAAGAAAGAAAGAAAGAAAGAAAGAAAGAAAGAAAGAAAGAAGAAAAGAAAAAGAAAGAAAACTGTCTATATTTTTATTATCCCTTCATCGGTATTTGTGTGTATGTGTGTGTGTGTGTGTGTGTGTGTGTGTGTGTGTGTGTGTGTGTGTATGTGTGTGTTATGATATTTTTTTTAATTAAAAAAAAGAAACCATGAATTTGAAAGAGCAAGAGCAAGGATATATGGAAATGGTTGGAGACACTAAAGTAATGTAATTATCATTACTTTCAAGTATAAAAATTATTTTTGAAAAGGTAAATGTGCCAGACTAAAGGTAACTAACCTTGTAGGTATTTATTAACCATACTTGGAAGCATATGCCTATGTGGAGAAGAGGACAGAACAATAGTCAATATTTTGGGTCTTACCTTCCAAAGTCAACCAGGCCCCAGGGGACAACAGGACCTCTTTCTAAGAGCTCCACTATTCTAGTCCATTGTCTGCCCACTTCATTGGTGAGGTGGTAGAGACCCAGAGGTTGAACTCTATTCACTGTACATTCTACATTGGAGAGTCAGAATACAGTCCCTATTTCATTCAAAGGAAACAGAATGGTCAGAAAGACCCTGACTCATCCTAGCATAACACAACTATTTTTCCCCTTGTTCCGGTCAACCCTGCTCGCTCTGGTCTGCCCTGCTCGCTCTGGCTGGCCCCGCTCGCTCCCGGCGCCCCCGTTCGGGCCCGCTCGCTCTGGCCGGCCCAAAAATGTATAGCCCAGGCTGGCCTCAAACTCTTGATCCTCCTGCCTCTGCCTCCTTCAGCAAATCCTACCGGCGTGCGCCACCACAACCGGCACAACTATTTTTTTTTAAGACTAAAGAAGCCAAGGTTTTTCCATATTATCAACTGATACTTGTGGACCAGACCCTCAACTGACCTTGACAGTAAAAATTACTGATTAACTTACCACCTGCATGGTTTTAAAGACTAAAAGGGAAGTATAGCTGAAGTCTAAACTAACTGGCACTCTCGTTCACCACACCAAGAAACCCTATTAGAGCCAAGACCTTATGGGATGTTACTGGATGACCACTGGATGATCCATAAGAATTTTCTTCTCCATAAGGAAAAGCTTCCTAGATTCAGCACATTAGAACCTTGGCTCAATTTCAGCACTGAAGATCTGATGACACACAGCCCAAGACAGAGAGAGAGATGTCCTCTACTATTCTAACCCGAAAATCAAACAATAGCTAAATCTTTTTCTTTCTTGCTCCCTCTCTAGAACCTAGCTGGGAGGGAGCACATATTGTGATTCTAGTCACTCCATCAGTAATCCACCTTCCTCAGAGATTACAGTGGAGATTCTTAGAGGAGTTCATGACATTTGACATGTCAGCAAGACAAGGTATCTCTCTTTACAAAGGGACATTTTCAGAGCACAGGCTTTATAAGTCAGTCCATCTCTCACACCTGTGAACTTTGTCCATGAAATAATCTTTAAGAAGGGCAGCTACTTCCAGTGAGGTCTCCTGTGCAGAAATAGGGCCATTACCTAGGGTAGACAGGGGCTGGGATTGGATTTCACCAAATGCCTCTGTGATGGACAGACAGAACTCTGAGTGACAAGTGAAATCCTTCCTTCATGGATCCAATGATGCTCTTTCCTCATATGAATGCCTCAGTGCCAAGACTGTGTATCTAAGTTCATATGGACAATATTCTTCCCCCAGAATGGCCTCTACAACCTGGCTCTCTGCATGAATAGAAAAGTGCCATTTCTTGTCCCAAGTCATATAGCCTGTGATTTCCACAAAGCATATTAAGACTTCTGCCATCTAAATTTGAAGAGTCATACTAGAACTATAAAAAAGCAGTATAAAATTTTCTAGCATAATCCAGCTTGCATCACTTTGAGAATCTACCCAACAACATGCCAACCTCTATCTTACGGATACTAGTAACACAAGGCTTTGCTGTGGCAGGGCTACTTGTGAATTTGGCTCTTCTCTAGTAGAAAACTCCTACTTTCCTGTCTCTCAAGCTCACTATCAAGAAACAAACAAACAAACAAAAAACCATACATCCACTAAAGTATTTAAATATAGTTTTAAATCCAAATGCTTATATAACATTTTTGTTTTGTCATCTCCATCTCCCTGTCTTCTGATTGGCCAAGCCTTCTGCTAATCTAGTCTATGTTCCATTCTTTTCCATTCCACTTGCTTTTGTAGCATGAATGTAAGTCCCCAATCTTCAACATTCTCAATAGTAATACTTCTTTCTCCCTCAGTAAATAGTAAAACCTCAGAGAGTGACTAGATTTCAGTTACCTGTACTTGAGGGTATGGTACAGGATGTGTTCCACATCCACAGTGCTGTAGTGACTAGGTCCTATGTCCCCAGTCTCTCAGTAGCACTCTGGGGTCTAAAAACTGTTTGCATCTTTGTATCTTCCTTTTCTGCTACTGCCTCCAGGCCTAACTGTGAAATTAGTCACTGATTAACAAAGAAAGTAAGGTATTCTTTTCCAAGTTAAACAATGCTCCTGCCTTGTTTCTCACATTGGAAGGTCAATCTAGCTATGAAAAGGCAGGGTCTTAGAGGTTCTTCAACCATGGAGGTAAAAAGTAAGAGTTACAGGTCAATACTTAATTTTGTCAGGAAAACACTAAGGGTAGTGAGCATTTTAATATCCCCAAATTAAGAAAAACATTATTTCAGAAGGTTCAAAAGCCCATTAGTTTGAAAAGTTGGCACTGGCGTGAACTATCAAGTTTCAACTACAGGACTTTGGAACTATAGTCATATACACATGAGTTTGAGATGGCTTAATCAATTTACATTTAAGGCTATTTCATTTGAATTGAAATATTACAGTTAGTAAAGCCACTACATCCAACAAGCTAACCAATGTAAGGGAAAGGGCTTATTTCTACAGGTACCAGCTATTTTCTTCATGAAAGACATCTTTTTATTAGATATTTTCTTTATTTACATTTCAAATGCTATCCCAGAAGTTCCCTATACACCCCTCCTGCCCTGCTCCCCTACCCACCCACTCCCACTTCTTGGCCCTGGCGTTCCCCTGTACTGGGGCATATAAAGTTTGTAACACATCTCTCCCCAATGATAAAAGGCATTTTATGTGAGACTGATAGATTCCCTAATACAAAGAGCTCTTAAAGGTCAAATCTCAAGTTTGGGGGGTTTTTTTGGTTTGTTTGTTTGTTTGTTTGTTTGTTTTTTCGAGACAGGGTTTCTCTGTATAGCCCTGGCTGTTCCTGGAACTCACTTTGTAGACCAGGCTGGCCTCGAACTCAGAAATCCGCCTGCCTCTGCCTCCCAAGTGCTGGGATCAAAGGTGTGTGCCACCATGCCCGGCCCCATCAAGTTTGTTTTTAATGAGAGTTGTGAAGACTTTTCAGCTACAAGACTGTAATGATGTCCCATCAAGCAATTCTGCAGTAAAACTTATTGTATCATTTCTGTGTGAGAACATTGTTTCCAATGAGGAGGGCATGTTATCAGATGACCTCCACCAAAAAATAAACTTACTGTGCCCTGCTTCACTCATGTAACAACAAAATGTATGCAGCTCCTTATGAAAACATCTTAATGCAGATCCAACTACTATTTGCCAAACATTCCTGTCAAGTTTGTTTTTAATACAGAACCTCCCCTCCTAACCCATTTCTTTCTGAAAGCCTTCCTAAGAACTAGGTCTTCACTCTCATCATCTATTCATCTCAACTTTTACTGCTTCAGTGGCACTTGTTTTGCGCAGTATTGGGGTCCTTTAAGGCTTAGTAACTTCCACTTTTTTGGCTTTGAATTTCCAACACTATTTATGCAACCTTTCCAGAGTTCATCTTTTGATGCAATGCATCTGACTGAATTGGCACATCCTAACTGACACTTCCTAGCTCATTTCCTTGGGCAAATGGCATAATGAGAACTAGGCTTTAGTTCCCCATCTACCTCACAAGGCATTTAAAGCAACACTTGTTACATGTTCTTGTTAAATTAATTTAGTGTGCTATGGAGTTGCTCTGAAGGAGAACTCTAATTGATCTCCAGTCACTTATCTAAATGTTAAGTTGCTAACGCTAACAGCTTTCAAATTTTCCAACTAAAAATAAACCAAGCACCCAAAGACAGTTTGGGAAGGGGATTAAAAAATTCTCCTCTGCACCGGCTTCAACTGGCTGCCAGTGCTCACTGAAAGCACTCTCATGCTGAGGCCCTTTGGAAGATAACAGTACCAAGATCAGCTAACCCTGTCTTCTCTGCCTGCTCTCACAGTAGTAGACACAGGAGATAATCAGGTTTTCATAATCACCATAGGGCTTCACCCTACAGAGCCCATCTTTTCAAGAAAAGTTTATTTAAAACTGCATTGTGATGGTTTGTACATTCTTGGGCCAGGGAGTGGCACCATTTGGAGGTGTGACCTGGTTGGAGTAGGTGTGTTACTGTGGGTGTGGGCTTAAGATCCTCACCCTAGTTGCCTGGAAGTCAGTCTTCCACTAGCAGCCTTTGGATGAAGACATAGAACTCTCAGCTCCTCCTGCACCATGCCTGCCTAGATGCTGCCATGCTCCCACCTTGATGATAATGGACTGAACCTCTGAACCTATAAACCAGCCCCAATTAATTATGTTGATTTTTATAAGACTTGCCTTGGTCATGGTGTCCGTTCACAGCAGTAAAACCCTAACTAAGACATGCATATAATGTTTTCTTTAAAAAAAAAAAGTTTCTACATTTATTTGTGTTTGTGTGTGTGTGTGTGTGTGTGTGTGTGTGTGTGTGTGTGTGTATACATATGTTCATGAACTCTGGTCATACGGCGTGACCACATTCACCTTTCCTCATTGAGTCATCCTGCAGCCGCGTTTGTCCTAGTGGTCACCTGTTTTAGATTTACTCTATAGTGTATCGATGCTGGCTTACATCTAAAGGAAGGCTCTCCTCTTTCTGATCTCTTATCAAAACTAAAGTCCTAAGATACTGTAACCATGTTTCTTTATTCTGTGGTTTAGGCCCCTGGTAACTGATGCCCAAGGGGTAGCAGTATTTAATGTTGAGAAAAGCAATCTTAGGCCGAGTTTCCTTCAGGACACTGCTTTTGCAACTTCTAGCAGCCACTATAACATTAATCTCAAAATCACCAAGAAGTTCCTGATTTGACAGGTACAACTACAGTGTTTATATCTTTAAAACTTCCGTGAAATATGTAATATATATTATTTTAAATTATGTATATGTGCACATGAGAGCAGTTGTCTGTAGAATCCACAAGACAGTATTGTATATCCTGGAGCTGGAGTTACAGTCCATTAATATTCACTTTTTAAAAGTCAAATCTGAGTACATTACATTACAGTCATATATCAACTATATTCTAGTAAAGTCTGTAAGTGAATTTCTAGTTTTCTCTAAAGTGTGCTACTAGAACACTAGCCAGAATAAACCATTTGCTTTGCTTTACATTTATGTGTTTACTCCTTTGTATACACGCGGGGAAGCATGCACATGCCACACTGCTGTTGGGTAGCAGTTTCCTCCAAGACTGAAACACACTATCCATCCCAGATTGAAACGGACCATTCAGCAGGGATGCTCCTCAAGCCAGAAGGCAAACAACTAAAACAGCCCCAGGAAACTCCTGAAACCAACCAAACTCACAAGGGCCCCTCCCTCCCGGAGTAAACAAGGCAAGTAAAACGGAGCAGGCAAGCTGACTGGAAGAAAATTAGACTAAGTCACTTGGAAAGGACACTCCTCAACCTGTGTAGCTGCCTGCAGGGTGTGCAGCAGGTTTCCGGTTTTGTAAGCTGTCACCTATGCTGGGGTAGGCTTTGGTGATGCAGCTCTCTTTGAACTATTTCTGCTCCTGTAAGTAACCTCTCACCCATATTCTTCTAAGAAACATCAATACATTTCATTGGTTTACCAAGTTGGACTTTGGTATTATCTGTATTTATGTCTGTCATGGGCCCTCTATCTGGGGTAAGTAGACATGGGTGTTGTGTTATGTCTCCCCAGGAAAAATTTTGTAATACAACACACATCCGGTGTGTGAAGATTAGAGAACACCCTTTCCTTGCTTGGTTATCACCTTTTAGCATGTGGGTTCCAGGGCTTGGATGACAAACATCTTTGCATGCTAAGCTATCTCAAGGGTCCATTTTGCTTTCTGTGATGGTATTTTTAGCCTGAAACTGGTGGAAATACTCTCACTATAGCTACTCTATGGGAAATTACAGGCAGGAGTCCCCACACACATTTAAAAACATGTACATTTCTGAAATACAATGCTAACATATTCAACAGAGGTGCTCCTCTTAAAATTACTAGCAATCTTTCTCCTATAAAATTCCTTAGTGGTTAATATTAGTATCCTGATATCCTGATATATAAATAAATAAATATATATATATATATATATATATATATATATATATATATTCACATATATATTAAAAAAATTAATCCTGATCAACATACTTTATCATATTAAGTTAGCCTTAAATTATTTCCACCCTAGCACATGTAAGGTAAACTACAATAAACAGTTACATAAAAATAAATTGTAAATTTATAAAAAATTTTATGTGATTAATCCTGAATACTGAACATATTATAAATCCTTTTTACTCAAGGTAAGTTTTCATTATGTTTATATTATTTCATTATATTTATATATATTACATATATTTCATATATTGTATATATTTTTTCATATATTATTTTCATATATTATATATGAAAATATATATTTATATATTTATGTAAATATATTATTTTATATATTATATATATATCATATATTATATATATTTCATTATATTTATATTATGGTGGCACATGCCTATAAACCCAGCTCTTTAGAACAGGGATTGTTTAGTTCCAGGCCACCCTTGGCTAAATAGTGAGATCGTCTCTAAAGTCAAATATATATATATTGCAACTGGGACTAGAGCTGTTTTGAAATTCCTACATAGATTGTATCCCATGCCCAGAGGTCCTCACTAGCCAAGGATGCCTGAAATGGAGGGAAAGCATCAGCAACCCGGCCATGCCCACTGTGAGTCAGTGCTGAGTTTCCATCCTGGCTTTTATCAGGGAAGGCGGTGACCTTGCCTCCAGGCCTGGAATGATGGCGGCACTCCAGGACCACGTGGGATGGATCTCATCCCGAGCGCACACCTTACCGAGAGCCCCCGACCCAGTTCATCTCTCCAGACGCTCCCACGCGGGCCCTCGCAGCTCACAGCTCACGGCTCGCACACTGAAGGTTACGCAGAGGGACGGCAGGCAGCCCGCGCCTCTCCCGGCAGGCACCGCGTGAGTGAGAGTTCCTTCCGGTATGACACGAGGCCTCCCTCCGTGCACTTCCGGGTAGGCCCCCAGGGCTACCTTGCTTTCCTTCAGGTTCTGTGCTGGGCTATAGTTCAAGGGCTGGACTTGGAAAGGCGACCTGCTACAGATATCTGAATTTGAAGGTGATGATATTGCCAACCGAATTCTTCGTGACTTGAGTCTGCAGTGCAATGTTAATGTTTGGAAAGTATTGTTGAGAAGAATTTTTTTGTTGTTGTTGTTTTGTTTTGTTTTTTATTTGTTTTTCCTAGACAGGGTTTCTCTGTATAGCCCTGGCTGTCCTGGAACTCACTCTGTAGACCAGGCTGGCCTCAAACTCAGAAATCCACCTGCCTCTGCCTCCCAAGTGCTGGGATTAAAGGCGTGCGCCACCACGCCCGGCTCGGGACAGTCGTGTGTGTGTGTGTGTGTGTGTGTGTGTGTGTGTGTGTGTGTGTGTGTGTGTGTGTGTGTGTATACACGTTTTGTGAATCACTTAAAGAGCTTTACATTGCTTTGATTAGCTGTGAAAAGTTCCTGACATTAAATTTTCTTTCTAAACAAGCAAAATTCTAAAGAAAAAAAAATAGGTTCTGTGTTGTTTTGTCTTCATGAAACATTTCTCTTACTAATTATGTTTGTTTAAGAACAAGTTTTAATCACGCAGTGCCGGTGCTCACCTTTAATCTCAGCACTCGGGAGGCAGAGGCAGGCAGATGTCTGACTTAAGAGTCCAGCCTATTCTACAGAATGGGTACCAGGACAGCCAGGGCTACATGGAGAGACGCTGTCTCAAAAACAAAAAACCACCACCACCAACAACAACAACAACAACAAAAGCCATGAAGTTCCTTGTTCCAAATAAAGTAATTTTTCAAACTGCCATGATTTTTTCTAGAAAAAATAATGTCAAAATGTAATGCTTAACTAAGTTTTGAAGAACTAGTAACTAAAATAAATACATCTTATTTTAAAAACATTAATCCTAATTTTACAACAATGACAACAACCCCTACCAAATTTTATCTGTAATGGAATCAAAACAGGTGAATTCAGCATTTCAGAAAAATCATTGAATGACTGTTGTTTGTTTGTTTTTTAAATAACCATAAAGACAAAGCAGGTAAAATAGGTCTGAATCTCCAACTTACATTCAAAAACTTTGTTGGGTAACTGAAAGGGAATTTTTAGCTAATACATTATCTTTTTCTTTTCTTTTCTTTTCTTTCCTTTTCTTTCTTCTTCTTCTTCTGTTGTTGTTGTTGTTGTTGTTGTTGTTTTCCTTTTGCCTGGAAATAAAAAGGTTGTTTTCTGAGAAGAGTGAAGGACAGAGCCCCTAGATAAATTATCTCTTCTCTCTAACTAGAGTCCCTCTTTTGTTCTTAGTCACAAAGGTGTGATAAGAATGTGAATCAGGTTAGAGATTAACATTAAGACACACACTTGGGGCTGGAAAGATGGCTCAGCAGTTAAAAGCACGGACTGTTCTTCCGAAGGTTGCAGAGTTCAAATCCCAGCAACCACAAGGTGGCTCACAACTGTCCGTAATGAGATCTGATGCCCTCTTCTGGTGTGTCTGAAGACAGCTAATGTGTACTTACATATAATAATAAATAAATCTTAAAAAAAAAAAAGACACACACTTAGACAAGCTACTGCTGAACTTCCTTCACAACAAATGATAGCTCTGTAGAAACATGGGCACAGTTGAAATATTGACCTAAGAAGTTATCTTAGTTGTTGTTTATGCTTTCAATCACTAAGCCTCATAACAGATACATATAGTTTAAACACCACTATTTAAGAGCCAGTATATCAATTAGGTAATCTTTTGGGTTTGGAGGACTCTTCAAGAAAACAGTATTGTACAAAGAAAATATTATTTAGCATTTCTTGAAAAGAAAAAAAATGACCCACTCAAACTTCTTAAAACTTGAGTAATTTATCTTTTACTTCTAAAGATTGCTGATTTATAATTAAAACATAAACAAATTGCATCATATATTTATATATTTTTAGTTCTCTTCATTAGAAAGATGTTTGTTTTATATATTATGAAATATATTTAGTATATAAATATGTATGATTTCCAGCTCTGCTCTTGATATTGGTGATCCATGAAACTATAGCACTTTTTAGAGCAAAATGGTTTAATTATTGCATTTAGAAAAAATTTAAATAAATTTTTAAAAATTTAATTTTATTTGTAATTCATTTTTTACACTCCATATTCCATTCCCTGCCCTTCCCCACCCACCATCCGACTGTTCCACATCCCATACTTCCTCCCCACCCCACCCCATCTCCACATAGATTCCCCTACCCCCGACCCTACCTGACCTCTAAACTCCCTGGGGCCTCCAGTCTCTTGAGGGTTAGGTGCTTCATCTCTGAATGAACACAGACCTGGGAGTCCTCTACTCTGGGTGTGTTGGGGCCTCATATCAGCTGGTGTGTGCTGCCTGTTTGATGGTCCAGTGTTTGAGAGATTTATGTGCATGGGTGTTTTGCCTCTGTGTGTGTGTGTGTGTGTGTGTGTGTGTGTGTGTGTGTGTGTGTACCATTTTCATGCCTAATATCCTTAGAGGCCATAAGAGGGCATGTAATTCCCTAGAACTGGAGTTCTAAACAGCTGTGTGTCACCATGAGGGTGCTAGGATCCAGGGTCCTCTGCAAGAACAGCGAGTGCTCTTAGCTGCTTATCCATCATTCCAGCCTCCTGAACTAGTGAATTTGAAACATTAATGTCAGACTAGTTTTCTCAGATTATTAATCCCCTTCAGAAAAAAATGTTAATATTTCCCATATGAAATTACATTAAGTTCAGAAGCTTGAGTGGAAAATTTATAACACTTACTATAATAACAAGTGATTTTTTTTCACTTCCCTTTTGTCTCTCCTAGTTTGGAATTCAAACTAATATTAACTTTATTTTTTTCTTTCAATAAAAAATTAAAAGAATCCCCATAACAGTCTTAATGTCTTACTTTAAAAGAATATGTAGCCATGCATTGTTTAACAAAACAAATACACTTTGAGCATCCATTCTAGGCGGCATTATCATTGGTCAAACATGAAGTGGAGTACCACAAAACTAGTTGGAATGTATACATTATTCTGTATGTTCTCTTGATGCATGAGACAAAGAAATACAATAAGCATGAGAAGTATAGAACTGTAGTTTTCTTTTAAAAGCCATTTAATAATCAGTTGTACCCTGCACAACAACAATTAAAAGTATAGTATAGTATAGTATAGTATAGTATAGTATAGTATAGTATCTATATGGACCAGTACATTATTATTATAATCTAGCATATGGTATTTTGTTATATTATGTGCAGGAACACAGTAAGTCTCTTTATGACATGATTGATTCAAATGCATGAGTGATGCTACATTCTATGACACTTATGGCTACAATGTCAATAGGCAAGAAGAAAATTTTCAGTTCTTAAATATGACTCATTGTTGACTGGGATGTGTTGTGGCACCTTTTCTGTCTTCTCTCCTCTCAGACTGAATCCTTCTTTCCCTATCAGAAGCCTTGAGTCTAGTTTTAAATCTTAGGAACCACCCTCCCCCATTTGGAACATTCATTGTGGAGGATAAGGGTGGGGTTTAGATTATTATAGTTGGGTCTGTGCTAAACTGGCTGACTCTCAAATCAAATCGCATGCTGAGATTTTTCCATAATTCTAATAACTGACCTTCAACCTTCCTTGTACCACAAATCCCATGTCATTTTTTTTGTCTTGATTACTTTCTTATTTAATTCTTTTCACAAGTCTCTTACCTCTGGAATTCAAAAGTTGCTTCTGCAACATTATACCCCAATATAGTTATTATCTGGCCTACTGTTTTAGGGTTTCTATTTCTATGAAAAGACACCATGATCATGGAAACACTTATAAAAGAAAACATTTAATTGGTGTTAGCTTACAGTTCAGTGGTTTAGTCCATTATCATCATGACAGGAAGCATGGTAGCACACAGGCAAACATTGTGCTCAAGAGGTAGCTGGGAGTTCTTCATCTGGATTTGTAGGATGCAGGAAGACCTGGCTTGAGCATTTGAAACCTCAAAACTCAACCCTGGTGACATACTTCCTCCAACATGGCCACATCTTCTAACAGTGCCACTCCCTGGTGATCAAACATTCAAATACATGAATCTACATGAGCTTACATCTTTAACGTTCTTTCGACCTAGATTTCCTGCTCACCACCCCTTCTCTGATATGGCTGCTTCTTGTTTTCTAGAGATGAATGCTATTTCCTCCAGCATGAATATCCTACCATTAACCTTAGTGAGGTATATCCTGTCCCCTGTCCTTTCCAGCTGCACTAAACCCTTCTATGTTTAGCTACCAGAAGATGTGACATAAATGATTTAGTTGTATGTGCGTAAAAGAGGCTTATTTCATGAACCAATAGCATGATCCAAGGAATAAAATATTTTGTCAATAACTATTATTACTCCATGATCTCCACATTTGGGCTTAAAAAATCAATCCTTCGCCCAGTGTTGAGAAGTGAGAACCTCAATGCTTCAGGCACGCTGGGCAAGCACTTTAAACACAAACCACATAACAGCCCAGAAAGTCCTTTATTATTTTTAATTTTTAAAGTTAAAATATAATTACATACCCACCAAATGTTTCCTCCCTCCAAACCCTCCTGTATCCTGCAACTGCTTCTTAAATTCATGGCCTCTTTTTCTTGAATTGTTATTGTTACACACACACACACACACACACACACACACACACACTTTCATAAGTATATAAATAAAACCTATTGTGCCCATTTAATGTTGCTTGTATTTATATGATTTCACAGTTGAGCACTTAGTATAGGATGACCAGTTAGGGGGCTCCTTCATCCCTGGGGAAGTCTATTTCTCCCTTTCTTAGCTCTCCTTAGTTGCCTGCAGTTTTTTGTCTAGGCCAAGGATCTTCTTAAGAGTTTCACTTCTGGACACATGCTCCAACTATGTTCATAGCAGCCTTATTCATAATAGCCAGAAGCTGGAAAGAACCCAGATGTCCTTCAACAGAGGAATAGATACAGGAAATGTGGTACAATTACACAATGGAGTACTACTCAGCTATTAAAAACAATGAATTTATGAAATCCTTAGGCAAATGGATGGGACTAGAAAATATCATTCTGAGTGAGGTGACCCAATCACAAAAGAACACACATGGTATGCACTCACTGATAAGTGGATATTAGCCCAAGATACAATCACAAACCACATGAAGCTCAAGAAAAGGGAAGACCAAAGTTTGGGTGCTTCAGTCCTGCTTAGAAGGGGAAACAAAAAACTCACGGGAGCAAATACAAAGACAAAGTGTGAAACAGAGACTGAAGGAAAGGCCATCTAGAGACTGCCCCACCTGGGGATCCATCCCATATACAGTCACCAAACACAGACACTATTGTAGATGCCAACAAGTGCTTGCTGACAGGAGCCTGATATAACTGTTTCCTGAGAGGCTCTGCCAGAGCCTGACATATACAGAGGTGGATGCTCACAGCCAACCATTGAACTGACCACGGGGTGCCTAATGGAGGAGTTAGAGAAAGGACGGAAGGAGCTAAAGGGGTTTGCAACCCCATAGGAACAACAACCAGCCACACACCCCCAGAGCTCCCAGAGACTAAACCACCAACCAAGGAGTACACATGATTCCAGCCACATATGTAGCAGAGGACTGCCTTGGTGGGCATCAATGGGAGAAGAGGCCCTTGTTCCTGTGAAAGCTCGAGGCCCCAGGATAGGGGAACTTGAGGAGGGAGTAGGTGGGTGGGGACACACCCTCATAGAAACCGTTAGAGGAGGGATGGGATAGGGAGATTCAGGGGTGGGGGTGGGGATCGGGAAAGGGGAGAACATTTGAAATGTAGATAAATAAAATATCCAATTAAAAAAAAAAAGAGTTCCACTTCCATATTTCCATGTCTTCTGGTATTGTGTTGGTCCTGGTCCTGTTTAAGCAGCTATGCAGTTAAAGGGTCCTGGGTGAAGCTCCCCTGTTATTTCAAGGAGACATAATTTCACAGCAGATTTTCTGGTCCTCTGGCTCTTCCAATCTTTCCACCGCTCTACCCTGATGTTTCCTGGACCCTAGATGCAAGAGATATGCTGTAGATGTGTTAATTGGCAACCCAGGGAGTCTTATCAGCATTGGGTGAGTGTGCTAATATGACCAAATACCAAAGATATTTGTCATTCGTATATTGGAACATCTGTTGAGTTGGATGCAAATAAAGGACCTCTGTCTAACAAACAATTCTTAGAGTTAATATATGTATGTCAAAGAGCTCAAAAAAATACTGTTTTATAAAATCATTCTTGGTAAAGGCAATTCTTTGACTCGTGTCTAATGAACAAGAAAGATCACAAGACATTGGGGCGCATATTCTAGCACGGAGGTTTGCAGACTTCTATATACAATTCTTTTTAACAAGTTGACTATTTTATTTAATGTCTAAGCACAGTTCACAGAATAGCATTGTTTCCATTTTACAGACAGAAGGACTAGCAGAAGTGACCTGTTTCGATGTGACAATCACCGTGGAGCTATCTTTCACTTCTTTATTATGGCGTGATTCATATGAAGCTAAATCAGGACAGAGGTGGGGGTGTCGAAGTACAGTCCTGCCCTGGAACTACTATGAAGGACCAAAAGGGAGAGTCTTGCATAGTAAGGCCCAAGTATAAAATGATGCTTAGCTTAGGGGTCATATAACACTAGCACGTTAAAATAAGCAGTTCCACCTTACTGTGCTGGGCTCTGGCTTAAATGGACACCTTCAGGATAAGCCAGTGGTTGGAAAGACAGAAAAGAGGACCAGAGAAAGGTTCTATCATGCACAATCACCTTTGTCTTGCCTTCAAAAAAAGACCTGCATTTTAAAAAAAATTATGCAAAGTTTTGCTTGACTACTGATCGTTATGCCTTCCACTGGGAATGTGAATAATTTTTAAACTTTGATTGTTGTCAAACAGCAAAAATGTTCAAAGGAAGAAGCCAGCAGATTATCTCTGAGCCTAAAGAAAAACTTGAAAAAAAATGTCTTGAAGAAATGCATCCTAAAAATTGTTTTTCATCATGGAATCCCAGCTCAATTCCCAGCTGATTAAATTCTGATTATAGGGCTACATTACCTCCAAACAAACAAACAAAAACACAAGGGAAAAATTTAAGTCACTTCGTAAGTAAATATTAATGTGTCAGATAACATTGCTAAACATAATCGTGGAGCAGAAAGAACTTTATTATCAGGACAAGTCAGTACCAAGGAATCTTGGGGAAGAGCTCTGGGTGTAGCTCTGGGTGTAGCTCTGGGTGTAGCTCTGGGTGTAGCTCTGGGTGTAGCTCTGGGTGACTGTTTTCTGTAATACACAAGCTCGCCTCCAGCTTATTTACACGGGGCACCCTCAATAGCAACCTACCGAATAGTTTCTGTGAATATCTGAGGAAATCGAAACAAGGGCGAAGGGCGGGAGTGAGGGGTGGGGGGACAACATCTTCTGAACAAAACATTCTCAAGGATACGTGTTTGCTATTTTGTCTCACGCCTCTCGCCGTTATCACTCTTGTCTGACTCCTTTCCCCTGGCCGGTTCCGTTAATCCTCTCGAGGCTCCTCCCTCCTCTCCCTGGTTCTTTCTCTTTGGGCTCATTAAAGCTGCTGCAATCCTTCCTTCCTTCTGCCCTTCCCCTTTGTAGAAATCTTAGAGACGGGATGTATATTCTGAAACTTCTGAGGGTTTCTAAGTGCCGCTGAGCATGCTCAGTAGCTAAGGGAAGGTTTGTTCTCCAGTAGCTGACCTCATTCGACCTCTCCAGAAATAGATATTTAACTCTCTGAACTCCTGTTTAAGTATAGGATTTGTTTTGGCACTCTCCGTTTTTAAGGTTCAAAGGGAAGAGGCGAGGAGTCCAGGGTCTCACCGCCCACGCAGCCAATGAGAAGCCTGTGGGTGGAGCCTGGCCAGCTCTGGCTGCTGAGGGACTCGCCCCCGGTGGATGCGGTGGAGTTTGAGCTTTGCTGCATCCGTCACTGAAGAACAAAATAAGAGTAAAGGAGACGAGCTGCAGAGCATGGGAGGCTGTGGGGTCTTCTGAAACCTTTGCTGGGCTTTCCGCGGAGCATGAGCTTTTAAAACGGATTCTTTTCAAAGAAACCCATTTGTGTAGCTGGAAAAATGATACACATGCTAAATGCAGCAGCCTATCGGGTGAAATGGACCAGATCCGGTGCTGCTAAAAGGGCTGCCTGCCTGGTGGCTGCGGCATATGCTCTGAAAACCCTCTATCCCATCATTGGCAAGCGTTTAAAGCAGCCTGGCCACAGGAAGGCGAAAGGAGAAGCTTACCCGCCTGCAGAGAACAGAGAAATACTGCATTGCACGGAGATCATCTGTAAAAAACCTGCGCCGGGACTAAATGCAGCTTTTTTCAAACAGCTCCTAGAACTTCGGAAAATCCTCTTTCCAAAACTTGTGACCACTGAAACGGGGTGGCTCTGCCTCCACTCGGTGGCTCTAATCTCAAGGACATTTCTGTCTATTTATGTGGCTGGTCTGGATGGGAAAATTGTGAAAAGCATCGTGGAAAAGAAGCCTCGGACTTTCATCATCAAATTAATCAAATGGCTTATGATTGCTATCCCTGCTACCTTTGTCAACAGCGCTATCAGGTACCTGGAGTGCAAACTGGCATTGGCCTTTAGAACTCGCTTAGTAGACCATGCCTATGAGACCTATTTTGCAAATCAGACTTATTATAAGGTGATAAATATGGATGGGAGGCTGGCAAACCCTGACCAGTCTCTTACCGAAGACATTATGATGTTCTCGCAATCCGTGGCTCACCTGTATTCCAACCTTACCAAACCTATTTTAGATGTCATTCTAACTTCCTATACTCTCATCCGGACAGCTACATCCAGAGGAGCAAGCCCTATAGGGCCCACCCTGTTAGCAGGACTTGTCGTGTATGCCACTGCTAAAGTACTGAAAGCTTGCTCGCCCAAATTTGGTTCGCTGGTGGCTGAAGAAGCCCACAGGAAAGGCTACCTGCGGTATGTCCACTCCCGAATCATAGCCAATGTGGAAGAAATTGCCTTCTACAGAGGACATAAGGTAAGACAGACATTAAAGCAACGGGTGAAATGTGAGACTGTTCGGGCAGCCTCTGCACTGCTAGATGCCATCTGTTGTCTTGTTGACAGACCCACTTTCTGAGCATTTTACAGTAACCCCCTCCCCCACCCCCACCCCACCCCCGGTAGCTAAATCCTGCTAAAATACATGAGCCCCGCTAAATCGCCAGCCAGGAGAGAATTAAAGAGTCCAAACTTCTCTGAAATTTCATGAGAATAAACTGTCTGTTCTTTTTAGAGTAAGTGGTCTTCATAGCCTCTGTTACTCACTCGAGTACAACTGTAATGAATGAGCTCAAAGTCTTTTTCTTAAAACTTAAGCACCAACTTGGTGAAGGGTTCTGTACATTGTGAAGTAAATGCACTTTTAGGAAGTGAGAGTAAACCTTTTTGAATTGAGATGGAGATGTTAGGGGAGTATCCTTTGTCATTCTTTTGTGTTGGGGGTGAGGGGGTGGGGCAGGGGAGATAACTGCTTTCAAAGAAAAAACAGACAGTTTTGCAAGACTGATCAATGAGAGTGGTGTGCAGATCAGGAAATGTAGAGGAGTGTCTAATGAAATGGCCTTTACTTTTACCTTTTGCTGAGGACATAATTTTGACCAAGATAATTAAATTTTGCCTAGGAGAGGAGTAAAAACTAAGATTAGAGAGGACAGGAGTAGGAAGGAGAACTGGGGTGCTATTTTTAAATGGTACGTATCTTCAACAGTTGAATAATTAGCCCAGTTATGTAAAATTGTGGTGTCTTATAGTGGCTTCAGAATGTTGAGAATGATATAAATTGAAAGTGAGGACATCTGAAATACAATACCAATGGTTTGGCAAGATAGAGAGAAGTATTTTAAAATATAGTTTAATTACCAAGCAGAATGGTGTTCCCTTTAAAGCATCAAGAATTATCATTGTTTCTTTCTCAATAGCAGAAGCAATCCAAAGGGGAAAAAATCCAAACTAATTTAGGACCTCTATTCCGACTTGGGATTTGCTTTGTGTGCCGTGTCCTGATTTGTTTTGTTTGTTTCTTTGTTTGAAACATTGAACTCAGTGTAAATTAGTAGATTCTTCACTCAAAAGACAAAATCTGGGAAACTAAGCCAGTTCAAAACAGTATAATTATACACGTTGTGTTTGATTGTGGTTATTTTTGGTGTTCTCATGTGGGTTTAACATGAATTACTTGTATCGTCATAAAATATTATTTAATTTTTACATCTTAAAATTTTTAAATTCTAAAATTATGTTTTTCCCTCCCTCCCTTTCTCTCCCTCTTTCTCCCTCCCTCTCTTTCTTTCTCCCTAACTGTTGAGAATTATACCCAATGCCTTATTATGCTAGCAATGGCTAGCATTCTGACACTGAGCTAGGCTCTTGTCTCATTCATGTGTATTTCAAACAATATTACATGTACCAGATAACATGTTTTCATAAGTAATACTAAATTATGACTAATTCTAATATCTAGTTAGATTTATCAGTTGTAGAAGTGTATCAACAATGGCTATACTAAATACAGCAAAATAGTATATCTACATCATGGAAGAGAATCTTACGCAATGACAATGTTTATTTCCATAGCTCATGCTGGACTTATTCTTATCTTTTTCCCTTTTTAGGTAGAAATGAAGCAGCTACAGAAATGTTACAAGGCTTTAGCTTACCAGATGAACCTGATTTTATCCAAACGTTTATGGTACATCATGATAGAACAATTCTTGATGAAGTATGTGTGGAGCAGCTGTGGACTAATTATGGTGGCTATACCCATTATCACTGCAACCGGCTTTGCAGATGGTGGTAATAATATTCATGCTTCATCTTAAGTAGACACTTAACATGTTTCTCTTGAAGTTGCCATTGTATGTCCCATGTGTTACTGTGTAGACAACTAGTCTCTGTTGTTACCTGTACTCAGAAACAGTGACAGGTTTTAATGTTCAATAATCAGACCACCAGTATGAAAGAAGCAACAGGTGGCTTAAGGAACCTTACCAAGGAGGTCTGTGACATAGTATCTCTAGAAGTCTATCTGGAGCAATTTGAATTATACTGCTCAATGACTTTTCAGTTTACATTTAACCACAAATCAAATCAGTATCTTCAGAAAGAGTATGACATAGGCATACCTCATGGTTTGTTCTTAACATCCCAGAGAATTAAGCATATGTTTTCTTATATGCTTAAAATATAAACTGAGTTTATCCTGATTTGTGATTTGAAAGCTGATTGGCTATTTTAGATAACCAGAAATGCTATTTCAGGGTGCATGTAATCATCCTGGAATGGGTTCTCCTCTATTTGTAGTAATATAGACATCTTCCCATTACATGATTTGGTGATGTTTAGGGGATGGGATTTATCAAACTGCAGTTACCTAATTCGATCCTATCCCTGTCTCTACAGTTTTACCAACATTTTTCCCCCTTTGGGTATAACTAAGAAAGGTAAGGGCAAGAGAGAGAATGTTGTGGTGCTCTTTCTGTATGAAGGTTTGAGTCTTTACTGGCAGGGATGAAGGGGTTACAGTTAGAGTTCAGCTTCCATAGGTTTATATTCAAGAATTCAGCCAAGCGCAGAGCAGAAAATGGAGTCTAAAGCAAAAACAGAGAAAAATCTGTCCATGTCCAACACATACCTTTTATTCTCTACAGAGCTCACTATAACAACTGTTTCCATAGCCTTTGCAACACATGAAGTATTCCAGATAATCTGGAGATATTTAAAGAACATGGGATGATATAAACCCTGTAATCACTCCAGTGATTACAACTTGGCATAGGTAGATCTCAGACTCTTTAGGGTCCCTGAACCAGTCTCCCCTTTTCCCAAAGAATAGCTGTAACTGATGAAGAAGGATTTTCTGTTCTGAAAAAATCAAATATCCCTCCCACTTTAGAAACAACTTGATCAAAAATTTCAGTGAGCCAAAAGCAGACTGTTGAGAGAAACGGAGTTCGATTTCAAACTTGGCCCCAGTCATTCCTACTGAGACTCTCTTAGTCACAGCAAACTCTCCTAAGCCTTGGTTCCTTCTGGAAAAGTAAAACAGGAAAGGCCACTTCAGAGGGATTTGTGGGACAAAACAGAGATGCTTATGAAGGACATAACTGTTGTGCCTGACATGTGGTAGTTGTTATTAGAAAACTGAAGACGCCCGGCGTGGTGGCACATGCCCTTAATCCCAGTACTTGGGAGGCATTTCTGAGTTCAAGGTCAGCCTGGTCTACAGAGTGAGTTCCAGGACAGCCAGGGCTATACAGAGAAACCCTGTTTCGAAAAAAGAAAGAAAGAAAGAAAGAAAGAAAGAAAGAAAGAAAGAAAGAAAGAAAGAAAGAGAAAAAGAAAGAGAAAAAGAGAAAAAAAGAAAACAGAAGACAACACTTAGAATAATCTAGGAGAATTTGGAGTCTTTTATAGTTGTTTACAGTTCAATCTTAATGCCTATAGCTTAAGGTAATAATAAAAACGAGTGAAAATGTAATATTTTTATTTTTTTTTATTTTTTTATTTTTTTTGTTTTTGTTTTTGTTTTTCGAGACAGGGTTTCTCTGTACAGCCCTGGCTGTCCTGGAACTCATTTTGTAGACCTGGCTGGCCTCGAACTCAGAAATCCGCCTGCCTCTGCCTCCCGAGTGCTGGGATTAAAGGCATGCGCCACCATAATATTTTTATTTTTAAAGTTACTTCAGTGGTTTAGTTCATTTTTATTTTTAAAGAATGTCTATTTGAGTCATTATTAAGCTAAATATGTTTGTTTAGGGGAACTGTGACCTGTCGGTACTTCTTTGTGTAGAGCACTAACCTCTTAACGAGCATATTCCACAAGTAAGCTGCCAAATGGGAGCTGTGCAGATGGAGTTTTATCTGCTTTTATGTGTTCACATTTATCAAGAAATCATTTGAAATTTCTATTGTAAAAGATACTCTTAATATTTAAGACAAAATCCTTTTGTAATGTAAAGAAAGAACTATTTTTCCAAAGGAATTTTTACAGTTAAAAAAAAAAGGAGAAGAAACTACTGAGAAATGCACACCCTTAAGATTTGCTAGGAAATTTGGCAAAATATAAAATAAAAAGTTATTTCTTAAACTAATAACATTCATCAAAAGGTTCCATATCTAATCTACATTAGATACAATGCCTACAAGATTATACTACAATGCCGTTGGCAGTGTCTGGTCTTATTAGAAACCCCTGGTGTAATCCACACAGAATAGAGAAAAAAATGCAGCTATTAATGGTGACAAATTAACCCCACAGAGGTTAGTAAGACGTAAACATGTATACCATGAAACCAACTAGCTCACTTACCAAGAGGTAATGAGGTGTCTAAAAATAAATCCTACAAACACTGATAATACCAGCTGGGGAGGTGGGGGGAGAACATCTGATGATTCAACTGAAAGTGAGACAAAGCATCCTGTAAAAGCTCATTCCAAACAACATCTTGCAGATGTGGGCAACTGAAGAGCCCCACAGAAGACAAAGGGACCCATCTGCGGAAGGATACTTGAGAGTGTTTCAAAGTCTGTAGAAATGAAAGTTGCTGTGAGCGAACATGTGCTCAGGGTACTAAATATATCTGACTCCTAGTGACCTCCTCAAATGACAATACCATTTCACTCAGTGAAAATGATTTTTTCCCCCCCGCATACTGAGATCAGTTTCAGGTTTCAGGCCTAGGAATATTAGAGAATATTATATCATATTCTCTAATCTAGTCTTATATTTTAATTTAAGGCCAGGTCTGGTGGTGCAAGCCTTTAATCCCAGCACTCTGGAGGGAAAGTCAGGTGGATTTCTGGAACATCCTGAATCTACAAAGCGAGTTCCAGGACTACTAGAGCTATGTAGAAAAGGCCCTGTCTCAGAAAATAGACATAATTTAAACTTAATCACTTAGTTGCCTCTTGTGTTACAGATAAAATAATCGCATGATACTTTATTTCGAAGCATAAGAAAGAGGTGGGGGAAGGGGGTGCAGGAGTGTGGTGCTGGGGGTACAGTGAGTGAATCAATGGCTAAGACACTGCCCAGTGGTTGAGATCTCTTGCTGTTCTTACAGGGAACTGGGGATTAGCTGCCAACCCCTCTGTTGAGTAGCTCCAGGTGTTTGTATCCCTAGTTCCAAGGTTCCTTTTCTAGTCTGCATTGGCAGCATCTCTCGTCACAGGCACAGACCTGCCTGCCCATACATACATACATACATACATACATACATACATACATAATTAAAAATATATAATAAAAGTTTCAAAGTATGAATCAGAGTAGCAAAGAGAAAAAGAGGATAAATAATATCGAGGGAGAAATGGGTTTGGGGTGGGGATAGAAAGAGAGGAGGGGAAACCTGGGCCTGATGGAATAGTTCACCAAGTTTTGGGGGGACTATATAAATGTATAGGCCTTAGTTCTCTTAACTGTGTGGATAATGGTACTTATCACTCAGAGCTGCTGTGAAGTTATAATGTACAGGTATGCTTTGAAATAGCACTTTGTGAGTAGTAGAAAATCAAGTGCTGGTTCTTGTTAGTGTTTATTATGTTCCCAGCCTGTGGGTTCCGGAAGAGAGTGCTCAGGCTTAAAGGCAGGCAGTTTTGCTTACTAGTGACCCTGAGAAAGTCATTCTTCTTTTCTGGGGTTCAAATCCCTCCTATCCAAAATAGGGAACGTTGGCAGGTTTGTCCTAAGGATCAATGCTAAGCGTAGTGTGGCGCCTGCTCCTATGAAGTGGTTAGTGGCCATTTGCTGGTGTCATTAATGTTGTTGAAGGGGACAAGGAACTAGGAAGTGAGAAGTAGGAACTGTTTGGGTCAGTGGTTCTCAACAGGACCCCTTTGGGACCTGAATGACCTTTCACTGGGGTCACCTATCCAACAACCTGCAAATCCAATATTTACATTACGATTTGTAACAGTATCAAAATGACAGTAGTAGCAACGAAAATAATTTTCCGGTCGAGGGTCCCCACAACATGAAGAACTGTGTTCAAGGGTCCCAGCACTAACAAGGTTGAGAATCACTGGGTTTGGAGGGAGAATCTCTATGATTTTTATCCACGGGAGAAAAAGATAAGCAGCTCGGATGCAGATTGTCCTGGGTCACCCCTTTACAATGTCAAGTGAATGTTAGGATAGACTACTTATATTTAAAACAAAAATTACTTCTAATTTTTTAGAAAAAAATTAGGCAGGCTGTTTTTTCCCTTCAGAAGAGGGCCTCATTGGCTCTAATCTAGAGCTCCTGGATTATCTAACTTCACACAGGAGCCATAGGGTTGGGAGACACTATATAACTCCTGGCATCCTGCTGCCTTTCCTCCTGGACCCACAGTGACCACATTGAAACTAGCTCTGTAAATTGACAGGAGGAACTGAGGAGCCAGTCACTGAAAGGGAAACATACACTGATTTGATTATTCTTCTGTTTATCACTTTAAGGCTACGTATCCCTTTCTCTGTACTAAGAGAAAGATAGACTACAGAGGGAAACGTGTTAGTGGTGACTTTGTTCTCCACCAGAGAGTCAAGTCGTGCTGAGAAATGAATAGGTGAGCAGTTTAGATCACAGATTCATATGTGACACTAAGAGATCTGGCCTTATCAGAGAGGTCAGGCAGTTGAGGGCTACCTGCAGGACTAACGTTACTGGCACCTGCTTCCATGATGCCTACAAAAGAACAGGGCAGTTTAAAAGTTACACACTGTGGCAAGATACTTATTTTGTTGCCCAAAGCATGGAGAAAACCCAGAAGGCATTAACCTGCCAAAGCGACATGGAAGCTATAATTTCATATCAACCTTTATCCCTCTGTGTAATTGTTTCTTTCTTGACAGAGGTTACCAGTGAAAGGTAAACCCCTTTTAACCCAGATTCAGAAAATCCAGCAATCAGGTTAGCCAGATGGTCAAAACCCAAGCCTTTTCTTAGTTTTAGCTCAGGCAGAACTCACTATTTTGGTAGCTGGTTGAGAATCCCATAGGACTTCTCTTTTTGTTAAGTGCTTCTTACTTTGCATTTAAATATATTTTGGAAGTAGTGTCGAGCATGTGCTACACCTGTAACCCTGGTACCCAGGAGGACGAAGCTGAGGATCACAAGACTATGCCAGTTTGGATTACAGAGTGAGAAGAATCAAATGTATAAATTTCAAAGGACTGACAGAGAAGGGCATGTGATTCAGCTGAGCTAAAGAATGATGAATGTTTGGGAAAGGAGAAAAATATCAAAATTATGAGGGCCAGATCTGTTAAAGAAACCATGCCATATATTTTTGTACTGTTGTTAATAGGTTGATGTAAGTATGTGGGCATATGGTGTATATATGTGTTTGAACGAGCCTGTGCATATGTGCATCTGAGTATATGTGTGAACATTGGTGCGTGTGTATGAAGACCAGAAGTCAATGTCAGGCATCTCTTGAGATACCTCTCCTCTATTAGTTTATTTACTTTTAATTTTTAAAATAATAGGTTTTATCATTTAAAAATATCGTGTGTGTATACATACATTTATTACTGTGTGTGTCACTGTGTATTTATGAATGCAGGCAATTATATACCACATCATGCATGTGGAGGTAAAAAGACAGTTTTGGGGAGTTGGTTGTCTCATCCCATGTAGGTTCTGGGGATCAAACTCAGGAATTAGGCTTGGTAGCAAGCGACTTTACCCACTGAACTATCTCAACAGCAACCTCTTCCCCAACCTTTCCTCTTCTTTTAAACCCAAGACTCATTGATTTTTGCTGGCTGGCCAGTTTGCTCCAGAGACCCTCCTATTCCTCCAATGCTAAAGTGAGCACCATGCCCAGAGTTCGTTTAAACAGTAGGGGTACAGGAGGAAGTCCACACTTGGGTCCTGACACCCACACAGAGGGCACTTTACTGAGTCACTGTTGCAGCTCCCTCAAGTGAGCACTTCCACTGAGACTGTCACACTGTAACACTGAGTTGTTACACAGTTGTAATAGTTAGCAGGAGGGTGGATACAGGAAAAGTGGAAAGGAGGCTGGATGGAAATAACCTAATAGATTTATTTGTGCTAACTATTCTAAAAATATACTGCAAAAGGAAGCTTCTAATAAAAGCCAACACACATGTGGTATTTATTATATTTAATAATATAATAATTAAGTATAGATCTAGGAAATTGCTGATAATTATAAAATGTTATTATTTTAGTCATCATTTAATTGATATTAAATAAGACAGGTACTTGGGGGAAAAAAAACTCAACAGTTCTGTGATTTTTCTCGTAGATCTGGAGGATGGTCCAAAGCAGGCTATGGTTAGCGATCGGACAGAGGCCTTTACCACTGCCCGGAACTTACTGGCCTCTGGAGCTGATGCAATTGAAAGAATTATGTCTTCATACAAAGAGGTATTCTAATTTCTTGCAGATTTTCTTAAAATATGAGTGCATCTGAAAATAAAGCAAAGTGTAAATTATAAAATATGCATGCACAGCAATTTTAGAAGCAGGTTTCTTCCCCTGCCCCCCTTTCTCTCCATCTCTCTCCCTTCAAAACTGCCAAGTGTATAACTGATGTCAAGGGAAGCAACTCTTAAGTGAGGTGTTTCTTATTCCTGCTCACAAGCATGACTTTTCTTTCTCTTAAATGAAGAGGAAAACAATTGTTCTTGTGTGGCGTTGAGGGCCCATTCAGACTACATTCAGACTCCATCCTTTACAAATTCTATGGTCTCCTCAAGCTTCTTGTCTGTCTGTATCCCTGGTCCGGTACTTGTAAATTGGAGTCGAGACTTTGTAGGGTGTTGAAAGTTCATAATGTGGGGTACTTAGGTCAATGCATCTCAAGGCTCGATGGCTGTTAGTTAATAATACCAGCTTTCTATCTTGCACACTCTGTTCATCCTCCATTGATGAAGTCTCGCCAGTAACACGATTCTGCTTCTTCTACCCGTCTTTGAAGCATCTGGATGGGCTTCTCTGTCTCTCTCACATCACTACAATATGGTTCTTTCCCCTGAATCCAACCCTGAGCTCTCTGAGAGGGGCTGTGATACTCATCTTTCTATTTCTACTATCCATTTTAATACTTAGGTATGTGGCTAATAAATATTTTTTAAAGAATAATGAAAAAAGGCCTGTAGCTACCACTAGGTTAAGATCAAAACGACTGGGCAATTCAGATATTTCTAAAATTCTACTAATTAATTTGGGAGGTAATAAAACCAAATGAATTGCTAGAGTACCACTGTAAATTTATCTCTTAAATTAACTCAAGTACAGAATGTGATACTGTTTCAAAGTTTCTGAGTTTCTTACAGAACTGATATATTGAATTGGATTTTAAGTTTCACCATAAAACCAATGGTTCAGTACCACTTACTGAAAGTACCCATATTTTAAAAATTCAAACAGTAATTTTAGTCATCTGAAGACCTAGTTTTGGGGACAACTTTTTCCATGTAGTTCATTTTAATATTGAAATTATTATTATTTTAAATTATTATTAAAATTAAAGGACATAAACATCACCCAATCTCACTTCTCAACATGTTATGTCACAGAAGGACTGCCACTTAACCATTCTAGATTATCTTCAGTGATAAAAATGACTTTATTCTAACTTTTCTTTGAATTTAAGAATGTGCACTCTTACAAGCCTTGTGCTAAGCCAGGAAAAGAAATCATTGCATCTTCTCTACTAGCTCCAGGGGAGCAGAGTTTCCTTTTCATTCAGGACTTGACATTCTACCACAAACCTTTGGTGTCCCAAAGCACTCTGTCTTATGCTCTTAGCTTTTAGAGGCATTCCTGTGTCCACCCTAGTCTACTTACCCATTGCCTCCTGCTCTTTTTTTAATCTCTCAGTAATCTTTGGGGTTTTGTTGTTGTTTGTTTGTTTGTTTGTTTGTTTGTTTTCTATGCCAGTATTTATGTTTGCCCAATGTGCTACTTGGTTTATGTCAACCTGACACAAAACTGGACATAACTGGAAAAGGGGAAATTTAATTTAAACAATACCTCCAATAAGACTGGCATGTAGGTTAATACTTGATGTGGAAGGCCTAGGCCACTGTGCGTGGCTAGTGCCACCAGCTACTTCTGAGCAGGTCCTGAGTTGTATAAGTACACTGAGCATGCCATGGGAACAAGCCTGTGGACATCATTCCTTCATGGCCTCCGCTTCACTTCCCGCCTTGACTTTCTGCCCTGACTTCTCTCAGTGACAGAGTGTGACCTTTGAGCTGTAAGATGGAGTAAACTCTCTCTGCCTCAGGTTGCCTTTGGTTATGGTGTTTGACCACATCAGTGGAAATTCTAAGACACCCAAGTTTCTTTTATATCTGTATTTTGTTAAACCATCCCTCTTTTTGCCTCTACTTAAGAGCTCAAAACTTTCAGATAACATCTCAGAAGTCGTCCTTTAGATAGCTCTAACATCAAAATACACCAATACATGGTCAAATTACAGCTTTCCGTCAAAGGCCTGTGACACTTTATGCACAAAGAGCTCTGTGGCCATCTGCCGGCTTCAGTGGGTTAATCTACATATGACAGTAAGGAGGAGACTTCTTTTATGACACGCATACTTAACGGTGTCAGGTTCCCAGTTCTTTTGCTGAGGCAAATGATATGGATAAGACAAGTCACCTTTCCCAGTCCCCCCTCCCCCACAAAAGCAAGCTGTTCTGGAATAATCGAGAAACAGCAGGAGCTTGACCCAGATGGACAGCTGGCGGAACCAGAGCAAAGCATCTTTCTGTGGAGCTTTGTGAACTAAAGCATCTATCTCATAATCTTAGCTAGAAAAAAAAATCATGTATTTATAGTTTTCCTTGAGCATTTAAATCACATTTGGCTTGAAAAGAAGCTACAATGTGGGGCTAATACTGAGAAGATCCAGGAGCCTCTCACCAGGCTCACTTTCGCAACCTGTGCCCTCTAGCACATATAGTCTTCTGCCTAAACAGGAACTTTGGCAATATTTGGGTTAGAGACATTCATTTTTAAATAAGAAAAAGGAAGTATTTTTCTGCTATTTACAGTATTCATATCCACATGTGCCTAAACACACAGGCTTATTGATGCTGCTTATGTTTTTAGGAAAAAAATGCTTCGGTTTATATTTGGAGCCTACACATATAGCTGAACGAAATGTTTGCTTTTGAAAGTGTAATAGTAATAGTGTAACTAGTATTAGTGCTAGTGTCATTTTTCTGTTTCAAGTTTTTTAATAGTTTTGCATATCTGTGGAGGCATGAACCTCGGGCTTCATCAATGCTAGACAAATGTCCCACCTCTAAAACAGATAGGTACACAGCCTGATGGTCTGTTTTAAATAGGAAAAGGAAGTGAGGTGGGATAGCAATGCAAGCTTTCAATCCTAGGACTTGGAGGCGGGCAGGCAGATCTCTGCAAATATGTGGCCAGTCTGAACTACACGGTGAGACTCTAACCAACAAAAGCAAATATAAAGCAGGCCAAATAGAAAATGCGACTGAAAGGCCCTCGTTACTCATTAATATACAAACGCTTTTCATTTCCCTTTGAACACTAAAGTAAATCAATGCTTTTGTTTTATAACTCCAATGACACTTGTACCAATGTCTTCCTTTAGTGTCCCAATAAGGCTCTTCAGTCATCTGATATATTGGCTTTGTTTTTGGTTTTATTTTGACATATACAACAAAGTGGAATCTTTAGCAACAAATCAGGAAGCTTACATATCACACATATTTTTAAAAAATCGTTTATCATGGCTCTCAACTCATTCTTTCTATGTTGATTTTAGATCACCGAACTAGCGGGTTATACTGCTAGAGTATACAATATGTTCTGGGTCTTCGATGAAGTGAAGAGGGGCATTTATAAGAGAACTGTCACTCAGGAACCTGAAAACCATAGCGAGCATGGGGGTAACCCGGAACTACCCCTCAGCGACACCCTGGCCATCAAAGGTAATTAACTTCACGCTTTGGGTTTGTTCTGTTTTATGTTTGTCTGTTTTGTTAGTTGTTTTTGACATGTTCATTACAGGTTGTTGTCATTTTATGAAAAGAACTAAAGGTTTCCTCTTTAGGAAAGAGCTTTTAGTAGTTATAAGAAACTAGCATTTAAATGATGAACTTATTTAAACAGCAGTATCTGTGTTTAGTGTTGCAATTGGTGTTGCAATGATGAATAGTGGAACCCTAAAGAAACAGGAAACATTCTCAGGAAACTGTTTGCAGTGGGTTTGCAGACAGCACTCATGGCTGAGTGAACTGTCTGCTTTAAAATTTTGAACTAATAAATAGAATTAGTGTTAGTGCTATATTGCTTCTCATTACTCTATGTTTCTAAGTGTTTATTATGTGCTGAAATATATTGCTTCTTGATACCTTTCTTGGACAGTGTATTTTTTTTCTCTTGTAGGAAATAAAGGAACAGAATAACTCTAAACAATGTGACTAAGTTATATCAGATACAGTTTATGTCTAGTAAGATAAAGATACTGATATTTGATTATAAAATTATTTTTATCAGAAAGATTTTCTAAATAGATTAAAATTATAGATATTTAATTGACTTCATGTATAATTATTTTTTCTATGACTTACCTGTGTGAATTATTTTTGTGATAGAGTTTGCCCATTTTGTTGTATTATTCTTCCAGTTAATTAGAAGAAATAATGAGCTAGCCTTTGTAACTTAAACTGTTCCTTGATTATAGGGACAGTTATTGATGTGGATCATGGAATCATTTGTGAAAATGTTCCCATAATTACACCAGCGGGCGAAGTGGTGGCTTCCAGGCTGAACTTCAAAGTAAGATGATATTCAAGAATCTTCTGATTGTTGGCCTCACACTAATAGAAAGCAACTCAGAATTCATGTACCTTATGTTAAATGCTTGGAGAGGAACGTGTGGAAAGGGAAAATCCAAAAGGTATGCACAGTGGCTCAGTTGCAGAAGCAGTAACTCCCTCAGAAAGCAGAGTAAAAAGAGAACCAAATGATCTCTCCTGCTTTGGTGTCAGATTGAAAATCAAATTACAGCACACTGAGAGACATTCAACAAAGCTCTGGGGAACAGGAACTTGTTATCTGGGAATGAATTTTAACTTTTTATATAGGTTGTTAAGAAATATATAGTACTATATACTTTTACATGCTTTCTGAAATATTATCATTCCCCAGAGGTCATTATCCAATTTAGTTTTATTTATACGTGTTTTCTAACTTTAATTTTGACTTTAAATGATCAGAAGATTCATGGATTCAACTCTAGTTTTTGATTCTGTTGAAAATAATGCATTTAATAACCCGTATCTTAATTACAAAAAAAAGAGTGCAAAAACACTTTGTAAACCCAAGGCCCTGGTTTTAAAGCTTCTTGAGATGTAAACATATACATTATACTAAGTATAAAATGGCTAACATGCTGTTAGTTAGTAGTAGTAGTAGTAGTAGTAGTAGTAGTAGTAGTAATAGTAGTAGTAGTAGTAATGACATAAGTAACTTAGTATTACTTATGTCGTTGTGTCAACACACAGACAACTTGAAAGGAAGTATTTAGTTGGCTCCTGGGTTCAGATTTATTTGGGATTGAGCTATCTCAAGGCTTTGAGAGTGAGACATAGCTGAACATCTGCCAGGAACAATTTGAAAGGAGGGTCCTTACTGCAAGCTGGGCAGTAAATGCAGAAAGAGAATCTGTGTTAGGCCAAGGTACAGACCAAGCACACATGCCTACTTCTTGCAAGTAGGACTCATATCCGAGACTTTCCACCACCTTCCAAAAATGTACCAGAAATTGGAGACTTAGTGATCAACACGCGATCCCATGGAAGACATTTCAGATTGAAACTGTTTGAGCTATGATGAAGGCATTCGAGCTATGTTTAATCAAAGGCATGATCAGGCCCCATTCAAATTATGAGCATCACAATACTAATGATTTTGGAGTAGATCTTAGCCTAGGATCACTTATTTGAGATATATTTGTGATCAAACAGGCTTACTGGAAGTTGAGAAGAGAGGCTGGGATGCGTTGAACACCGGGAAATCCTGTGTATAAATTGAAGAGGAATTGTTCACTCCGGATTTATTACTTGATTATAAACCTGTAGAATACTTTTATTATTAGGATATGACATGAGAGCCAGTTAGCTACTTGTTGCAAATACTATTAATAGTTTAGCAATTTAGCAGCGGATGTAGCTAAGGGGATAAAGTACTTACCTGGCGTGCAAAGCTTGAGTTCAGTCTTCACCCTGAAAAACAAAGTAACCAACTCTAGTTTTGTTGTTTTGCTCCCTTTAGGTAACATGATACTAGTTCTCATTGCTTTAGTTTTTAAATAAATAGATGACAAAGCTTCAATGTTGCCATCTTCTAATCATGGCTCTGTAGAACCATCAAACACTGAAAAAAAACTCAGAGCTAAGTCTCTTTTATAAAATAAGCAATAATCCAGTGGGAGACTCTTACAGACTTTTAACATACCATGAAGATGTACATTGTTATAACACACTGTTTGCCATTACTTTTGTCTTCAGAGCGTGTATTTTAATTTCCTTCAAATAGGTTTTTTAAAAAAGTTGTGCTTTTTCAGTGTTGATTGGGAAATACACTTTTTAAGGAAACAATATTTATCCTTTTGTTGGTCTTCAAAATTAAATTTATAACTTATGGGGAAAAAATCCAAAGTGTGAGATTTTCTTTTGCCTCCCACTCTATCTATACTGAAGTTGTGTTAAGAAAATATTATCAGAATTTACTGAGACGTTATGTTGGGAAAATACTAATATGAAAAAGTCTTCATTTATCAATTTTAAAGTGTTAAATTTCTAAAAATTTATTTATTCCTGATAGGAATCTATGCTTTAAAAATATTTTATGAGTGTACTGCTCACTGTGGCATGTATCTTCTAAACTCTTTTGTATAGTACTTAGGTGTCTATCAAATTAATCATTCATATCAAGAAGTCTAGTGGAAGAGAAGAAGAATCCTTTGTAGCTTCTCCCAGGACATTCTAGAATACTAGCAATTCATCATTATCTTTGACTTTTGGCATTGTGTCTTCCATGCACTGGAAACTTGGGGGTTTATATCCATTCAATGGAAAGACATATGCATAGACATCCTCTATTCAATAGAAAGATAAATGCGTAGACATCCTCTATTCAATGGAAAGATAAATGCGTAGACATCCTCCATTCAATGGAAAGATAAATGCATAGGCAGACATCCTGTAGATTTCTATCTCTTGTCCTCTCATCCTATCTTAATTTTTGGATCACTGATTATAAAACAAATCAAATTTGTAAGCCGAGTTCCTGCCCCTTGCTCTTGTGGTGCCCTGCAAGTCTGATAGAAAGGCAACCTCTCCACCCTAACAAACAGAATGCAAAGTCATGAAGTCTAACTGTTATCTAAATTTAATAGATAACTAAGACAAATGATAAAGGAGAGATTCTGATTAGTGATTAATAAGTAAATTTGTTTTATGAATGAATAATCTATGAATATGATCTCCACTTACATAGAGAGGGTGAGTATTTTATGTGTATACATTCTTCCTAAATATCCGTAGGAGATGGGTTCCACAACACCTAAATCTGATAATATTCACCTGGGCAATTTTATACAGAAAAAGATTCTGTACATATTTGATACAGATGCAACCTTTCTTTTCTTCACATATTTTCAATCTTCAGTTGGCCGACTCCTCTGAAGTGGAGTCCTGAATATGGAGACTTGACTATGTGTTTAGGCTCCACCCTAGGTATATGCTACACTACAATTCCCGCACTTTCCTCTCTCTTGGTTTCATAAGCATTTATTTTTAACATTTGTGAATGAACCAGACTTAGAATAATATTTTCTTTCTTATGTGCTTCTGTGATTTTACAGCATTTCAGACACTAATATAAAAATTAAGAACCCAGCTGGGTCCTTGGATAAATGTGCTTTTTAGTATATTCAACTTTCAGTTGCATTGGATTTTATATAAGATTTATTACATAGTAATATAAGTAAAATAAAATCTAATTTTAATTTAAACCTTATGATTAGTTTTTCTTTCATGTGTAGTTAATTTCTCTATATGTGTGTAGATTTAAAAGATCTCAGTTGAAGTGTTGTAGAGCCAGTATTTTTTCTAAAAAGATTAATTTTTTGAAATTATTTTATGCTACTTTTAGCTTCAGAGAATAGCCAAAGTTAAACTTGAAGTTCCAATTCTGATATATTTTATTTTTCTTTCCTAACCAAAATTATCATATGATTGAATGTTTTTAAATCATTTTAAATGCTACCAGATGAAATAATTCATCAACTATCACAGCATATAATTTTATTTCTGACCTTAGGTGGAAGAAGGGATGCATCTCTTGATAACTGGTCCCAACGGTTGTGGGAAAAGCTCTCTCTTCAGAATCTTAAGTGGGCTGTGGCCTGTGTATGAAGGAGTCCTTTATAAACCACCTCCCCAACATATGTTCTATATTCCACAGAGGTAAGAAACTTTTTATATCAAATTAAAACAGTTGTTTCTGTTCTTAAGTTGTGTTCATTTCTCAGGCTCTTTGGGTTACGCTCACTTAAGGGTATTTTCATTTAGAGAAACTGGTGTGGGGATAAGGTTGAGTTATTCCATGAGTTCCGTCTTACTGTTTTGTCTATTGTAGATTCTGGGTCAATGCCACTTCTTGTAGTATTCAGATCTGACAGCATGTTGAAAATATTCAAAGACTTCAGATGTCTTAGGAAAAAATACATGGCTCCAAGGAATAATTAGATGTCATATTGTCATCTTACAGATAAAACTATAGTACTCTGGTTCTGCTCAGGTCTTTGCATCATGCTACATGTCCTTATATGTCCTCAGATTGTTCATTCGTGCCTCACGGCCTCCTTAAGGTCTTTACTGTGATTATGCTAGCTAACTACCTTAACTAAAACTGCATTAAGAGTAAGATAAGCATGGAAGAGCACATTGTTCTCCCCAAAATCTTTGATCATCTTCCCTCATAACAACACAGAAGTACCTAAACACAAAGTTATATTGTTGAGAATTGGCGTATTTATTGTGGTGAGAGAAAGTCAACTGTAAATGAAAAAATAGTTCCTTTGATCCAGAGATTTCTCTGAGTGTCAACCAGGTTCAATAGACACATTATACATATTCTCTCTGGGTCATCCTATGTGTCACCAGGGGTTAAGCAGACAGTCACAGTGTTCCCCCTGGATCAGAGGACTGCTCTGAGGTATGTGACGAGCATCTAGGATGGGACTGTAAGGTTGGAGCACCAGTACAGGTCACACTGGGGCTAGGCAACATCACACACTTTAGTCCCTCTCTTTGTTGGTACACGGTGCTACCATTCCTCAGTTGGTGTGAGTTTTAGACCATAGCAGCAATTGGGCTCTGTGAATTTATTCTCTTTCAAATAAGACTCACAATGGAGACAGCAGAATGCTATCTGGTGTACAGGAACATTCAGAAACGTGTTAGCCAAAAATGTTAAATACGAGCAATATTGTTGGCACCTGTGTCTAACACAACTAGAATGCCATGGGATACCAGAAGCAGAATGGCATGGGATACCAGAAGCAGAATGCCATGGGATACCAGAAGCATTGTTTCTTTTCTGTCCTTCCAGAAACCTTGGTTTTATCACCTCAGTTTAAGCTTTACAAATGAATATAGTAAGTAGCATTATTTTAGTTTTGTACTTAAAACTATAACACATAGAACCGTGAGAAGAACGGTCTCTAAGAAACGTGTTCTTGATGAAAATAAAGGTGTATAGAAAAGCCTATGTTTTACCCTTTAGATATTTCATGTACTATATGGATGAAACAGTTCTTGAATATATATGTAGTGGCAGAAGTTTTCCAAGAAATGGGTAGGTTTATGAAACTGACCTTTAGCCTCAGAGTGAACTAACCATGATATTTTACAATACACAGAAATCGTTAGGAAATTTTGTCTTATGAAATGTAGTTTTGCCTAGGCAAAAATGTCAACTCCAACCTAGTTAAGAAACAAATAATCAGGAGTAGGCTGTATTTTAGTTTTTAAATGAGTTTGCTTAAGTCAGTTTACCTTAAGTATATGCATCTAGAAGTATGGGGAATTAAATTTATACTTAAAATTTTACAGCGTCCCATTACTTCCATTTTTGCTTAACATTTACTTAAAACACAAGCGTAAACTAAGAAAATCCAATTGGAGCATTTATTTCTAGTATTCTGAATGCAAGTGTTTTTTATTTTTTTTCAAGTAAATTCTGAAATGATCACGTACAATTTTATGACCTCTTTAAAAATATGTAGGTAAATGATCCTAGATGATCACATAAATGATTTCTGTGATTAATTTTTTTCACTGCTTTTTACTACTCTCTAGCAACAGAATGTAAGATCACTACTACTGAAGTCCAAGTATGAAATCTGTAAGTCATTAAACAGACTTGAGACTTAATCACTATGACTGAAGTATTTCTCCGTAGAGGATGGATCTCCTTATGCATCGATTAAATGCAAAATATACTCTTCTTTTCACTGGGGTGAAAGCTGTAGGTTTTATGAGAGCAGGTTTCTTATGTTGTGTAGTAAGCAAAATAACACTATTCAGGAAGGAGTCAGCACTTGGCGGTTACCAAACTTACACACACAGAGACCGAAACAAAAATGCTAGCCTCTGGCTCAAGTTGTAAATTGGGAAACATGAATTCCTGAGAAATTGTGAAATCTCCCCAGCACTTCCCCAGTTGGTGTCTTCTAATGCTTTAGCAATGTTAATAATAAGAACCAGATCTTTAGAAATCTGAGCTGTTGTAAAAGAATACAGAGTTGTTCTGTATAAATTGAGTTCAAATCATTTTCCCTCGCCCCGTCTCTTCTGGGACAGAATAGAGAAGCTGGAACATCTGTAGGATTGAAGACAGAATGCTTCCGCTCAAATGTACATTAGGCATTATCCTTCTGTAGGATGGTGAGTGGGAGGATGCGGGGCTTTGCTCGAATAGAACCTTTTCTGGCATTTCCAAGAGACCAAAGGTCCTGCGCAAGGTCACTGCACTCCTTAATCGGGTGGCTGCCGCCCATCACCCCTGCTGGATCAGCTCTGACTCACTGGAAGCACCTTCCACTTGGGTATCTCCTGAATCATCCTGTCAACTCTTGGTGTATTTTCTCTTATTCCCAGGCCTCTGAGGATAAGCTTATGACCCCTCTGTTCTTGCTTTCATTCCTCAACTAATCTATAGCCCATTACTCCCTCACTAATAGCTTGGAGAGTTTCTGTCTGCCTGCTGCTGTCACAGCCCCCAAAGCCAGAATTATGTGTTTGTTGAGTTTCCTCGGTAATCAACTCTAACAACACACTAGCAATCCTCAGAGTGGGAAACTGAGAAATGGGACTTTGGAGAACATATAGGAAATGTAGAGAGGAGGGAAGAAGGGCAGACTGGCAACCTTCCCTTCCCTTCACGCTGCTTTAGTTAAGCAACCCTCAGAGGAACATCTGTGCTTCACACTCCCTTCTCGGCAACCTAACCTGCAGTCCTTCAAATGTCCCTTCTCTCACTCTTCTTACTTGGAAGAAACCTCTCTGGAGAGGAGTGTTAACGGATCTTCCTACTACTCAAAACCACATGTCCACATAGTACATCAAACAGTCAGAGAGATTCAGTCCTCCTATGATCATAAATCAAAATGTGCATAAATTCTACCCATCTATAACCCTGAGTCTTGGGAAATAAAACCTAAGCAAAATGAGAGAAAGAATGCACTTATAAGGATTGTGTTAATTGCCATAAACTTCCTAGGATGGGTAGTGCTGGCGTTGAATCCATGGCCTCAGGCTTGCTAAGCATTCACATGCCCAATGAGCTTTACCCCAGAACTGAATGACTGGCCGACAGATTTCCATTCTATTGGCAAATCTGCCCATCATCTTACACTATGAACCATCTGTCCGGTTTGTTACTTGGGCTGGGTACGCTGCCTAATCCCCCTTTGTGATGGATAAATAACTGTCAATTAACAGCTCTTTTTTTTTAAAGGAAATTTCTGAAGCAGTGAAGAGGGCTCAGTAGACTAAGGTTGATTTCCTTGCTTTATAAGTACTAGATACAAAAAGTTGAATGACATAATTTTTGTTGTCGTAAATACCTCTTTTTGTTCAGTAGCTGTTGTTTTGCTAAAAACCACAAGAGTATTAGGAATGGTGTTATGCATTCAAAACTCAAGTCTTGAGCTTGCTGTGGATGAAAAAGCACAGTGACATGATTGGTTCAACCTGTGCATGTTTCTATGATTGACAGTGAGTGTTCATGATTTGCTCTGCCTTCGTTTTGGCCAGAGAGCCACAGGAACGGAATATAACTCTTCAATCATACACTCCCCATAGCTTAGAGTTAAAAGGGTTGCTGGATGTTTATCCATGTTGTCCAGTTAAATTATATAATTTAAAATTCTCATCTTCTGTTTATTTAAATCATTCTTGTTACTTTAATTTATTTAGAGCTATCTGTGCTCAACTCAGGAAACATTTATCATTTTGGGTTATTGTTCCAGGTATGCTGAGAACAAAAGTAGGAATTATTCTTTTCAGTGTTCTCCCCCTTTTTCTTCCTTTTATTTAAATACAGAATAATCAAAAACCAGAGAAATCTAACAATGAATTATAAAAAAAAATCATATAGTTCAATGTTAGCACAGAAAAACTGAGAACATAGTGAAGATTTTTTTAAGTAGCTAAAATGTTTGGAATAACTAATAACTATAAAATTTAGTTATTGGGGTGGATTTCACCTTAAATACTCATACTATGAGAGTTAATAGTTTTCTAAATAAGCATATATGTAAGATTTCACAGAAAAACAATTACAATCTGTTGCTAAAATTCCTTCCCAGGAGGAGCAAAATTTATTTCAGGGGTATGTATTTCAGATATTTCTACTAGAGCCTTGAAAATTGCATAGGAAATTAAACATTATGTACTGTAATTATTTTGCTTCATCTGTCCACCAGAAAAAATTAGCTGTTTTTCAAATTTAATTATTTATTAGTACAATGTAGCCTTATTCATAATAATATAAGATATAAATTTATTGTATAAGCATATATTGTTTCCAACATGTGATTTATATATTTCTATATATCTGTATAAATATATATTATAAATATATAAGATAATACATAAACATATTAACTACTAATATAATTATTAATACTCAATCTGAGTTCTGTATTAAAAATACAGTATAGGGAACTTTCTGGATAACACTTGAAATGTAAATGAAGAAAATATCTAATAAAAGTTGAAAAAAAATACAGTATTAAAAAATTAACACTAAAATATTAAGAAATAGTAAGTACTAAGTATTTTGGTGAAGTTACAGGTTTACCTTGTGTCTATAACAATGAAGTCACATGACGACTCTAAGCATTTTGAGTCCTTTGAAGCCCTGTAAACTGCATCAGTGAACTAGTTGTTACCAAAAACAAGGATCTAGATAAACTTGAAGTATTTTCTTGTGTACTCAACCGGATCTGTCTTTAAAGTCTACACCGAAGCCTATTATCCATTAACCATGTTATGTCTAATAAAATTTACTATAGGATAAAAGCTAGCAGACAACTCTCTGATGAAAGCCAGTAATTTCATATTCACTTGTTTTGTTTTGTTTTGTTTTGTTTTACAAGACTTTTTTTCACTACTGGGGATCAACCAGCACTGAACGGAAGGCCAGCGCTCCCTCAGTGAGCTGGACCTCTGTCACTCCTTTCAGTTTTGCTTTCACTTAGAGAACTCAAGAGAAATGAACCTTTTTTTATTGGATATTTTCTTTATTTACATTTCAAATGTTATTCCCTTTCCCGGCCCCACTCTCTTCCTCCCCCTGCTTCTATGAAGGTGTTCTGCCACTCACCCACCCACCCACTCCCACCTCCCCACCCTCGATTCCCCTACACTGAAGCATCTATCAAGCCTTCATAGGACCAAGGACTTCTCCTCCCATTGATGTCTGACAAGGCCACCCTCTGCTACATATGCAGCTGGAGCCATGTGTACTCCTTGGTTGATGGCTTAGTCCCTGGGAGCTCTGGGTGGTCTGGTTTGTTGATATTATTGTTCTTCCTATGGGGTTACAAATTCCTTCAATTCTTTCAGTCCGTTCTCTAACTCCTCTATCAGGGACCCCATGCTCAGTCTAATGATTGTCTGCGAGCAAGAAATGAACCTTTTTATTGAATGACAATCACTTACTGAGTGCCTTCCTTCGTGTCTGTGTTACAGTAAACTATCTCACCACATTACTTCGTTCAGCTGCCTTGTCCTGTACTGGTGATAAACGGAATGAAATTAGTGACATTACAAACAAATTAGGTCAAGTTCAGAGTTGAGGGACAGTACTGCAAAAATGAGAGAAGGAGTATAGCCCAGAACCACCTTTCCATAGCGCCTCATCACAACCATGGCTCCATGCCGTGTAGCATAAAGCATAGGAAGTATACCGGAACATGGATGTAAGTGATGATGTCGTCATCACTATTAGCCCTTCCTGAGGCTATACATTTAGGCTTTTAGAAGTGCTCACAGACTGGGTGCACAGCTGTGGTTTTACCATTGTAATCTTGACTGAGCCACACAAGGCTGATCTTTGCATTAACATCTATGCGTTAGGCTAAGGTGGTAGGATGTCTACATCTACCAATCTGTGCTACATTGGAGCTAGCATCAATTTAAAGGCAGCAAACGTTCCCATTCCTAAAGTCCTAAGTCCTGAGTAATTAGTGAGCACCCTGTGGCAGCTGCTCGGTAGCCCTACTTTATACCAATGCTCCTGTTGTTATTCGTAGATGTGAATTTAAGATACTTCTGCACGGGATTGCTTTAGATGATTACGTAAACAAATGAACGTGAACTGTAGCTCTGCTGCAAGAAAGTGTAGTTAGAATGGAAACGGAAAGAGCAGGAGAAACCTTAAACGTATGGGGGGAACGTGACTAGAAATGGTTCAGCCATTTTGGAAAGCAGTCTGGCAGTTGCGCAGACAGTTCTTTGCCCCCACAATTCCATTTACTGGTTTATATCCAGTGTGCATCAGGCCCTAAAGAAGGAAACACTGAAATATCCTTCAGTAGATGAATGCATGAAGCAAATGTGCCAGACACCCACAATACAATGCTATAATATGAATCAGCCCTAGAAAGCAACATGGCACATTCTCAAACACACTTGTCATTAGGAAGAAGTCAATCACAAGAGGGCACATATAGTGTGAGTCTGCGAATTTAGAACATCGAGGAAAGGCAAATTCATGCAGTCAGAAAACAGACTAGTTGCACAAAGCAGCCAGATGTCAGTGTCTGACCCTGGCTGTGGCGCTTATGGGTGTGGGAGCCAAGAAAAGTATTCTCAAGTTGGGAGTGATGGCCACCTGAACTTGTGTGTGCATTAAAATAAATACACACTGAATTATAGATATTAAAGGCTTATATAATATAATATTTGAATCATATGCCAAGTTAAGCAAAGATACTTAAGTGGTCCCTTGTATTATATATATGTGTGTGTTGTTGGAACACAGACGTTTATTTCAAATATTCATTAAATATATTACAAAATAATTATGCACTATGTAAGCCTCAAAGAAACTCTTTATAAATACTGTGAAAAGAATGATAGCCAGAGTAGCCAGTGCTGGAGCTGGCAAGATGGCTCAGCGGTTAAGAGCACTGACTGCTCTTCCAGAGGTCCTGAGTTCAATTCCCAGCAACCACATGATGGCTCACAAACATCTGTAATGGGATATGATGCCCTCTTCTGGTATGTCTGAGGACAGCTACAGTGTACTCATATACATAAAATAAATAAATCTTTAAAAAAGAAGAGAGAGAGAGAGAGAGAGAGAGAGAGAGAGAGACCAGTGCTTTTTAGCCACCTTGCTGTCTATATAAGACAGACCCTCAACTAGGATAGCCTGATGTTCCTCACTGAGCCACTCAGGTTGTACAGGGTTTATGGAGTCTCTGCCTGTGTTAGTTTCCACTTCAGCTAACATAAGTCACCAGAGTCATCCTCTTATCCTTTGGAACTTACTGGCCAAGCTCTTATCAGCTTACTATTGTGTGAAGGGTCAGAGGCAAGGCAGGAATGGGTAAAGCACTTGCTGTGTAAGCAAAAAGAAATCCACCATATTGTCTACAGGATCTGGCCTTCTGGAAGGGTGGCTTTCAGATGCTCCAGATAGGAGTGGAGTTAGGAAACTGTTTTTAATCATTTTTTAAAATGAGTTGAGGCCATGTAACCATAGTTACTTAAGTTATTCCATTCCTATCCTTCTCCTCCTCTCTTCTGTGGCCATCTTATCTATCTGATACTTATAAAAAACATCCAGTTTCTTGCTTTTCAGCTAATTGTTTAATTAATTTTATTTATCACATAGTAACATTTCCATGTGACTATAAAATCAAAATTTGTATTGAAAAGATGTGGCACACGCCCACCTTTAACCTCAGAGCTTCAGGGGCAGAAGCAGGTGGACCTCTATGAGTTTGAGGTCAGCCTGGTCTACAAAGACAATGTGGGGCAAGCCAGGGCTACATAGCAAGTCTCTGTCTCCACAAATAGTAAAGGAAAAGAAACAGGAAGAGGGAGGGATGAAGGAAAGAAGGAAAAGAAAGGAAGGAAGGAAGGAAGGAAGGAAGGAAGGAAGGAAGGAAGGAAGGAAGGAGAGAGAGAGAAGAAAGAAAGGAAGAAAGAAAAGAAGAGAAGAGAAGAGAAGAGAAGAGAAGAGAAGAGAAGAGAAGAGAAGAGAAGAGAAGAGAAGAGAAGAGAAGAGAAAGAAGTTTAGAAAGGATGTTTTTTCCCTGTTCTACTCTATCCATTTCACCTCCTTGGGTGACCTTCTCACTAGTTGCTGGCTCACCTTTCCTGTTTCCTTCCATAGGTGTTCCCAAATGTATGTATTTATAGCATCCTTCATTTTCTTTTCATAGAAAGTAACATACTGTCTACCCGCGTTCTCAGCTGGGGACAGCCTTGTCACCTAGGGATATCTGTCCCCTTGGGGAGACTTGTAGACAATTTGTGATCCGGTTTAAGGAGATGCTGCTGACATCTAGTGGACAGATGCCAGGTACTCCACTAACCGTCTCAGAGCAAAGCGCCTTAGGCAAGGACAGATCATCCCAAGCCAGCCTGTCAGGCTGCCTTGGAGACATCCCGATCACAGTCTGCCTTCACATTTTCCTTTTGAGCTGGATGATGGTCACAGAACTCACTCTGCATTACTTCCTGTGTGCCTGCCTGATCGCTGTAGCGCATCATAGTAGCTACAGACAATTGAATGAAGGCTTCTCTCTCCACAGTCCTTTCACTTGGTTTTGAATATCTTAACACTGCAATTTGCACTGTAATGGGTAAGCCTAGGAAAGTTTCCTTTTGGGGTGTTCTCAGGAGCATATCCTCCCAGAAAATTCCCAGAAGTGAGTCAAAAAGCAAATGGCATGTCAAGTTGCCGCATTTCCACCAAGGAGGTTGGATTTTCAGCATTGTATGGGAACATCTGTTTTCCCCCATGGGTCAGTGAGCTGATAGAATTATCACGCTGTTGAATTTTTCCATCTCTGATGAACAAGAACATTGATGTCATTTTAATTTACATTTACTTATTAATACCTTGCCTTTCAGTTTGTTTGTTTACATGGCTGTCAAAACTCCAGGTTTTGTGTTTACTGCAAATAATTTTAGATGTTCAGAAACAGTTGTTATCAAATATGTTTGCATGAGTCAGGATCATGTAGATGAACAGAACTGATGGAACAAAGATAGATAGATAGATAGATAGATAGATAGATAGATAGATAGATAGGAGATAGCTAAATGATAGATAGATAGATAGATAGATAGATAGATAGATAGATAGATAGATAAGAGATAGCTAAATGATAGATAAACAGATACATAAAATATAGATAGATAAGAGATAGGTAGATGATAGATAAATATATAAATAAGAGAGATATAGATAGATGATAGATAAGAGATAGATAATAGGTAGAAAAATAGATAAGAGATAGAAAGATAAAGATATCAATTTAATTAAGAAAATGATTCAATTAAGAAAGAATATATATAAAGGAGATTTATTAGAGTGGTATACAGACTGTGGCCTAGCTAGTCCAGCAATGGGCTGTCTACCAACAGAAAGTCCAATCATCCAGTTGTTGTTCAGTCTACAAGACTGGATGTCTCAGCTGGTCTTCAGTATTTGCTGGAATCCTGAAGAAGTAGGCTCTGATTCCACTGAAGGAATGGACTTGTTAGTGAGGAGAGAACAAGCAGGCAAAGACAGCAAGCCCCTCCTTCTCTGTCCTTTATATAGTCTGTCACCAGAAGGCTTAGCCCAAATTAAAGATGGATCTTCCCACCTCAAAAGATCAAGATTAAAAGTGTGTCTTCCCACTTCAAATGATTCAATCACGAAGGGAAGTTCCTCCCTGCTGTACGCAGACACTCAATCACGAAGGGAAGTTCCTCCCTGCTGTCCGCAGACACTTGGGTTTTAGTTAGCTCCAGATTTAGTTAAGTTGACAACCAAGAACAGCCATCACAATGGCAAAACAAAATACTTTATCTATAGAAAATATCAAATGGTGTTTTTTATAAAAAGCTTTTCTCCATGTATAGCTCAGTATTTTTTTTGTCACAAACCAGGTATTATTTTGAAGTCTGTCTAAGAAACATCATTTAATTCTACAAATTGAGTGTTTAAAGTTCATTGTGTTCCAGACATCAGAATGTCACCCTGGGAGAGTTGACATAACCTTCACACCTTTGCTTGGTGTTTTCTAGGCCATACATGTCTCTTGGAAGTCTCCGGGATCAAGTCATTTACCCTGACTCAGCAGATGACATGCGTGAGAAAGGTTATACAGACCAAGACCTAGAACGTATCCTGCACAGCGTACACCTCTACCACATAGTTCAAAGAGAAGGAGGTAGACTGTGCCATTATTTTTTTTAAGTGTGGTTTAACTTATGTGTGGAGGTGCTTACCTGTCATCTTAGCACTTGGGACACAGACGCAAAAAGAGCAGGAACTCAAAGCCATCATCCCCTATGCAGCAAGTTTGAAACTAACCGGGTTACATCAAAAGTTTGTCTCAAAAAAAAAAAAAATCAATTAACTAAATAAATAAACAAATCTAGGTGGTACTAGTTGCCAGCTACCCAGATATCCCACTGAAACAGCCTACAGGTTGGTTTCCCTTTTGCCGATGGTTCGTTCATAGCTGTCAGATTGTTATGGTGTAGAGGATTGTGAACCAGATACCCACATGCCCAACAGAATCAGCCTACAGACTGGTTTCCCCTTTTACTGGGAAAGCTGCTGGCTTTCTCCTTCTCCCTCTTTGTCCTTCTTGGGCTTCATGTCAGATCTTCTCTGTCAGTCACTCCTCTCTGGACGCACCCTCACTGAGACACACTGAGGCATCCTCCACAGTGGGCACTTCTAACTCTAGTCAAGCTGACAATAGTGATGACTGTCCCACGTGTCTATGAAGTCTGTGATTTCGTCTGAATATATGAGATGATTAGACCATAAGTGTGTAAGTAGAGGTTTTATGTTTTTTCCATGATTAACATCTTGGTTTTGCTTGTGTTGTGTTTAATATGGCACACTTCAGGTCTTTTTCCAAGTAGCCATAACGCCACATCTAGCATCTAAAGACTTTGATATTTTAAGTGTACAAGTGTCCTGAGTTCACTGACATTCTAGATCTATGCAGAGTCCATGAGGAACTATTCACTTGCCAAGCTCTCTCAGCTTATGTTAATATAATTTTTGGAAGTGGATCTCACACAATTTGCTTGATTTTAGCCCCACAATCTTTTTAATACACATACACAGAGAGAGACAGAGACAGAGAGAGACAGAGAGAGACAGAGAGAGAGAACAAATAAGAGATTACAGAACATAGAACCTTTGTTTTAGGTTCCTTTAAAATAAGACATATACGAAAGAGTGGCAATATGCATACATAAGAGCTTTCAATCCAATTATTTCCTAATAGTTGTGCTTTCGAATGTTTTGGTAAGTCATACCATTTCATATCACAGAAAACTACCTAAAGAGCAAGCCAGAATTCTTAGTTGATTTGTGCATGCATGGATCTCATGCTCTGTTTCCCAGCCTAATTACATTATTTTGAAAGAAAAAAAGTAGAGTAGATGCTTGGGAATATGGGCTTTAGAATCATATTTGAGTTAAAGAGTCAAATCCTAATTAGCTTTCTGAGTCCTCAATGGTAACATAGGGATACCTTTTTTTCAGCGTTTATGTAGTGATACATTTTTTCAGCATTGCTGTGACTATTAAATGAAACTGTATGTGTAGCATGTACTGGGTTGGCACATGCGTAGCAAGTGCACATGAATCGTACACTTACATTAAGTAAATGAAGCCGGCAAGAAAGAAGACATCATTATATTTCTCTTTCTGATGTCTGCTCCTGGATGGAAGCAGGTTTTCCTTTAGTGTCATATGGCCAATCCCTTCTCAGTTTCAAAATACTTTGACAGTATAAATGCTACATATTATGGGAAGGTTAATAAATAGAAATTTAAAGTAAACATGAAACATTCTATTTTTTAGAACTCATTCTTGAACTATTTTTAAGGTGTGCCAAGCCTAGAGTTTTATACCTCCTTGCCTAGGACACATAACAAATTTTGTTTGTCCTTTTTCCCATAAAAGAGTCTCTAGACCTTAGTAATGTAATAGGACCAGTTCTAGTTTGTTGAGTTTTACTGCACAGAATACACCATGTTCAAACAATTATATGTTGTTTTGTTTAATGTTCATGGAAGTCTGTTCATGATGCTTTGCTATCTCCATTATACAGATTTAAGTCTGAAAGACTTAACACTAGGCATAGCCGGTGTTCTGATGTGCCCGTGTCTCCTAGCTTTCCAGACATAAGAACTATTACTTAATTTCACACAGATATATCTTTCCTAAGATACTAGTTTTATTTAACCTGTAAAAATGAAGCATCTAAGCAGTGACGGGAAATACTTCCAGTTACTAGTTAGTGTCTAGTTTCCTTTGGAAAAAGCCTATTGGAATTATTTAGATTAGCTGATTCTTTGCTTAGCAAAGAATGGTGGATGGGGAAACTATGTTTCTTTCTCATAAACATGTTCCAACATAGGAAAGAGTAGAGTGGGTATAAAAAGACACAGCTGGGAAATGTACACATCTTCAGGAAGCAAGGAAAGGCTTTTCCGGGTAGCAGGCTTGGTCTCAGTAAGTGGGCATCGGGCACGATGGCTGTTGCCAGGGATGCTGATGGAGCCCTCAGAGTTTAATAGGACAAAGGGTGCAGTTAATTAAAATATGTAAAAATTAAATTTCCTTGACTGAAAAAGACTTTTCTCTAGTGCTCTGTTCTCTGTTCTCGGTGCAGGGAACAAACTGTACTCACCAGCGTTGCCCTCACCAGCGTTGCCCTCACCAGCGCCCTCCTTCCTTCCTACCGCTGTGATCCAAATCCCTTCCTTAAGTCATCGGTTGCATTTCATAATGACTAGAAAGTTTGGCCACAGAAAAGTATTATTTCAACATTTCTCTTTTCTCAGAAGCAAGCCAGCATTTTTAGGTTTCAACATAGTCTTATAAAGATCTGTTTTTAAATAATTTCAAACAGTGGGCCCTCTGAAGAGATCAATCTGATGTTGTCAGTGGCAAATCATGTTCAAGACTTTTGCTCTAGATACTACTGCTGATTTTTTTTTTTTAAAGATTTGCTTCTAATTTTGTAGATGTACGTTGGGAGGTAAGGGAAGGTACACGTGCTGGCATTGGGTCATTTGGAGCTGATGGTGCGGTGGCTGCAAGCCACTTAACATGGGTGCTAGGAACCAAACTCAGGTCCTCTGTGTGAGCAGTGTGTGCTCGTAACCACAGGATCGTCTCTCGGGCCCTGGTATTATGTCTTCTTGCCCACATTTCTCTCGCCTCCTACATCCTTCCTCACCCTGCATGTCTTTAAATGTGCTACTTGTAATGTGTTTCCTCTTTAACATTTGGAACACAGAACACTTCCAGACTTTTTCAAATTTTAAAACCAGCATAAGATGTATCCTCAAAAATAGCCTTCCCAGCCTTGTTCCCGCTAATTTTCATCTTCCTACTTTGTTTAGTTTCTTATTCACAAATTCAGGCTTTCTTTTTTTTTTTTTTTTGACAGAGTGTCACAGCATAGCCTAGGCTGGCCCCCAACTCATGCTCCTCCTGCCCTTGCTCCTGTCCCGGGATTACAGGCGTGTTACACTGAGCCTGGTATAGTTTTACACTTTCTGAAACGTGCAGTAAATTTTATAACAATCCCTAAAGGGAGAAAACCTTAAAAACATCAAGATGAATCCTGATTTAACAACATGCATTATTCTGTCCAAGGTTCTGACCTTTTAAATACTAGAAAATAAATCCATATACTTCCTTTTAATTAGCAAAAGAATTACTTAATTGATCTGATTGTTTGGTTTTTTTTTTTTCAGGTACCCACGGTAATAAAACAATAAAGATTCTATGTCTTCTTGTAACCTAAAGCCAGATTTACTTAGAAAGGTTAATAACTAGGACAGGCAGCTAAGGGAGAAGGATGGGTGTGTGGAGCATGTCCCTTCTCCAATGGGAGAATTAAACCCAGAACACTGAAGATGTGGAAAATGGTGCCTTTAGTGTTTGTCCAGTGTGGGCAGTCATTTTCTCCTCTAAAAAGTGGATTCTGCAGAACTTTGGTTTTGTTCTTAAGTAATCTTTTCTAGTTAATTATGTAAGATGGTCAATTTTTTTAAAAAATTCAAATATTGCAAAAGTGTTAACTTGAAAAATAAAACTCTCAAAATTCCACTCCCAGATGTGTGCCGAGTAGGTGTCTGCACATTTTCAGAAGTGCGGCCATAATATATGTCATTCTGAAACTTGGATTCTCATTGAAATTTTTCTGGTATTATTTTTGTATTAGGATAGAGAAATAGACATATAGATATTTGTGCCTGCTTTGCAAATTGATATTAAGCAGTCACTAAAATGTTTTAAGATATAGGCTGTATAAACTGTGAAAACATTAAATAAACCTAAATATAGACCCTAGCTCTGAGAGATAACCATAACCGAGATGCTTCTGTTTCTCCATGAGTTTGGGACTACCCATTTGTAAAATGCAAATAAAGGTAACGATCTTATAACCTGGAGAATAATAATAATAATAATAATAATAATAATAATAATAATAATAAACCTTGCATAAAGTACCAGGCTTGTGGGAACTTTTTTAACTTAGTTCCTCCCAAACTGTTTGGGAGCTTGGCAATTGTCCTATGAACATTAATAATATTAATAATTTCTCCCACTGCCCTCCACAAATCAACATGTGTGCATCAACCCTTTGAAGAGAATAACAAACGTGCTTTATTGGTGGCAGTGTTTACAACTCTTTCAAGGCATCTATCAGTGTAAGGAATCACTACTCTTAAAAGAATATCATATTTAAAATAAAATCCTCATACCCGTGGCTCTCAAGACTATCCACCTGCTCTACAAATGACAAGGCCCCTCCTATTTTCAATCAAAACAGGCCAGCAATCTCTCCTGCAGAATAGGATATGGTAACAAGTCCACAAACATCTGCAACCTGTGTGTTTATTTTTTTGTTTGTGTGTTTTTTTATTTTCTAGGATGGGATGCAGTCATGGACTGGAAAGATGTCCTTTCAGGAGGGGAGAAGCAGAGAATGGGCATGGCACGGATGTTCTACCATAAGTAAGTGTGCTACGTTCAGGGAACTATAGCCACTACTGATAGAACAAGACCGCGCTCAGCAGGATGCAGCAGTCTTATCTTAGGTTAGATACTATGTGACTGGGAGACTGGACAGATGGCTCACTGGGTAGAGATGCTTCCACCAATGATCCCCTAGACCTTCCTACTGTTGTCACCTAATACAGTTCCTCATGCCCTGCTGACCCCCAGCTATAAAATTATTTCATTGCTCTTTCATAAATGTAATATTGCTACTGTTATGAATCATACTGTAAATATCTGATATGTGACCCCCCCAAGGGGATCACAACCCACAGGTTGGGAACTGCTGTCCTACATCCACATGGTGGAAGGAGAGACTCAACAACTATTTGCACATCGTCTTCTGCCTTCCACATGCACCATGGTGCATGTGCTCAAACACACGTTCACACGCATACATTCTAGTAAATGATAGGGAGTCACTAAATCCACAAAGCATTTTAAAACCAAAGGTGGGAGAAAACAGAGGGACCGAATGGCATGTTGAAAAAAATATACCTTACAAAAGGTGTGTAAAATCTGTTCTTTTAGGTTTGCTTTTTATAAAGTATTAGATTATCCAGGTGTTTTATTTTTTACCTGCTTTCTATTAAGTAACTTAGATAAAAGACTGTTTGAAGTACTAGGTTAAAGGTTTATGTGTTCTAAAATTTAAAATAGGATTTTTCTTAGATTTAAAATGGGAAGAATGTGTGACTGCTGAGGATCTAGTTAAACCAGTTGCTGCACATTTGGGGATTTCTCTGAATTGTTAAATTGGATCTAAATCAGACTCTCTGAAATATATTACCAATCATTATACCGCAAATACATTATTTTTTGTGCAATCCACTTATAATTAACTATAAATGAGACATCAGAATTATTCAATTGGATCTAAATCAAGTAATCAAGTGGTCTCATAAACTAATTTTCCTTCCTCAACTGTTACAATTAGTGAAAAGAAGAATGTGCTTGTACACATATTAGTGAACACAGAAGAAATAAATTTTCATTTAATTATTTTATTTATCTGTATCTCAAATGATGTCTCCCTCCCAGAGTTCTTCATCCCCTTTGCCTCTGAGATGCTGCTCCCCGATACCATTTCCTGGAATATCAAGTCTCTACAGGATTAGGTGCCTCCTCTCCCACGGAGGCCAGACATGGCATTTCTCTACTACATATGTGCTGACATGGCATTTCTCTACTACATATGTGCTGACATGGCATTTCTCTACTACATATGTGCTGACATGGCATGTCTCTACTACATATGTGCTGAGGGCATTAGTGAATATTTAACACTATCTATAATTGAGGATCCTACATCTAGTGTCGAATATTAAATTGTTTCAAAACATACAAAATATTCTTTGGGAGTTAAGCATAGTAAAAGAGCATAAAATATTAAAAATGATCATTAAGAAATATATTCAAAGACCTTATATGATACCACCTGACATAGTGAGAAAGTATTTAATATATATCTGTGTACATTCTCTGACAGTCAGTTTACTTATAAAAGATTATCAGTGCTTCTAGGAGACAAGTAGACTATTTTATCGGTAAGTATATGTTAAAAAATTCAAAATAACAAACTCTTTGAAGTTAAACACTAAGAAAATACTAATTTCAAGCACAGTGAGAAAAATTATCAGTAATATTTCCATGATGTTTGTAGGACATGATTTTAATATTTCAACTGTTAATATTCAACAAACAATAATTATTTTAAGATATATTTCATTGTTATATCTCCCTTTTCATTTCTGATTTTATTAATTTGGATACTGTCTCTGTGCCCTCTGGTTAGTCTGGCTAAGGGTTTATCTATCTTGTTGATTTTCTCAAAGAACCAGCTCCTGGTTTTGTTGATTCTTTGTATAGTTCCTTTTGTTTCTACTTGGTTGTTTTCAGCCCTGAGTTTGCTTATTTCCTGCCATCTACTCTCTTAGATGTATTTGCTTTTTTTGTTTGTTTGTTCTAGAGCTTTCAGGTGTGCTGTCAAGCTGCTAGTATAACTTCTCTTCAGTTTCTTTTTGGAGGCACTTAGAGCTATGAGTTTTCCTCTTACCACTGATTTCATTGTGTCCTATAAGTTTTGGTATGATGTGTCCTCATTTTCATTAAAGTCTAAAAAGCCTTTAATTTCTTTCTTTATTTCTTCCTTGACTAAGTTATCATTGAGTAGAGCATTGCTCAGCTTCAATGTATGTGTGGGCTTTCTGTTGTTTTTGTTGCTGTTGAAGACCAGCCTTAGTCCATGGAGATCTGATAGGATGCATGGGATTATTCCAATCATCTTGTATATGCTGAGACCTATTTTGTGACTAATTAATTATATGGTTAGTTTTGGAGAAGGTACTGTGAGGTGCTGAGAAGAAGGTATATTTTTTAGCTTTAGGATGAAATGTTCTATAAATATCCATTTGGTTAGATCCATTTGGTTCATAACTTCTGTAAGTTTCACTGTGTCTCTGTTTAGATTCTGTTCAAATGATCTGTCCATTGCTGAGAGTGGGGTGTTGAAATCTCCCAGTATTATTATGTGGGGTGTGATGTGTGCTTTGAGCTTTAGTGAAGTTTCTTTTATGAAAGTGGGTTCGCTTGCATCTGGAGCATAGATGTTCAGAATTGAGACTTCATCTTGGTAGATTTTTTTTCCTTTGATCAATATAAAGTGTCTTTCCTTATCTTTTTTGATAACTTTTGGTTGAAAGTTGATTTTATTCAATATTAGAATAGCAACTCCAGCTTGTTTCTTGGGGTGATTTTCTTGGAAAATTGTTTTCCAACCTTTCATTCTGAGGTAGTGTATGCCTTTGTCACTGAGGTGCATTTCCTGTATGCAGCAAAATGCTGGGTCCTGTTTACATATCCAGTCTGTTAGTCTATGTATTTTAGGGGGAATTGAGTCCATTGATGTTAAGAGATATTAAGGCAAAGTGATTGTTACTTCCTATTATTTTTGGTTTTAGAGGTGGAACCGTGTTTGTGTGGCTATGTTCTTTTGGGTTTGTTGAAAGATTACTTTCTTGCTTTTTCTAGTGTGTGGTTTCTCTCCTTATGTTGGTGTTTTCCATCTATTATCCTTTGTAGGGCTGGATTTATGGAAAGCCTTCTGTAAATTTGGTTTTATCATGGAATATCTTGTTTTTTCCATCTAATTAAGAGTTTTGCTGGGTACAGTAGCCTGGGCTGGCATTTGTGTTCTCTTAGGGTCTATATGACATCTGCCCAGGATCTTCTAGCTTTCATAGTCTCTGGTGAGAAGTCTGGTGTAATTCTGATAGGTCTGCCTTTATATGTTATTTGACATTTTTCCCTTACTGCTTTTAATATTCTTTGTTTAGTGCATTTGGTGTTTTGATTATTATGTGATGGGAGAAATTTCTTTTCTGGTCCAGTCTATTTGGAGTTCTGTAGGCTTCTTGTATGTCCATGGGCATCTCTTTCTTAAGGTTAGGGAAGTTTTCTTCTATAATTTTGTTGAAGATATTTACTGGTCCTTTAAATTGGGAAATCTTAGCTCTCTTCTATAAATATTATCCTTAGGTTTTATCTTCTCATTGTGTCATGGATTTCCTGGGTGTTTTGTGTTATGAGCTTTTTGTTTTTTGCATTTTCTTTGACTGTTGTGTCAATGTTTTCTATGGTATCTTCTGCAGCTGAGATTCTCTCTTCTATCTCTTGTATTCTCTTGGTGATGCTTGCATCTCTATGACTCCTGATCTCTTTCCTAGGTTTGCTAACTCCAGGATTGT